>LR812539.1:5240139-5370139 GCA_903798195.1 Danio kyathit
ACTGATTTTTTTTCAAAATTTTGCATATTGATAAAACTGAATTACTGATCTGTTTTTTTTTCTAAATGTCCACATTTATGTACGGAAAAGTAATGTTACTTTTGTTTAAAGACTTTTCAAAATATTGTTTTGATGTTGTTTTTTCATATTAAAAAAATCATAAATTGTAAAATTTTTTGATCAATCATGAGTTGTAAATTCAAAGGAATTATTATAAGTGAAGTTTATTTCTAAACTAATTTGGAGAGTATCTTGTGTTTATGATTGCTTGCGGCTGGTCCTGCATTATCCAATTTATGATTCACCAATCAGACGATTCCTAAGCCACTATAAATACCCTAAGTTCCATATCACAGCCATCTTCGTTTTGAAGAATCCCCCCTCCCGATCTACTCCTCCTAGATGGGTGGCACGGTGGCCCAGTGGTTAGCACTGTTGCCTCACAGCAAGAACGTCACTTGTTCTCGTTACCAAGCCAGCCAACGTTTTTGTGCAGAGTTTACACGCTCTCCTCGTGCTTCCCTTGGGTTCCCCGGTTTCCCCCCACTGTCCAAAAACATGCAACTTAACTTAATTGACTAATCCAAATCAGCACCATAGATGTGCTCCTAGTAAGTAGTTATCTCTTAAGAGCAATCACTATCTGTTCATTAGCTACTACAGCAGGGGAGTTCTCCAGATCTACCTGAGCTCAAACTCCCCTCTCACCTTGCAAACGGGAGGGAGCCCCAGGCTCGAGGGTCTTATGAGCTCAGGGCTCTCTCCTGGGACAGCATGCCAAATACGCTTTATAATCAATCATCAGCTAAGTGTGAACTCTTGAAACAATAACTAAAATGTGACCCTGAATCACAATGTCACCTACGTCTTGGATGACCTTAAATTAAATAATTAGCCAATATTCGTTTTTTGTTATAACTTAAATGTGCTATATGCACAGCTAGTGTTTTTTTCCCCTTTCACTTCCAGTTAATGTGACTTTTTCAATTTTATACAGCTCCTTTTACAGCATCGATGTTGTAATGTAATTAAAATACAATCAGTTAAACAGACTTAAGCATTCTTTTAGTTGTTCAAGCGTAAAGCGAGATGAAAAGCCGTTTACATGCACGCACTGTCAGGATTAGCAGGCTAGCACAAAAAAATCCATTGAAACTACTATTATTTTCATATTTTAAAGACATGGTGGGGGTGTCATTTTATGCAGTGCTTCTTGTACATTCTGAGACCCACTTTATATCTTATATCAATCAGGCAGAGGAGATCATTGATTTTTAAACAAAACAGACCTCAAACATGGCGATTTTGTAACGGCATACAGTCAACAGGAAACACTTAAGCATGGTTACTGAAAATTAAAAGTCCTTCTGTATATATTCTTTCATACTTTCTAGACCAGTGATTTGAAAACGTGCAGTTATTGTTTACATTGTGCAATGCAAACGTTCACAAAAAGTGGGGGGATCGTGGGCAGGCGGGCGGCCTATGTCATCCACGCACAATCGGATTCCAAACCGCCCAATCTGGCAACAATGATTTTTGAGGTTCACTTCCTCCTATTTCACTTTATTATATACGCCTATAGTATTTTTTTATTTATATAAAGAACAGTATATAACATTTTACAATTAAAATATACATGCTATGAGGTAAGTATATACAAAATGTATTTATGCAATAATTAAATGCATTATAGAGTTGATATACTGGCAATATACATGCACATTTCAGTCACCAATTCCCTAAAATTAGGCTTCTTATTAGTAATTTTACATTTATCAATGTATGTAAATCAATTTCATCCTACATAGGCCTAGTTAAAACCACAAGAGCATCGTAACGGATGTGGTTCCTTCAGTAACAGGAAACGAAAGATGGAGAGAGAGATCAGCCACAGGTGAGTAAATTTAATGGCAAATGTATTTAATTAACCGCGACATTTCTGTTTGGTTAAGATTAAAGTATGTAAATACCTGATTTTGATTTTAAAACTGTAAAATATTTATCTTTTTGTCAGAGTTCTGATCTGGAATTTTTGGTTAACAATATTGTGACTGTGGGAAATTATTTCATCCAAAAATGCAGATTTTTAAAAATCCCCCAACTTTTTTGCTTTTCCACATAGATTAAATGGTTTTCTTCAATTCTTTAAAGCTTATGCGACATAAAAAAGCTCGTAAACTATGCAGTCTGTTAAAGGTATTTTTTGATGATGAACCCCCTTGCATTATATTGCATTGTATTTTGCTATTTACACTTATTTATTTTTATTTTTTCCTCTGTCTTTCTTTTGTTTGTGGATGCTGCTATTTGGACTTCCTAGTTGATTAAGATGTTTTTATGATTGGTTATTGGTTTCTTTTTGTATGTTCTTAAAAGGAATTAATAAAAAATAAAAAAATAATAATTTAATTAACCGCCATTTTGATAAAACACAGACTTTTATAAGCATTTGTTAGTTGGGTTAGACATGATCCAGCAGCTCAGGGACAGTTTTATCATCTTAAAACACACCTGTTAAATGTTTTATAGTCCAAACACGACAAATCTGAGAAGCCAGGAATGATATCCGGATATGTAGCATCATTAATATCCCTTCTTTTCTACATTTGTTCTTCAGAGAAACAGAACAGGACTTTAATAACCAAGTCAAAGCCTGGAAGCCCAATTATTTTACTCAATCCCACATTATTAAATTTATAAGCTGTAAAACTGCAGGTTGGCTATGTTTATATACAATAACTTGTATTTGATTGTAACTTTAACTTAATTAGATTTTAATGCAATCATGTGCACCTTTTATAAAGCTGCTTTGAAACAATAATTATTGTAAAAAGCTATACAAATAAACTTGAATTGAATTTATAGTAGGGTTGTTAAATTTGGTATTTTAATGAAAAACAAAGAAACTGAATAATAATGCATTAATATGACAATAATATTGACTGAAAGTTTTATTTACACAAATGTAGATTTTTTTAAAGTTTCTTCCCGTTTCAAACCATTTAAAAATGATATCAAAATTATATTTAAATCCATAAATCTCTCTAAATCTTTTAAACTTGTTAACTTATTGTATTTTCAATTGTATTAGTATGATTTAATGTTTTATTGGTGTTAATATTATTATCTACTATTTTGTTTATTATTTGCTGATTTGATATAGTGTTATAACAATGAAAGTTGAAAAGGCCTGTTTGTTATTTGAAGTTTAAATAAAGAGAGATAATAAAAGGTCTATACTGCATATATTATAATATTTACAACATTTTGTTAATGAACGCTCCAGCATATTACAGTTTTTCTCAGTGGCTTTGGTGCATTTCTCACAACACTATTTACATTTGCACAACAGTTAATGCATTTCTCTAAACAATTATTACAAACTGCAAAACCTAGTGGATAACCTGCAAAAGCGTGTCACTTTCTCAAAATGGAGAGCTCATTCCTCAAAAGCAAGTATTGATGTCAATGAAAGTGTCAGTGTCATCAAGATGAAAAGTCCTGACACCATTGTTTATGAACAAGATAATCAAATGGCTTTGTCAGGTTTTCATTATGACACTTTACTCTCTACATTTGTTCCAATGCAATAAAGTCAGATTTTGGTGACACTTCCTGAAAATGCTCAAGACAGCACTATATACTATTTGCACAACCATTTGAAAACTACAGTAAAGTTAGACATCACTGCATTTAGTGAGGTATCTGAGTACAACACACTGAATATGTATGTTTCACATTTTTACTGCATTTGCTCTTTGCAATTCTAATTTATTCAGAGCATTGTGCAAAAGAATAAACACACCCTTATTTACAACAAACAGAAACTGCCTTTGGGTAGAGCTGTGCACAACTGTAGACAATATTGCAGTGCATACTGGAACTGAACCTACAACATACACAGGTCTGGAAATCATTCATCATTCATTCATTTTCATAAAATTTGCTTGACAGATTTTGACCACTAGTTCAACATTTTTGTATGTGATGACTCCAGTAATGAAATGAGGACTATTAGTTTAATATGGAATGACTATTCAGCAATCACAAGTTTAGTTCATTTTGACTGACATGACATAAGCAAATGATAATGTGAGAAAACAGCAGAGAGTTGTATGAAAGCATATGATGCCTGTCTAAAAGCATTTGCAATTTGTTGGAAGGAATGAGAAACTGCTACTATGATTTGCACAAGTGACTAATTGTTTTGAGAAATGCATTAACTGTTGTGCAAATGTAAATAGTGTTGTGAGAAATGCACCAAAGCCACTGAGAAAAACTGTAACTAGTGAACTGATAAAATACTTTAATATGCCAATATAATATGAAGAGTTTAGATGCAAAAACATCTAAGTGCTGTCTGAAATTTCCCTCTACAATGAGCATTTATATCAGGCTCATGTGTGTATGTTCAGTAATATCACTTTTAAGGCAAAGAATAAGTCTTTTTCCTGGTCTTTAAAGTGAAATAAATCAACATAAACAAAAAATAGGAGGCTGAGAAAAATGTAAAATTTTAGAAAGCACTTAGAGATTTTTGCATCTGAACTCTTCATACAGTATTGAGTTACTTAGCCTATAGAATCACCACCAACTGATTAATTTAATTACTTTACATAACAGTATAGTTCAAAAACACTACTGTATTTACTATAAATTGCTATAGCATACTTTCTTGTGGGTATTTTTCTGTTTTATATATTTAAAACGGGTTGTAAAGTGTAGGATAATTCACACAGGACCACACTGAATGTGCAAATTGTAAAACAAAACATTGTTTATCTTAAATTTACGTCCATTACAAACCCTATCGAATATTTGAAATAACGGTTAGACTTTTTATTGAAATGAAACAATCTAATAAATGCACCAATGCGAATTATTCTTGAATAGAGGCTAAATGACTCAGTTAAACCAAATCAAAAGTATAGTTTAAAAATTAATATTGAAACAAATCAGCTAGAGGCGAATTACTGGTTTGTAAACATTCAGGATGTGCGCGCAGCGAGGTTGCAGAAAAAAACAGGGAGCTCTATAATTTACAGCGAGGGAATGACATCCGATGCAGTACAGAGTTTGTTGTTGTCTTAGAGATAAGTTATATTGATTACATATTATATATATTATTTACATAATGCTTTCAGCGTATTAGAACAGCTTGTCACACAGTGATAAGCACAGTGATTCAGCAAAATTAACGTTAACGTGAGCGGCGTTCATCTGACAGGTCCATTTACAATAGCTTCCTCCCAGTGGATATTGGATAAGATGAAATGGCCAAGCATCCATCCCCAAATATACAATCTCATTGAAACTCCAAGTGATTTTACAAGTGAAGTTAAAGGCCTACAAGTCTTTGGATGCCAACAATATTGTTCTGTGTGGTCATGTGCAAGAAATAATGTTCCATGATTACCAGATTCAAAACTATGTAGTGCTAAAAACCGAGGTTCTGCCTATAGCAGAAGACAAGGAAAGAAGATGGAACTGTACAAGGCCTGGGTAATCATCAACAAGCAAAACAACTGTATTCTGACAGCGAACTGCACCTGTACGGCAGAGTATGTGAACTTACACTTTTACATTTCACTCTTAGCATTCAGTGTCAGCAGTTTAATTCACCATATTTAACAGTTTTTGCTGAAATCATTGCTGCAATCAAAAACGAGTGATGTGTCTGATTCAGCATAGCGGGAACTGACCTGATAAAACATGAGAACTGCAGAGTCGAGCATTTTTAATTAGGTCCTCACTCCATTCAGCTCTTCTGATGGCTGTTAGCCAAAGACATTTGCGGTTGCCATTTAAAGCAGTGTGGTGTACGCTAAAATTTAAGTTTTTTTATTTTTGGACTTTAGATTACCGCACAACACAACATGTTTGCTATTGGAACCGGCCTTTTTTGTTGTTGTTGCAAGCGCTATGCACGGCTGAACCCGCGACATCATGTGTGACGTAGGTTGGTAATTTCCCTTTAGAATCACCTCAACAGACTAAAGTACTTCACTACATGTTATAGTTATTATATAATAAACACTACAGTATTTACTATAAATTGCTATAGCATACTTTCTTGTGGGTATTTTTCTGTTTTATATATGTAAACGGGTTGTAAAGTGTAGGATAATTCACAAAGATCCACACTGAAAGTGCAAATTGTGAAACAAAACATTGTTCATCTTAAATTTACGTTTATTACAGAAATTATCAAATATTTGAAATAACTATTTGACTTTTTATTGTAATGAAACAATCTAATAAAAGGCACAAATGCAAATTATTCTTGATTAGAGTTTCAATGACCGAATCAAAGTACAGTTTTAAGATTAATATTGAAACAGCCACTTTTGACCACAAAACACAAGTGACTGTGTGAAAATTATATATAGCGACATGCACGATATTCTTAGGTAAAATAACAAAATAATTTCAAATATCTTTATTTTAATATATGCAACAAGATCAGTCAATATAATCAAATTCTCAAGAGCTGTCACACACTACGTACATTTTTTACCAAGGTCATTAAGTACAGACTGAATTTTTATATTTATAGTGTTTAAATAAAAAAAATTATTATACATTTTATATTCGATGCTGTACATTTATAGCCCTCCAATCAGTTGTTGAAACCATTGCGTTAGTTGCGATGTGGCGCCATCTAGCGTTCACCTAATAGATACACAATACAAGTGGCAGCATTTTATTTTTATTTCAAAGAGCAGCAAGAATAAAATGTTTACACAATCATTTATTCTTTTTTTTTTTTTTTCAAAAGTAATTCTGTGACAAAGGGTCAAAACCTTATCTCAATATAAACCCTGTTATAGTAGCACAGTTGTTGACAGTGCTGTCATTATGGCTCTTCTTCTAAAACTACTTTTCTTTTTCATAAATCGTTCAAGCTTTTATAACTGTTCAGACAATATTAAGCATCTTTTCTGTACACAGTTGCCTTCCCTGAAGATTTAATGCAAACTAACACTTTCTCCCTTTAAAAAACAAGCATGCTTTCTCCCAGGATTAATTCACATTGTCATTTAGTTCAGCCGTAAAACACTGATTTAGCTTTCTAAACACTGATGATGCATCACAGACTTTATTTCAACACACAAATCTTTAAAGGTTTCGCTTCATCCACTTGGGTCACATGATTTTCCGTTATTTAATAATTTTTTTTTTTTTAAGATAAGAGCCCTTGAATTTTCACTGAAAATACATTTCCCATAATCCCTTGATTCCGTTCATGCATTAACGCAGTCAAACGCAGCATCACAGGAGTGCAGAAACGTGGTTTAGTCCTTGAGTATTCACTGAATACCACATTCATAAACACAGGAATGTTCCAGAAGCGGGTGTTATTTGGGTAGAGGTCTCCTAAACAGCAGAATGTGAGGTTCTGGAAGAAAAATAAAACACAGATATTCAGTTTACATCCACTTTATTGAAACTTGACTAGGCATGGAATGATAACTGTTTTCAAGGTATTCCGCAGTTTGGAAAATAATAATAATAATAAATTGGAATAAATGTTTCTCAACATAAAATATTTTGTGTTTGAAGGGGGAAAAAGTTTTAGTTTTTTACCAATTCATTCATTTTCTTTTCGGCTTAGTCCCTTTATTAATCCGGGGTCGCCACAGCGGAATGAACCCCCAACTTATCCAGCACATGTTTTACGCAGCTGCAACCCATCTCTGGGAAACATCCATACACACTCATACACTACGGACAATTTAGCCTACCCAATTCACCTGTACCGCATGTCTTTGGACTGTGGGGGAAACCGGAGCACCCGGAGGAAACCCACGTGAACGCAGGGAGAACATGCAAACTCCACAAAGAAACGGCAACTGACCCAGCCGAGCCTCGAATCAGCGACCATCTTGCTGTGAGGCGATAGCACTACCTACTGCGCCACCCTAGTTTTTAACCCAGACATTTAAAAAGAATTTATTTTAGAGCAGTAATCACAATACCACCAAAGCGTGATATTTTTATCCAAGGTTATCATACTGTCAGAATCTTATTTAAACATATTTAAAGACAAATAATACAGCATTAAATTTAGCCAATTCTCCTGTGCATTGGGAATGTGTTTTGATTAACGTGTAGGTTTTCAAAAATACAGTACATCTGTTAGCTATTCTATCTCGAAACTTTTAAAATCAATTTTAGAGCACACTTTAGCTATTTTTTTCTATCAAAACCTTTGACAGGGTGAGTAAATCATGGGCTAATTTTCATTTTTGGACGAATTAACCATCCAAAGTAGATGTTAATCCTGTCACAATAATCAATATATTGACTTATTGCACAACACATGGACATGAACTCAATCATTTTTGGTAATGCAATATATATTGGCCATACATAAAAAAAAAATTCTAGCAACATTTTAGCTGATTGTGCAACATCTCGATCTCTATTAGAGGTGTCAGTGTCAGTATTGTTAATAAAACACTAGTATTTACTATAAATTACTATAGTATATTTTCATGTGGGTGTCTCGACAGCTCAAAATAGATCTGGTAGCAGATATCACAGCCTCGATTACTCTTTACCTTGCTCTTTTTGTGTTATTATTTATTTAGAATATGCGTTTTCACATTGTGAATTCAATGCCTCATTATTAAACTGTTTAAATGACTATAATTAAATGAAATATTCTTAAGAATAAAATATGATGTGTTCTTTGGAAGCGTGCACTTGCATTGGGATGACATTATATTGTCATTCTGGCGTTATATAATGGCATAAAATGACAATATTATCGTTTATCGCAATATATTTTGGTGCAAAATAACGTACAACAAAAAATAGATATCATGACAGACCTGTCAATGAAATTTTTGTTCTGCTTTGTTCTTTTATTAATTAACAGTATGAACTGTGTACTATTAGACTTTCGTCGAATTACTTTCATTTTAGATGCGACTGACTGCTATCATGAATGATCAGCAAGATAGCCATTTCAACACGTGAATGTATATTTGACAGTTCAAGTTGCAAAATAAGCTACAAAAGAGAAGTTGTTCTGCTTCACACGCTTCATGTTTCACAGAATTTTTGAATGACTTTTTTTTTTTTTAATGTTGATATGTGTTTTTTGCTTTTCTAATTTATATAAACAGTACTGCACTGCATGATATGTATACAGGTAAACTATATAGAAAAATCTGTGTCGATTAGACCCATCACAATAATCAATACATTGACTTATTGCACAACACATGGACATGACCTCAATCATTTTTGGTGATGCAATATATATTGGCCATACATAAAAACCAATTCTAGCATTATTTTAGCTGATTGTGCAAGATCACTGTCTCTATTAGAGGTGTCAGTGTCAGTATGGTTAATAAAACACTGTAGCATTTACTATAGTATATATTCATGTGGGTGTCTGACAGCTCAAAATAGATCTGGTAGCAGATATCACAGCCTCTGTTACTTTTTACCTTGCACTTTTTGTTAACTTTTATTATTATTTATTTAGGATATGCGTTTCACATTCTGACTCCAATGCCTGATTATTAAACTGTTAAAGTGACTATAATTAAATGAAATTTTCTTAAGAATAAAATATGTGTTCTTTGGAAGAGTGCACTTGCATTGTGATGATATTGTATTGTCATTCTGACATTATATAATGAGTGGTATAATAAAATGGTCTTAAAATGACAATAATATCATTAATCGCAATATATTTTGGTCCAATATATCATACAACAAAAAAATAGACATCGTGACAGGCCTAGTAGATGTGTGTGTGCATATATATATATATATATATATATATATATATATATATATATATATATATATATATATATATATATAAAATATAAATAAATATATACATTAATTCAGATGCAAAAGCGCGGCCTAAAATTTTCTTCTAAAATGAGCATTTTTCCTCTACCTACTGCTCAGTTATTTTATTTCATGAAAATAATCAATTCATTCCGATACCCATAGAAATGACTTGACCTACACACACTGCTGTCATGATTATCAGTTTCAGAGTAAACCAAACCTTATATTATATTAATATAAAGCAATGTTTTCTAGTTCGCGCGCAGAAATCCGCAGATTTTTAGCCCATCACTGAGTCTATGTATGTACTTGTGTAAATGTGTGTAAATTTATATTTATACAGTTTTTAAATTAACTTAACTATAATATTATTGTGATTTAATAAGAGTAATATTAAATTGTCCATTTGATTTATTTACAATACAGTTCGTAAAGTAATATTTTCTGTTTTTTAGTAGATATATTATACGAGAGACTTGCTTTGTTTACCAAATACGTGGACCTGATTGGATTTGCATTGTAAACATTAAATGAAAGTTAAAATGTATAATTTTTTATTTCATACATTAGATTAAGTTATGATACTCCTAAAATAATTCTGCATAAATTCACAGATTTTGTTTTACAAAATTCTCTGCAGAAATAGCAAAAAATGTCCGCAGATTCTGTCTGGCCCTACCCATGATAGAGGTAAAGTTGGTTTTATATTCGCACATTCATTCATTTAGATGTCTATATAATTTTCACCATGGTACTTTGAATAATCGATCAGAATTGGCATGCAAGTATGACTTCAAAACAACATTAACACTACCTAATTGACTGTGAACAATGTTGTACTTTGATATTCATTGGCTGCTAATATGATTTCACTATTTAGAATTTGCAAATAATACTTTTCTGAAATTATATTATTAAGGAGAATGTCTGAATATACCAATATAAAACCAACTTTACCTCTATCTACCCATGGCAGCTATATTTACCTCCAGCCTCAATATCAAGCTTAGTTTTTGGCCCTTTATAAAAAAAACCGTTTGGGTACTTTAGATATTTACTTAGAAGTGGCCACAGAAATAAATGTCTCGTCTCATCTTTGACCCACTGACTTGAATATTCAAGACACAGTTTGTAAATCATATCCAATGCTAGATTGAAATCACATGGTTAGCCATCAGCTGACCCTACTTTGCTGCAAACGGTGTGTGTGGGTGTTCAGACCTGGTTCATGGATCATATAATGGACCCATCCTAGCGACTGCTGCACGCCCAGCCTCCTCCACTCGTCCTCGGACATCAAGTGGGATTTGGGGACTTGTTTGGCCAGTTCTCTCGGTAAGACCACATGTCTGCCATCACAAATAAAATACACACACACATTTAAACAACACGCAGCGATTGACAGGTCACTATAAACCAAGTTACACGCACATGGTAGACAAAGAAGCCTTAATAAGACCCCCAAAATTACTTAACTTCACAGTCAATTCATAACGATTAAACTGAACTGTGATTTACGATGGAAATGAATCACATTCAAACAAACACGCCGCGTCGAGGCCTCAAAACAACTCAAAACCCGTAGCTTTTGGATCTTACCGGTATTCAAAAAGATCATCTGTGTATTTATCCGAGTAGTAGATCTGTTTATGAGACATCGTAGATTAATAATACCCTCCGTTATGATAATATATCTGTATTGCACGGTGAAAGAAGGATTCGATCAAACTCTTGAAACTTTTAACCGATACAGTTTTGAACCCGCAGTTCAACCGGAGCTCCCGCTTCTGATTGGCCGAGAGTGGACACGTGACTGGTCGGCAGCGTGAGCACGTTGGAAGGGAGGGCGGGGGTGTGACGAGTCCGACGAACAGCGCGGTTGTCTTGGAAACTCATAAGCGATAGGTCTTGTCAGTGGAAGTGTTCGTTTATATTGTATTAATTTCGATAATTTGCCTCATAAAGTTGCTGAACGTAAAGTGTGAAAGGTTAGTATTGCATTACCAGGTTGTTTTGATCCACACTCGAGGGTTACATAATTTAAAAAATGTAAAAGTTTAGTTAAAAATTTACCTCAGGCTTTTACTGCGACGTTTTCCAATTTTCGACGCATGTCAAAAAATGTCGAATAAAATGCGTGTAATTTTAGTTTGGGTGGGTAAATGTGAAATATAATGTTAAATCAAGCGTTTAGAATTAAAATAGCTAATCGTGTGTCTGAAAAGTCTAAAATAAACAATGTGTATAATGAAATGTTAGGATTTTGGTTATTGACAAGGAGATTAATGTTATATACACTCACCGGCCACTTTTATTACTTATTTATTTTAATACACCTTACTAGTACCGGGTTGGACCCCCTTTTACCTTCAGAACTGCCTTAATCCTTCCTGGCATACTCTCAAAAAAAATATTTTTTTACTTGTTCAAACTACTTATTTAAAATGGGCTGAAACAACACAATTCTTGAGATTTCATTGGGACAACTTATTTTTTAATGTTCAATCCACATAAATTTGTTAAACGTGTTAAGTTAACTTAATTGATTTGTCTTGGGACAACATTAATGAATTGTGCAGAACCCTGCATTTTTTACAGTGTAGATTCAACAACATACTGGAAATATTCCTGAGATTTTGGTCGATATTGACGTGATAGCATCACACAGTTGCTGCACATCCATGATGCGAATCTCCCGTTCCACCACATCCCAATGGTGCTCTATTGGATTGAGCTCTGGTGACTGTGGAGGCCATTTGAGTACAGTGAACTCATTGTCATGTTCAAGAAACCAGTCTGAGATGATTCACGCTTTATGACATGGCGCGTAATCCTGCACACTGTGATGAATAACGCGCCATGGGCACACTGTGGTCACAAAAGATGGGCACACTGTGGTCACAAAGGGATGGACATGGTCATTACTCAGGTAGGCTGTGGCGTTGACAATGCCCTGTACTAATGGGTCCAAAGTGTGCCAAGAAAATATCACCCACACCAATACACCACCACCACCAGCCTGAACCGTTGATAGAAGGCAGGATGGATCCATGCTTTCATGTTGTTGATGCCAAATTCTGACCCGACCATCCGAATGTAGCCGCAGAAATCAAGACTCATCAGACAGGCAACAATTTATCAATCTTCTATTGTCCAGTTTTAGTGAGCCTGTGTGAATTGTAGCCTCAGTTTCCTGTTCTTAGCTGACAGGAGTGGCACCCGGTGTGGTCTTCTGCTGCTGTAGCCCATCTGCCTCAAGGTTGGACGTGTTGTGTGTTCAGAGATGCTCTTCTGCAGTCCTCTGTTGTAACGAGTGATTATTTGAGTTACTGTTGCCTTTCAGCTGAAACCAGTCTGGCCATTCTCCTCTGACTTCTGGTATCAACAAGGCATTTGCTCCCACAGAACTGCTGCTCACTGGATATTTTCTCTTTTTTGGACCATTCTCTGTAAACCCTAGACATGGTTGTACGTGAAAATCCCAGTAGATCAGCAGTTTCTGAAATACTCAGACCAGCTCGTCTGGCACCAACAACCATGTCACCTTCAAAGTCACTTAAATTCCTTTTCTTCCCCATTCTGATGCTTGGTTTGAACTGCAGCAGATCGTCTTGACCATGTCTACATGCCTAAATGCATTGCTGCCATGGGATTGGCTGATTAGAAATTTGCTCTAACGAGCAGTTGGACAGGTGTACCTAATAAAGTGGCCGGTGAGTGTACACCATCTTTTAGTGTAACGCATAATAATTTTATTAAAGTTAAAGTACTTTTTAATTAATTTTTAAAAGTTTTTATATTAATATTATATGTATTTCAAAATTAGTATAAATCATTCATTCATTTTCTTGTCGGCTTAGTCCCTTTATTAATCTGGGGTCGCCACAGCGGAATGAACCGGCAACTTATCCAGCACATTTTTACGCAGCGGATGCCCTTCCAGCCGCAACCCATCTCTGTGAAACATCCATACACTCATCCACACTCATACACTATGGACAATTTAGTCTACCCAATTCACCTGTACCGCATGTCTTTTGGACTCTGGGGGAAATCGGAGCACCCGGAGGAAACCCACGCGAACACAGGGAGAACATGCAAACTCCACACAGAAATGCCAACTGACCCAGCCGAGGTTCGAACCTGCGACCCAGCGACATTCTTGCTGTGAGGCGACAGCACTGCCTACTGCACCACTGTGTCGCCCACTAGTATATATCTTAAATATATTTATAATTTTAATCAATTATATGTATTTCCAAATTTACGGGAGAAAATGCTAACTGACCCAGCCGAGGCTTGAACCAGCAACCTTCTTGCTGTGAGGCTACAGTGCTACCCACTGTGCCACTGCTCCGCCCAAATTTGCATTAATACATATTAATATATTAAAATCAACAGTGAGAAACAGCCACATTTCAGTTATATGTTATGGTCAATAAAAAATACAGAAATTTTATTGGTTATTTACTCTGTTTATTAAATTATCATGACTTATGATTTAAATGCATAGTTAGGCTCTAACTAAAAGATTAACATCATTTAAGATGAATAAATGCTTCTGTAACTGTAAATAAATTGACTTTAGTTAAATTAACTGATTTTAAGTTATGAAGCTTTACTTTAAAGATTTAAAGAACATTCAATAATTCATTTTCTTTTCGGCTTAGTCTCTTTCTTAATCAGGAGTCGCCACAGTGGAATGAACCGCCAACTTATCCAGCATATGTTTTACACAGCGGATGGCCTTCCAGCCACAACCCAACACTGGTAAGCACTCATCACTCTCACATTCACGCTTATACACGACGGCCAATTTAGTTAATCAATTCACCTATACCACATGTGTTTGGACTTGTGGGGGAAACCGGAGCACCCGGAGGAAACCCACGCCAACACGGGAGGAGAACATGCAAACTACACACAGAAATGCCAACTGACCCAGCCGGGGCTCAAACCAGCGACCTTCTTGCTGTGAGGTGATCATGTTACTCACTGCGCCACTGTGACGCCCGAGTTCAAGAACAAAAGGCCAATAAATAATTGCAGAATTTTCATTTGTTTTCAGGCAAGATCTACTTGCTAATGTTTGGAAAAAAAATACCTATTGAGTCATTAAGTATTTGTTGCTGTGATGAACAAGTGCATGTTCTCCCCGTGTTGGCGTGGGTTTTCTCCGGGTGCTCTGGACATGCGCTATAGGTGAATTGGGTAAGCTAAATTGTCCGTAGTATGTGAATGAGTGTGTGTGGATGTTTCCCAGTACTGGGTTGCAGCTGGAAGGGCATACGCTCTGTAAAACATATGCTGGATAAGTTGGCGGTTCAGTCCGCTGTGGCTACCCCGGATTCATAAAGGGACAAGAATAAAAGCTGAAAAGAAAATGAATGAATGAGTTGTGGCCACGATGTCATTATTGTGCATGTTCATTATCACGATTGAATGATTGAATATTGGCATGTCTACTTTAGATTAGTAAAAATGAAGACACAGTGGATTTATTATCGGAAACATGCAATAAAATGAACTTTGAGCTAATGGTTAAACATAAAAGATGTGCACATAAATAATAAGCATACACTCTGACTGTACGTTTTGTTTAATCTTCATGCTCCTAAATGCAGCAGAAATCAAAAACATAGAAAACCCGAACCATCATAATATCGTAAGTCAATTATAGTGACTCATGTACTCTGG
The DNA here is from genome assembly GCA_903798195.1 of Danio kyathit. Classification (NCBI taxonomy): domain Eukaryota; kingdom Metazoa; phylum Chordata; class Actinopteri; order Cypriniformes; family Danionidae; genus Danio; species Danio kyathit. Next base: position 5,255,662 of record LR812539.1, read on the forward strand.
TTTTCGCATCATAGATTGTTTGCAGGCAAATAAATGTTTATCTTAGGAAGTGGTTTCCTAGTAACACCTGAATTCCTGCTCACACACACACACACACACATGTAGTGGCATGTACACTAGAATATGCAGTGCTACACCGGAAAACACTCACTCCCAGCAGCCAATGGCGTCCTTCGGATGTGAGCTGTCAATCATTAAGGCCAGCCCCCTCACCTCATTCCTGTTGCTATGCCGTTTTTGAAACTATGGTTACAGTAAAGGTTCCTGTAGGCTGCTTCTCTCTGTATGGACTTACCGCATGTGTCTGTATGCAGTCAGAGCTGTTATACTCTGATATATTGACATTTAATCTTATTGCATTTAGAGGATATTACTTATGCATTCATATATTTACATTCAGAACATAAAACTACTATTTAGCCATTTTTAAAGGTATAAACAATGTGCAAATTATAAAAAATAACATTTGTAATTGTAAAATTATATAAATATAACATTTATAAAATATAAAACAGCAGATCTTAATTGGGTAAATACATCTAATGCACTTCCTAATAATTATTTTCAGAATAAAAAAGAGATAAATGTTAATCTACATAATAATGATGATAATAAATCAAATAAATTAATATTAAATGTAAATAAATATAACTTTAATACTATTGAACTGTAAAATAATTTCGCAATAATTATAAGCATATATTCATAATAATAACCTCAAATAATAACAGTAATATTAAAACATTATTATTATTTTTAAATGACAGTGCATCATATTATATTTAGGTTGCTAAACATCGCTTAAAATATTCAAATTGGTCTTGCATTACCTTCCATCTAAAAGTGACGTACCTGAAATGTGTCCCAACAGACGTGATCATGTGATGTGATTTTTGGATTTGGAAAGGAAAGCCTTCTGTGTTCTCACTCTCTTCCAGTTTCTATACTTCCTGCTGTTTTAATGAGCATGTGTAGGAGTGAATCCGACACACTTCAGTCACGACTATGAAGATCACACACATACACACACGCACGCACAGTCCACCACCCACTATCTTTTCTCCTGTATATAAATATAAGCATATAGAATGCATAATGTGCGATGCATGCATTTACATTGAAATTCTTGCATGTTTTGTAATAGATTCGATGTATTTTTCATATTTCAGGACGTTCGAGTGTGTTATGAAATGAAGATGAACCTGATGAACTCTTTTCTGCGGTGAGTAAACTGCCTGAGAACATGCGTAGTGTTCATAGACACAAAAGTGTTGCACATGGATAAATCCTGATCCAAGCTTTTTGTAGCTTATCTAGCAGCTATTTTACTGTAAATGTATTGAATATTGACAGTCGGCATACATTTAAATGGTCTCTATTTATGTTTTTAATATTATTTTTATATGTATTTTAAATGATGGGTAACACTTTACCATGAGGTTGTATTAGTTAGTGTTAGTTAAGGTATTTACTATCATGAAAAACAATGAACAATACATTTATCACAGTATTTGTTCATCTTTGTTAACATAGTTAAGAAACTAAAGCCGTTTATGTTAACTCACAATGCATTAACTAATCTTGACAATCACAAGCACACTTTTGGATTTTGATAATGGATTAGTATGATTAATAAATGCTGCACAAATTCAGTGGTGTAAAGTAACTAATTACAAATAATCAAATTACTGTAATTAAGTAGTTTTTCTCAGGAATTGTAATTTACTGAGTAGTTTTAAAAATGTGTACTTTTACTTTCCCTTGAGTACATTTTTAGTGCTGTATCTGTACTTTTACTCCACTACTTTCCTTCAACCTGCAGTCACTACTTTATTTTTCTTGTCCATGGGGATTAGAAAAATCAGTTCTGAGATTACTGTCCAATCAAATCACACATACCGTAGAAGGTAAATCACATCATAATGAACTACCTCAAGACGTGTGCACTTTATAATTGCAGCAAACTGTTTGGAAGTATTAAAAGTGTCCATGAAGCTGTTCAAAATCTTTACGCGCGTTGACCCAGAGACTGTTTAGATGCATGTCACTGATGAGAAGACGACAGATGTTTACTGTATGATGACCGAAATGGCCTTAAACACCCAGCAGACACAGGATGTCAACATGACTTCTGATTGACGTTGAAACCTAACGTCATGGGGACTTGACGTCAGAATTCAACGTCAGGCCAATGTCAATGTCCAATGTCAACCTAAAACCAACCAAATATCAACATCTAAAGATGTTACCGATTGACGTTGTGTGAACGTTACCACTATGATGTCTATCAGACGTTGGATTTTGGGTGCCGTACCGGATGAATAAATGTCAGTATTTGAGGTTAATATGACGTTGGTTTAAGATGTTGGCTCGACGTTGGACCAAATCAACGTCATTTGATGTCATTATTGGACATCAAAATAACGTTGTCCTTAGATGCTGGCTTGACAATTGAATTTTGGTCACCTGACATTACAACCTAAATCTAACCTAATATTAATGTCTCATGATGTTGTGTGCCTTCTGGGCAATAACTAAATGCACTACAGAATGTTACATTTACACACACATGCACAAATTACATGTAAACATATCAGCTTTTGACAGAATAATCCTCACTACTCACTACTCTTGAGTACTTTTGAAAGGGCTACTTTTTACTCATACTTTGAGTAATATTTACAGCAGATACTTTTACTCTCACTTGCACTACATTTTTAGGCAAGTAATGGTACTTTTGAGTATGATTTTTCAGTACTCTTTCCACCACTGCATAAATGTTGTTTTATCTTAATTCATTCATTTTCCTTTGGCTTAGTCCTTTTTTTTAGTAGGGGTCCCCAAAGTGGATTGAACCGTCAACTATTCTGATATATATTTTACGCAGCAGACGCCCTTCCAACCGCAACCCAGTACTGGAAACACCCATACACACTCACATTCACACACACACACTCATACACCACGGCCAATTTAGTTTATTTAATCCACCTTTAGAGCATGTGTTTGGCCTGTGGGGAAAACCAAAGCACCTGGAAGAAACCCACGCCAACACAGGGAGAACATGCAAACTCCACACAGAAATGCCAACTGACCCAGCCAAGACTCGAAAAAGCGACCTTCTTGCTGTGAGGCGACAATGCTAACCACTGAGGCTCATCTTAGTTTATATTAGTAAATATTTTAACTAAACTTTATTGTAGTGTGACCAAATTAAGTCAATTATGTAATGAAAAACTTTCATCTTAGCAAATGCATAGCAACCACCTGATTACCATGCACAACATCCTAGCAACACCTTGGAACAGGGGTTCTCAATTCAGTAGTCCAAATGTGAATTTTCATCAACGTCAAAAAACAAACAAACAATCAGATGTAGGTCAAAAGTGAAATGGTGTAAAATACAGAGCAATCTGATGTGAGGAATGGGACTGTATTCCATCTGCTTCCTAAACTTTTTTTTTTTTTTCATAGCGGCAATTCCAATACACACCTCTTTACAAATCAAACAAAACATTTTTTGAGCTGGATTGGGGCAAAGTGAAGGCATATGTTTCTGTTCAATCATCTTTCTTTTCTGGTGGTTGATTCTGCTGTGGCGACCCCTATAAAGCCGAACGAAAATGAATGAATGAACGTTTCTTTTTTTGGAAACTGACATCTTCTCCCATTCACATGCTCACTGTGGTGAAGAGTGTCACCCAATTATGACAAAATTCATACTAGGGCTGTGCGATTAATCGAAATCGATTCGCAATCGAAAGTTGAAACGTTGCTATTAGTTAATCGCAAGAGGCTGCGATATGAAATGTATTTGCCCAGAGCAAATGTGTGACTGCCGTCTGTGTGTGACAGTCTTACTAGCCATTAAGCCAGCACACTTTTGTTCTGCCCAATCAGAATTGCGCAACCAAACAATGCGGAATGCCCACAATAATAAAAAAAGAAAACAAACAGGAAAGCGCGGAAAAGTGAGATGATGGTGTCTGGTTCTTCAGAAGAATTAATAGATGAATTAATATCAAAGAAATATTCAATTCAATTCATCTTTATTTGTATAGCGCTTTTACAATGTAGATTGTGTCAAAGCAGCTTCACATAGAAGATTATAGTAAATTGAAACAGTGTCAGTTCAAATTTTACAGTTTAAGTTTAGTTCAGTTTAGCTCAGTTCAGTGTGGTTTAATAATCACTACTGAGAGTCCAAACACTGAAGAGCAAATCCATCGATGCGCAGCTCTACAGATCCCGAACCATGCAAGCCAGTGGCGACAGCGGCGAGGAAAAAAACTTCACCAATTGGCGAAAATGAAGAATTTAAAAAACCTTGAGAGAAACCAGGCTCAGTTGGACACGACCATTTCTCCTATGGCCAAACGTCTTGTGCAGAGCTGCAGTCTAGGCACCAGAGGCTGAAGAATGCTGGACCTCAGCGAAGACTCGTCTGTCCCTGGAGCGTCACAGGAATCAGTCTCATGCTCTCCACTCTTCCATGACCACCACAGCAGCTGCTCAGGATACGGCCTGGTCCAGGATTATAAAAACCTTGGGATCAAATACAGCATTGGTGATATTGGAATATTTTGGTTTCAAAGTCACAGACACCGAAGAAAAACAGGTGAATTTTAAGAGCTGTCGCAGAACTGTTGCCACAGCTTACAGATTATTAAGATGAAGCTTGACTACAGAATTAAATTGCAAAAATCAAATCGCAATCACAATATGTCAAAAAAATTGCAATTAGATATTTTCCCCAAATCTCACAGCCCTACTTCATACTCTGACTGGACACCATAACAACAGCGTCACGCAGGAAAACTATCACGTTTAGTTTAATTTACGAACATTGCAAAAAATACATTAAAAAAAAACAATATAACAAGTTTAACATGCATTTTTCAAAGTAATAAATTCACACGTTTAATTCCCTACACACAATTAGAGCTCTTTAAATATGAAAGAAAGGAGGGTCCAGATTGAATTCTGTCCCTGTCTGAATTGGGACCGTAGTCCGGACTTTGAGAAGCCCTGCCTTAGGCCCTGTCCACATGAACATGGCTATTTTCAAAAAACACACTTTGTTTTATGTGGTTTGTCAACACGAAAACAGAGTATCAGGTAACTGAAACTTTCTGAAAACTCCAGTCAGGGTGAAGATTTTCTGAAACTCCAGGTGCAGTGTGGACACTACAACATTGATTTTTGCCTCATGACGCCAGCGCTATTTTCTCCATTTTAATTGGCCAACAGGACTGGGTTCACACCAAACACAGAAGATGTCAATAAAGCAAATACCACACGTTTACAAGAAACGTGCCGCATATTCAGTGTCGTTCGCACTGCGGGACAGTAATCCACCGCTGTGTTCACGTTTGTATTGACTTGTATGCAGTTTACTCTCAAAAATACTTAATTCCTCGTTTGGTGTGAAATAGGTAGAGGTGTGAACCTACACTGGTCTCACGGTTCGGTTACGATTATCATGCCATCGATTCGGTTCAATTCGATATCTCGGTGCATCACGGTGCATTGACGATTCTTTCCATACACGGTTTTATATTTTCTTCACAGCACAGCAAATCTTGTATTAAAATGTATAAATATATTTATATACTATTTGTAAAACAATTTTGTCCTTTAATACAAACAGTCAGAAATATAAACTGTACCTTTAAACAACACAAGCATTTATAGCAAATAAACAAGTATAAATATCCCGCTCGCTTTCTGAGCCTTGTCTACCAAGTTCTTTCTTACACCCCTTTGATTGGTCAAGCGCACAACAGAAAGGGCTGCGATTGGCTCTTACACGCTGGCGCTCTTCACAGATGCACTCATGGGCCACAGTGAGAGAGAGAGAGAAATGGAGATTACTTTCATTCTCATAATCGCCGTGAAATAGGGGCTTTTGCTGTAAGTGTCAGTGAAACACAGTCCAGCAAACACACACGCAGTAAAATTGTGCACAGTTTCTGTGTTTTTAAGTAGTTGGAGTGTTGTAAATACTCGCGCTCGCCTCCCTCGCTGTAGTATGCTACGGTGACATAGCGCATATGAGATAAATGACGTCAGTATATAATAACCGGTTATGATTATTACTGAACCGATACGAATTGTCCGCGTCTGCATCTCGGTGCACCGAAGAAACAATTAATTTTGACACCCCTAGAAATAGAGGTGCAACGGTTCAATCCACTCACGGTTAGGTATGTATCACGGTTTTAGGATCACGGTTTCGGTACGGTACAGTTTGTGCTATGCTTAAAAAAAAAATTCCTACAGAACAATTCAAAGAACAATAAACATATTTATTGGGTAACAAACACCTGACAATGCAACAGCTTCACACTTATGACGTAGATTTGTATGTTCTCACATTAATTAAATAAAAGTAGAGCATTTTGGAAATTGTATGTTCAAATAAATTGCTTAAGAAAATAAGCTTAAATTTCCCCTTTTTCTGTTTTACATCTTGACTCAACAGTCTCAACCAATTATGCAGATAATAATTATGTCAACACATCTTAATAATTGAGCACTTTTATAGTATTGATTACTTCTGTTTTATTATGCTTGCATTGCTAAGACAACAAATTTTTATTTAGGATTTCTATATGATTTTATTATGATTCCAGAGGGCTCCGTTTTACTTATCGGCACCATCGTAGTGAATGAAACTTCAGCAAAGAGACAGCGTTCGGCCCTTCTCTCTTAATTCAGCGGGAACAGTACATCGAGAAGAAAACTGTTCTTAGCAGACAGCGGGTAAACCGAGTGAATAGCGGGAGTGATCGGGTGCACACTCAATGCGCAAGAACACCCAGGAGCGTGATTGAAGTAACAGACCTGTTGTATGTTCATGTCCGTATGGGGCGCTTCTGCGTCTGGACACGGACCTCGATCCGCCTGTTAGTGATCAATGATCTAAGCTATCTTTGCAACAACAACTACTCGTTATGTTTTTGTGTTTGTCTGAATTTATATTGAGTGTCTGTTGAAACACTGACGGCAATGCGCTGGGATTTGCCCTCACCTGCGCATTTGTGCTTTATCTCCTTCACTTGCCATGCTGAAACACACAGAAACTCCTCACACACACACCGACACGTGAGGAAACGTGATGTCATCAACAGATTTACATACTAAGAGGTGATTGGATAGGTTTTCGTACGTGCAATGGATGTGTAAGTTAATCGGAAGCGTACAAAGGTGGAACTGCTTTGTTGAAGTTGTTTTTATTAACAAACCAATAATAATAATGCATATTCTGAACCGCGGATCACAGGACGCACCGAACTGTGGGAGAACAACAGGACGATACGTTTTTTACAGAGAACCGTTGCATCTCTAGTGTGAACCCAGCATAAAAGTGTCATTGTCTCCACCTACTGGTTTGACTTGCCCATAACAGTGCGTTTTTGCATTTTCATGTGGACGGCAATTTTTTTGATTTATTTATTTATTTATTTAACCAAATCGGGGAAATCTGTTTATAAAAACACCTGTGTACGCATGGACATGGCATCAAAATAACAACTGAATATTCATTCATTCATTTTCTTTTCGGCTTAGTCCCTTTATTAATCTGGGGTCGCCACAGCGGAATGAAGCGCCAACTTATCCAGCACATGTTTTACGCAGCGGATGCTTTTCCAGCTGCAACCCATCTCTTGGAATCATCCATACACACTCATTCACACTCATGCACTACGGACAATTTAGCCTACCCAAATCACCTGTACCGCATGTCTTTGGACTGTGGGGGAAACCAGAGCACCCGGAGGAAACCCACGCGAACGCAGGGAGAACATGCAAACTCCACACAGAAACGCCAACTGACCCAGCCGAGGCTCGAACCAGCGACCTTCTTGCTGTGAGGTGACAGCACTACCTACTGCGCCACTGCGTCGGCCCACAACTGAATAGCAACAGTAAAATATTCATGTGATAGCAGCTTCATAGCAACCACCTACAACAAACCTGAAACAGTGGAAGCACTGTGACTACTGTAACATCTTGGCAACCCCATAATAACAATAAAACCCACACAGATCACCATAGCAACCACATGGCAACGTTCTGGCAGACATCCTCATATCCTGCCAACTGCACCGTAAAACTACAGCAACACAATAAAAAAACCTTACAGCACATCTTAGAGACTGCGTAGCATAAAGGCATTGCTATTATCTATTAAAATACACACCAGGCCTGTAGCCAGGGGGGTTCAAGAGTGACAAAGGTGAAGAATTTGTCTCATACATGAGCTCATTTGTTCTATTTTGATTGCTATGCCATCATATTAGGTGAAAATAACCCATCAAAAAAGGCTTTAAGACCAAACAGAATCCTCTGTTGGCTGTGGCATTGGTGTGACTGCAGGTAATCAGTTTTGGCCAATGCTAACAATTATTTTTTAACATCCAGCTGTGCAAAAGAACATACAATCTGTGGAATACAATAAAATAGCATGTGGAGCATGATTAAGCATTGAAAATGGGTATGTTTACATGAACACTAATAATCCGATTGCAATACGATTAAGACAATACTCTGATCAAGAGTCTACCATGTAAACAGCGATTTTTGATTAACTTAATCTGATTAAGGTCACAATCAAGGTCACAATCAAATTTAACAGAAATGGAATTAAGACATGTGGAGTATGCCGATTTTAGTGGCATTATTGAAGTGCGGTACAGACATGTAAACACCGCAATCAAACTATTACCATTGTGTTGGATTTTCACCACATTTTGTGACAGGATAGTCTATACACAAAAGACTGTTTAACACTAGTCTCTGCACCTACCGAGTCAGTTAAGGACCACAGACACCTGCATCACAAAATGCTGTGTTTTTTCCAATATGGCTTGCTGTATCAAATTCCATTAAAACAACACTCTTCCAGCAGTTCATACTCACATCCAATATCTCGTTTGTCACAGGGGCATGCATGATGTGTGCTACATGCTATAACATGTAAAACGGGATCATGAAAGGAACATTCAAACAGCAACTCACAGCAATTATTGTCTTATTCAGATTAAGGCAGTACAGACCCCCTAGTTTTTCACAATTTTTTTTGTGATTTCTTTGCAATTAAAAATTACTGATTTTGTGGTGGTAATTCCCAGAAATTTGCAGACAATTTTGCGATAAATAATGAAGTCAGAATTATTAGCCCCCCTTTGATTTATTTATTTATTTTCTTTTTCAGATATTTCCCAAATGATGTTTACCAGAGCAAGGAAATTTTCACAGTATGTCTGATAATATTTTTTCTTCTGGAAAAAGTCTTATTTGTTTTATTTTGGCTAGAATAAAAGTGGTTTAAAATTTTTTAAAAAACATTTTATAGGCAAAATTATTAGCCCCTTTAAGCTATATTTTTTTTCTGATAGTCTACAGAACAAACCATCGTTATACAATAACTTGCCTAATTACCCTAACCTGCCTAGTTAACCTAATTAACCTAGTTAAGCCTTTAAATGTCACTTTAAGCTGTATAGAAGTGTCTTGAAAAATATCTAGTCTAATATTGTTTACTGTCATCATGGCAAAGATAAAATAAATCAGTTATTGGAAATGAGTTATTAAAACTATTATGTTTAGAAATGTGTTGAATTTTTTTTCTCTCAGTTAAACAGAAATTGGGGGAAAAATAAACAATGGGGCTAATAATTCAGGGGGGCTAATAATTCTGACTTCAACTGTATATGAATATATATATATATACAGGGCTCGAAATTGTGACCATTTTGGTCGCATATGCGCCCGAAATTTAATCTATGCGACCGCATAATATATTTGGGAGCATTTGTGCGACTGCATATAATAGTTGTAGTGCGACTTGTTTTGATTTTTTTTTCTAAAAACGTGCTGAATCGGACTTCCCTGCCGCTATATTGGTTCATATTAGCTGTCAATCACTCAAGGCTTCCCGCTGTCAGATAACAGGAAGCTTATAAGGGCGCCAGCCGAGATCAGTCGAGTGTTTTCGGAGAAGGTGCCCGAATCTCGATGCGTTGCATTCACTGCGTGTTATGTATGTATGTAACACTGTACACATCATCGCCAAAGAAGCTCGCCTTTACTAAGTTTAAACTGAATCTGCGGCTCATAACAAAGAACTCTATTGCGCTGGTGGTCATTGCGAGAATCCTGCCCTGCCTGCTCTTGTATTGGGCTGGCTGACTCGCTTTTTTCCACAAACACAGAAAAATGAAAATGAGCTCATAACGAGACCGAGCATTTAAAATGACACAAACCGAAACCAAAACTTTTAAAGAGTGTTAGAAGTGAGACTTTTCTTACTTTTATTTGGTCCATTCTTTCTTGAGATGTATATTATTTTTCTATTTCTATTTCAGCATTGGATTGAATGATTTATTATAATCTTACGTTTGTTTTGTAGCAGAAATATTATTTATTGAATTGACATGCATATAAAAACAATAGTGCAAAATAAACATTTCTTACTGCGATGCTTCATTTTTGTTTGATGCAAACCATAAATGTATTTTTCATAAAGTAACAGCAGGACCTTTTACAGTACATAACTCGCATTCAAGCACATTCAGGGCAGCATGATAATGAGAAATGTTATTCATTGCAAGTATTATTGACATCATCGTCATCATTAATAATATTTTATAATTATTAGACATTTATTTTGGAATTATTGCACAGATATCTATAAGTCATCACAGCATTAGTTAGATAGTTGTTTCTGGTTATTGTTAGTCCTGATTGATGTTGTTTTCAAATACAATAAATCCCTTAATATACAATTTGCAGTGGTGCTCATTCATTTTTGGTGGGTGCTCCTAAATTTTTTCTGGTGCTCCTAAATTTTTGAAGTTGGGAGCACCGGTGCTACCAAGTAAAAAAGAGTTAATTTCGAGCCCTGATATATATATATATATATATATATATATATATATATATATATATATATATATATATATATATATATATATATATATATATATATAGCCTACTATGTTATCTGAAACAATGACACATCATAAAAATAAAGCTTCTTTATTTTGGTCTCTTGTCAAGACAAAATCTAAATCGGTAGGGATTAAGCCAAAGGAAGGTTGTATAACTTGTTTTCATCCACAATATGTCTCTCAGATTACACTCCCTGGAGCATCTGACATCGTCACACATAGGACATGCGTTAGGGCTTCCCTTACCGTAATACATTTAAAACACAGATTGCTGTAAAACTCGTCAATGGCAGGGAAGCGTTTTCTCTCGTTAACTGCAGGGAAAAAGTTAAACGGAAATTTTTTTAGATTTGATGCACATCATAATACCAGCCATACATGTAAAGCACAAATAAGGTCCTTCAATTACATCACATCTAGCGGACGTCATTCTTGAACCAATCTCCATTTTTTTTTTGTTCCATTGCTCCATTTGCTCCAACTTTCTTTTGCAGTCTGAAGCGCGTCAAACGCCCAATTCGCACCACAGGATGTCTATATCTCATCTTTGCTATGACTTCACACACTGTAAAACCCAACAGTCACATTTTTTATCAAATGAAATAAGTGTAGTTAAATCAAAATTGACTGAAAGTTAATTCTACTCATTTGAAAAGAGTTTTGAACTCGGTGTTGAAGGTAATGAGCTAAGTAAATACCTCATTACTTCAACTTAAATGGAGTAAGTTCACAGTACTCATATAGATTAGTTTTTTATTTCAAATGGTTTATAGCAATCGGTTTCCTCAAATGGTTTGAGTTGCCTTATCTTATTGGGTTTTACAGTACCCAGTTGGTTGAGTTCTCTTCATTTATTGGGTTTTAATGGACTCAAATCGCTTTGTTTACTCAAATGGATTAAGTTCACAGTACTCATTAGGATTAGTTTTTGAACTTAAATGGTTTATTGCAATCGGTGTCCTCAAACGGTTTGAGTTGCCTTAACTTATTGGGTTTTACAGTCCATGTAAATCACTCGCGCTTCATCTGCATCTGCTTACTGCACAAGCTGAACCTCCCCCCATTCCGTGTAATGTAATGTAATTTAATGATTGTGAGGGCGCGGGTGAGACGTCATTTTTCGAGATTTTTCACTCAAATACATCAGGTGCGCTGCATATGCAACGTCTGTACAGTAAGTCATGTAGCCTAAAACAATTCATTGTAAACTGAAATAAATACAATTTGATTATATGGTTTGGGATTGGATGTTTTATGTGAATATTTATTTAAAATAATCTAGAAATTTTTTATTTTTTATTTTTTTTTTTATTTTTTTGCGTTGAATTCTGCCATCGTGGAATCGCGAAAAACTAGGGGGTCTGCAAATAATTTGATTACTGATGTCCATGTAAACGTAGTCAGTGATATGAATTATTATAGGCACCGTCAAATTTATGTTTGTATGAACTTATTATTTGTATTATCATTTAATATTTAAGATACAGATCAGTCAAAAATGTTCCACCATTGAAAAGGTAGACCTCCCCGTGCACATCTTGTTTTACCATTAAATAGGGGAATCAACCAACCCCCGCATTCTGAAAAATCCTTTCTATCATTTTAACTAGAAATGTACAAATCTTTCTATTTTTTTCACCTTGTTTTTTAATTGACAAAAACAGTCCTGACTAACGTTCTGTAAGTGAACAGCTCTGTTCAGCAGGATGCTTCATAAAATTCAGTCAATTCAGTTCAGCATATGTTCTTTGATCACCCTTCATTCATATGAATGTAAAACATTTCACTCAGGACACAAGGAGGGGCCGCTTGATTAGAATCTGTTATTTATCAGTGTAATTCTTTTACAACGCAGAGCATGCAGACCATCAGGAGATGTTTTAGTAGCAGATTGTGTGAATTCAAGAGTTTAGAAGTGACGCAGAGAGCAGCATTCAGAGCTGTCGGATGAGAATGGTTTCTCCCATCACCTGTTCTTTAAGTGGTTCGCCCCACTATTCAGCCAGCCTACCCTGAATGAGTCATCCTGCTCGTCCCTGATTGGCCATTCGGGATCCATCCCGAGGGATTGCCGTGCAGAAAGCTGCCGAGGCCTGACTTCATTCACAGAAACGTCGGTATGCCCGTCTGCTTTTCCATTCACAGGCAGCCCAAATCATTTTCACCCGCGCGGCTGCTCAGCATCCTCTCCGGCTCTCCTCAGCATCTCTTCTGCATCTCCGTGACAACACAGAGCCGGGAGCACTTATAACGCTGTTTTTTGTGCTTGTTTTGCTTTTGTCTCAGTGGAGAAGACAAACCCTTGTGCTTTCTCTCTCTCTCTCTCTCTCTCTCTCTCTCTCTCTCTCTCTCTCTCTCTCTCTCTCTCTCTCTCTCTCTCTCTCTCTCTCTCTCTCCCTCTCTTCTTTTTTTTTTTTCAGTTTGCAGGCAGGAAAGCGAGACGCTGGGAGGGACTGCAGTGCGTTCGCCGCAGCAGTACAGGAAGCTTGTGAATGACTGCTGCTTCCCTGTCACAAGCTCTTCTGGACATTTCACATGAATGGCTCTTTTTTCGCTGCCTTAATTTCATGGGCTTCATCCCGTTGGCTGCTTTTTAATGGGGCTCGGAGATCTGACATCACTGTTTACGGTTGTATCCCCGCCGAATCCGGATGGCATTTTAGTGAGATGGAATCTTGACATTGTGTGTTTGAGAGAGATGTTTAATTATTCAACAAAGCTCATTCAGGAGCAAAGCTCGGCTTGTTTTGCCTTCTGTAGGGGGAGATATTCGAGCGCTCGTGTGAATGGATTTATGCCGATGTTTCATAGTGTCTGAGGAAGAACGAACGTGACTAACAAAGAGATTTAAATTTGGGCATATTTTTAACTCGCCGTTAACAATGGCGACATGTAAGCTATTTGCGAACAAAAGGTGAACGCAGTCAGATATTTGTACTTCTAGTGTCATTTCAGTAATTTCTGCTTGATTTTTATTTCACAATCTTTCCAGCTAGAGCGCCTTTCTTCTGAATTGAAGTAAACCTAGATTGTATGTACTGAAAATTAGTCATCACCATGAACACAGCGACTTGAGTTTCATTCTTTGTGGCGTACATGTGATCCAGCAACATGCACAGTACTCCAGTATGATTTTTGCATTGAATTATACCATTGGATTATGTTGCTGACTCTTTTTGCATTATTTTGATCGGTTTGATTTGATCGTTTTGACTGAAGTGTTCAACACTGAGCTCTTTATCGTTGAATTTATCTGGACTAAATCAAAGCAGGAGGTGTTCCTATGGACAGTGCAAATTTTGCAAATTGATTGGTTCTACCAAGCTGTAAGTGGGAGTTTTTTTTTGTAACAGAAAGTGCTCTGCAGTGTTGAGTGAGTCTTTTGTTGAGAAGGGTCTCTCTCTCTCTCTCTCTCTCTCTCTCTCTCTCTCGTTCTCTCTCTCTCTCTCTCTCTCTCCGAGTGAGTCATGCATGTTCAGGGATCTGCCAGGATGCAGGGAGAGAGAGAGACATCTCTTCACTAGAGATCTGTCTCTCTCTCTGCCATCTCTGGCCCTCTGTAGAAAAGCGACCTCGCTGCTTTTTTCTCATCGTCCTCTGTCTCCATGGATTCCGCGTTTTGTGGTTTATTTTTGGTCCCTGAGTTGCCGCTGTGCGGCGTCGGATTTTCCTGACGGCCGCTTGCTTCCTTTCTCCAAACCCTCGAGGACGCTTTCTCTGTTCCAACATGCAAAAGAAGTGGACGGTCAGCTGGGAGTTGGATGTGTCCATTCGTGTGTAGGCTGGCATACCGAGGGGAATGCTTCACCGTGCTAAATACAACCGATTCCGGAATGAGTCAGTGACGTCCGTCGATGAGCTTCTGCACGGTCTCTCCATGAACGCCAAGGTCTCGGCCGTCCCGCCGTCACCGCCCGTGGGCGACCCTCCGTACGCCCCGCCAGCCGACCCTGACCCCGCCGAAGAGTCTGGCACCTTGTGCACCTTCATCAACAAAGTCTCCAACCTCAAATTCACCAACTCCTCTGGACTTCTAGGCATTAAGGGCCTGCCGTCCGCTGTCAAAGACCTGGCCGTGTCCAAGCTCCAGGGAGGAGCGGCAGCAGGCGCTTCCAGCAGCCCCGTTTCATCCACCCTCTCTGCGGCCTCCGGAGTCCCACACACCCCGCTGGAACCCAGCTCCGCGAGTTCAGGGAAGAAGGGCCGGATGGAAGAATCTCAGCCTAGTGGAGAGGGATGGAGCCTGGGCGGGACGGGGGCCGCGGGTTGCAGAGGGCTGGTGAATAAGCCGTCTCATGGATGGCTACACTCCAGCGAAAAGATCTCTGGACCTGGAGTGACGTATGTCGTTAAGGTAAGACCCAAATCCCATGTCTGTTTTTCTGCATGAAGGTAGAATACATCTTCTTCCTCTACATGTGCTGGTACACAGGGATTATGTGTACGGTTTGGAATAATGCAGCCGGAGAGAAGGTCGCAAGTGACCACAAAGCACAGACTGTTCCACCACATACAGTACCATGTTTACATGACGTCTGTTTTATGAGTCGTACATGCATTTGGTGGTGGGTGGTAAAAACCAAACTCTAGTCATTTATTCTATATCAGGCTAACAGATGTCGATACTATTTTTTAATTGCATCATTGATCTAGCTGTTTGTGTGAAACAAACTTTGTATTGCTAGCAATTCTTGTGTATATATATTCTTGTGTACCCCTCTCACAGATCTCTCTTTTAACTTCATGTTTTCTATAGGATGCTTTACAATATTATATTTGTGCATGTACATTAGATTAGTCAGTATCAAAGCCAAAACTGGAGCTAATCTAACAAAATAACTTAAGATCAAAATTAGCACACCCAACTTAATATGTTAATAAAATGTAAATACAATTTTAATAAACAAGAAAAATCAAGAGAAACACAAAAATATCAAATTTAGTTGAAGGTTTGTATTTTGTCATTTTTGTTTTTTTGCAATAAATATTTTATTTAATCTTTTTATTTCTAAAGATGTTAGGTGACCAAACTCTTATTTTATTGGATATAATTATTTAATAAAACTGTTTTGTTGAAATGCACTAAAATTATTGTCTATATTGACTGAGAAATGGATAAAAATATTAGAGTTATTAGCCCCCCTGTTTATTTTTTTCCCCAATTTCTGTTTAACGGAGAGAAGATTTTTTTAACACATTTCTAAACATAATAGTTTTAATAACTCATTTCTAATAACTGATTTATTTTATCTTTGCCATGATAATAGTAAATAATATTTTACTAGATATTTTTCAAGACACTTCTATACAGCTTAAAGTGACATTTAAAGGCTTAACTAGGTTAATTAGGTTAACTAGGCAGGTTAGGGTAATTAGGCAAGTTATTGTATAATGATGGGCTGTAGACTATCGAAAAAAAAATATATAGCTAATAGTAAATAATAAAGTAATAAAGGGGCTAATAATTTTGACCTTAAAATGGTTTTTAAGAAATTAAAAACTGCTTTTAATCTTGCTGGAATAAAACCAATAAGACTTTCTTCAGAAGAAAAAATATCAGACACACTGTGAAAATTTCCTTGCTCTGTTAAACATGATTGGGAAAATATAAAAAAAAAAAAAAATTCAAAGGGGGGCTAATAATTCTTGTTGAATCCAAAACAAGTGAAAGAAACTGTATTTCGAACTTGATGGGGACAAACGCGATATAATGTTAATATATATATTAATATAATATCATTCATTCATTCATTCATTCATTTTATTTTCGGCTTAGTCCCTTTATTAATCTGGGGTCGCCACAACGGAATGAACCGCCAACTAATCCAGCAGATTTTTTACGCAGCGGATGCCCTTCCAGCGCATAATATTATAATATAATATAATATTATATTATATAATATATATATATATAAAATTTAATTTAGGACAGTCATGATGTTCCTCAAACTTGTTTTAATTTACATTTTTCCTCTTAGTATTTCACATCACATTTGTTTATATAGCTCTTAATACAAAAATTATGTTTTATAGAAGCTTCACATTAATAAACATTTCATGAATAAGTGTTAATGCTATTAAATTCTGTATGAAATGATTGTAAAGCATCTCTGCTGTAAGAAAATAGTGTATATATTCATCCCAGCTGTTTAATAACAGGTAAATTAGTTCTGTCCACTCATAGTAACTATATCTCTAATTCACAATATACATTATAGCATATTGCCAGATTTCTACCAGCACTCAGCTCTACATGCATGTGCTTCAGAGACGTTGACTGAGTAACATTAATCTTTAATACATCACAAACGCCACATTCTCTTCTTTCCTTAAATATCCTAACAGCATGGCAGTCCGTGCGACCGCTTATTTTTTCTTTACCTCCACAGATTTGATCTATTCAAATT
Source organism: Danio kyathit (assembly GCA_903798195.1). NCBI lineage: Eukaryota > Metazoa > Chordata > Actinopteri > Cypriniformes > Danionidae > Danio > Danio kyathit. Next base: position 5,273,027 of record LR812539.1, read on the forward strand.
AACTGCAAGTTTATCACATCAAAAGGGAAGTGCATGCAAATCGCGTAACCACGGCGACCGGTTACCAGACCAGGGGGATGTTGTTCCGGCTACAGTTGTGTTACTGTATCGTCTCCGGGGAGCGTGACGTGTTGCAGGACAGAGCTGTTATTCTTGTCCACATCTATACGCAAAAGAAAAACACGATAACTGATCTTTGATTGTGCAGTTTTGGATTCGTGCAAATATGTCACCACTGCTGATTTAAAATAATACTGATAACAGACTCTATGGAAAGGATCACTGTGCAGCCCCAAAATACTCATTAATTGTCATTTTTAGTCTTTATACTTTGATACTTTCCTGTTTTATCATTTCAAATATAACCAACACCTAGATTTATCACTTTTTTTTTTTTTAAATATTTCAATAATTTGAGATCAGAATGAGTATGCAACTTTATTTCACTAACATTTTAACATTTTATTCTCACAAAAGGATTTAAAGAAGACACTTTCATTAAATAGGCCTTCTGTTTACGTTAAAGGGGACCTACATTAAAGGGGGCCTATTATGCCCCTTTCCCTAGAGTGTGTTTGTGAAGTTTCAGCTCAAAATACCACACAAATAATGTTTTATAACTCTTTGAAACTGGCCCTTTTAGGCTTTGATCCTAATTGTGCTTAATTGAGACTGTCACAAGAGGGTGGAGCTACAAATGCCTGTGTGTCAGCATGAAAACATGATTGACGTCTTATGCTAATGAGGGAGAGATGGTCACTAATGGGCAGAGCTTTCCTCTTCTAATGACATGTACAAAGAGAGAATGTCAATTGTTTCTGCAGACTGTTTGCTGTAAAAAAATCCCCCATTAATACATTTTTACCATTAGAAGCTGGTTATATTCACACACTAGGGGTAAAACGGATCACTGTTGATCCGTGATCCAAACAGCTCACAACTCACGGTTCGGAACGCACGTGACCCGCGTATTAATAATTTATTTTGAATTTGTCGGTTAATCCAACATTTATAACCATTGCAGAGATTAATTTAATGTGTCACTGTTTGTTTAGCCTGCATTAATGCATTCAGTGTAAAGCTGCACAATTAAACATTAAAAGATCGTGATCTCAGTTCAAACCCGCGCAACATGAACGATAAATGATAATGATTTGCATATGTTTATTAATCCTTCAAAGCGCTGCATTCAAATCTGCATCGAGAGAGATCCAGTTTTCAGAATTCAGATTTTACACTTTTTCAGTGTGTTACAAACAATTAAATAACACAGAAGTACTGGGAGAACAGTTTATAGTTCAGATATAAACACTGATGATTATGGTAAAGATTAAAATTTAATGAAACATGACGCTGGTGAATGTGACGCTGGTAAAAGCAGTTACATTGTGTAACTGACGGATGGCGACAAACAACCATCAAAATTATGTCACTGAATAAGTTTTCAAAAATAATACACCTACAGTATAATAAAACATGAAGTTTTATGTGTGAATTGTTGAATCATTAATTACAGATAAATATGATCTGTTGTACAAGATTTCTATATTTAGCATTATCAGCAACAGTAGCAAAGATCATATTTCGTATTGAATACTTTTCTTTTTTCAGTTGGTTCTTTCTTGATTTTTATTTTTATTACCATTACAGGTTCTAAATTCTGTTTGTTAAAAGCAATGTTTTTTTGCGGTAATATTTTTATATAAATGGAAAGCAAATGACATTTGTCTCCTCACACCATATAAAGTGATTTTGCATAATAGTTCCCCTTTAAATCACTTTTGTACATATAATCAACATAATAGGACGTCTCTTTTACTCTTTCTTTTATACATACAGTTGAAGTCAGAATTATTAGCCCCCCTGAATTATTAGACCCCGTTTATTTTTTCCCCCAATTTCTGTTTAACAGAGATATTTTTTTTAACACATTTCTAATCATAATAGTTTTAATAACTCATTTCTAATAACTGATTTATTTTATCTTTGCATGATGACAGTAAATAATATTTTACTAGATATTCTTCAAGACACTTCTATACAGCTTAAAGTGACATTTAAAGGCTTAACTAGGTTAATTAGGTTAACTAGGCAGGTTAGGGTAATTAGGTAAGTTATTGTATAATGATGGTTTGTTCTGTAGACAATCGAAAAATATATAGTTTAAAGGGGCTAATAATTTTGTTCTTAAAATGGCTTTTAAAAAATTAAAAACTGCTTTTATTCTAGCCGAAATAAAACAAATAAGACTTTCTCCAGAAGAAAAAAATATTATCAGACATACTGTGAAAATTTCCTTCCTCTGTTAAACATGATTTGGGAAATATTTAAAAAAGAAGAAAAAATCAAAGGGGGGCTAATAATTCAACTTCAACTGTACATTGCATTGTCCATTGTTAGAATCATTGTTTTAGATGTTTCTGCATTAATAAGTGCATTAGTTCTAACATATTATGCAATATAAAAATGCATAATGTGCACTGACCCCAGATCTTGCACCCTCATGTATTTTAAGCGTATTATCGAGTGTGTTTACGATCATATAAGCATGTTCGCGGCCCCATTGAGCTAAAGGTGATTCGGATTCGTGCAGGATGATTCATACATTATTCCCTTCTTGTTTTTTTTCCCTCTGAATAGTTTGTGGTAAAACACGAACCACCAACATGATTAAATTAGATCGTGCCAAGCAACTAAATCAGTGTTTTATTAGCAATGATTTACGTCTAAGCATTATATGACAGTATTTTGTCTACTTGTCAAATTGTTGTGTATTTTGTGTGTGAGTTAAAAGTTGACAGCTTCCATTCGAAACCTCTCTGGCATTCTTTGTAGAGCTTATTGTGTGTTATTCTTTACAGTTCACTTATTGAGCCACCCTGTGCATGAACACACACACACACACACACACACACCATGCTCCATTTCACTAAAAGGACAGCTGCTGACATTGACTGGACGGGCTGTTCTCAAACACCAGTGTACAGACTATAGACTTTACATACAGTCTTTGCTTGATTAATAGGTTTAAGTAAAACTGTGTGCGCTTGCTTTATTTTTTATTGAAGGCAATAAGGCATTTTGGTTGTTCTCAAGTAATAATTTGTGAGCAGTGTTGGTTTAGTACCACCAAGATACTGTTATACAAATATTATATTAATACTTTCAGTTAGAAGGTTTTTTTTATTGTTATTTTTTATTATTATTATTATTGCTAAATATATTAATAAATAATTCTTTCATTTTCCTTTAGCTTAGTCTCTATTTCAGAGGTTGTCACAGCGTAATGAACCGCCAACTAATCCAGTATATGTTTTACACAGCTGATGCCCTTCAAGCTACCACCCAGTACTAGGAAACACCCACACACACTCATACACTACGGCCAATTCAGTTTATTCAATTCACCTATAGCGCATGTGTTTGGACTGTGGGGGAAGCCGGAGCACCCAGAGGAAACCCACACCAACACGGGGAGAACATGCACACTCCACACAGAAATTCGAAATTCGAACCAGCGACCTTCTTGCTGTGATGCAACAGTGCTAACCACTGCGTCACCATGCAGCCCTATATTAATAGTAATAATAATAATAATATTAATAATAATAATAATAATAATTCAGCTTTAGTTTGAGTTGTTTTAGTATATCAAGCTAAATGAAGTAAACTGTTTATGCTTATTTCTACTTATTTCAGTTACCATTTATTTAAAGTTTATTTATTTATTTATTTGACTGTTTTAGTCTTTATTAACTAAAATAACTGTGTATAGCATATATAAATTATACAAAAGCTTCTTTATTAAGACAAAGTTTTAAAGGGCCATGAACCAACAGGGTGTTTTCACATTTCTAGTTTGAAAAAGTCAGGAAAGTGGTCCAGCTTTGTTTAGGTGGGAGTGTCAATTGGTGAAAGAAGGGAAGGGTTTGCATGAAAAGGGGAGTTTCAGTACGAGCACGCGTTGATTTTCACAGTGGCAACACAAACACAGACGAAGGGGAGATAGACAGTGACTACGTTTACATGGACATCAGTAATCGAGTTAGTTGCCTTAATCTGAATAAGACAGTAATATGATTGTGTTTATATGAGTTGCTTTTTGAACGTTCCTTTCATGATCTTGTTTTACATGTTATAGCACATAATTCAATTAATATCATCACGTCACCACGCTATCCACATTTCCTCCAAAGTTTCATGTAATTTTGGGTGTTTCATTCTTAATTTGTTGACTTTAACTGCAGTTTGGCGCTTTAATTTTCATTCAGGAACATTTCATTCGTGCCCCCCGTGACAAACGAGATATTGGATGTGAGGAACTGCTGGAAGAGTGTAGTTTTAATGGGATTTTTGATACCGCATGCCGTATGAGAGAAAAAACCCTCCTGTTTGTCACTATCCTGTCACAAAATGCGGCGAAAATCCTACACGTTGGCAATAGTTTGATTTAAGGTGTTTACATGTTTACATTCGGAGAGCAGCATTTACAGTGGATCTATCAGTCCATAATATTGTAGTGATATTAATGTACTGTAAACTTAGTAACTAAATCATTTTGACTAAGGTATGTCTTTAAAAACTAAAAGAGTACTGCTGACGATACTAACTAACTTTGCCATCTGGAGAAACATAAACAAAGAACAGTGATCACACACTTACCAAATTTCAATCAACACCAACTGGAACCGCGTCTTTTTTTTTTAAAAAGAAGACGAGTGGCAAATCCGGATTTCACCATTTCCAGATTTGAAAAGCTCTCGGGTAAAAATGTTCCTTACAAATATATTTTTGTGAGTATACAAGTCAGTGTTTCCTCTAGGATTTTTTCCAGCAGTGGCGGCAGGACTTTTTTTTTACACAGATCTGCCAACTATTTCAAAGACAAATATTACACGCAGTATAACAAGTCGAGATAGCATTCATGTAATACGAGCATGCGAATCTCTTTGCTTGCGCGCCGATTTCCTCTGTTCGAGCACAGAACTTCTTGCACGCACTCAAATTTACACGTTCAAGTGCAGATCTTCTCGTGCGCTCTCCAGTAAGCGCTGCTGAAGCGCGATTTAGTGTGTTTTTGTGCGTTTTCCGACATCAACGCGTCCTGAAGTAAAATGAAACAGCTATAAACTCCAGCAAGATAAAGTCATTGTATGCAAAGCCATTGACCTTTATCAATAAAGTATACTTCTGGAAACTGTGTTCATCTTAACTGAAAGCTACGCGGTGTTTGCTAGACTCACGCACCTGTCAGTCAGTCTGTCAGAGAGTCAGTCAGCATGTCACCTTAAAGGGTTGAACAAATAGCGCACAGCACTACGTTTACAGAAAAGTTTGCGCTGTTTACCTCTAATATGTTTTGGTGCGATTATAGTCCGCTATAAAAACACGACTAAATGTTTTAAATAAGCTGTAATGTAGCCGTGGCGGGATGAATTTTGGCGTGGCGGCCCGCCACGGATGAATGAATGTAGCGGAAACCTTGCAAGTATACAAGTATATTTTGTGAGTCAAGCTGTGCTCTCATAGTGGGGAAATGAAAACAAAACCTTTGTTGCAGCACATTTATAAACGCAACACTGACGACCAATGATAAACAATTCTTCTTCTTCCACTTGTTTTAATTACGGTTGGCAACACAACGTGGCGTCTCTCTGCCATCTAATCACTGTAACAGGTAAAAACAGTCTTTGAAGCTATCATGCATATTAATGAAGTTGCACCTCATACACAATGCGCTGATTGGTTCAAACCAAGTCTATCTCTTGAATTTATGATGAAAACTCAAAGACGTCACTTTGTACCCACCAGTACAGACAGCAAGTCTCCATGCTGCAACTTACACAAGCATGTCATGGCCGTGATGCGGCTTCTAAATTTCTTTTCAAATCGGAAGAACGAATTTGCTCTAAATAATGCAAAAACAACCCATTTTCACTTTTTTGTGAAATATATGTGTTGTAGTGGTGTTTTTAGCAGCGTAGGACATACAGTGTATATGTGTATATATATATATATATATATATATATATATATATATATATATATATATATATATATATATATATATATATATATATATATATATATATGACTTTTAACATCTCAAAAAATGTGTTTGGTGTTTCGTGACCCTTTAACAAACTTTCAAAACATTTTTCACATTTTTTGATAACAATAATCAATATTTAAGTGTGTTTTTGTGCATGTCTTCACTGATTTTGGCTTGCCATGGATTAATTAATATGACAATAAAATGAGGCCCTGTCTTAACAAATGATTCATTGAATAACCAATTCAAATGATTCATTCAAAATGACTGATTCATTTAGAAACCAAGCTTGAGGCTGCAGTGTTTCCTCAAGGATTTTTTCCAGCTGTGGTGGCAGGCCTTTTACACAGATTTTCCAACTACCTATGGTGTTATTTCAGTGATAAATGCCACTGCAGAATGAACCACAAACTATTCCTGCATGTGTTTTACGCAGCGGATGTCTGAACATAAATTGCATATTAAAACTTCAAGCATTTGGTGCTGTGATGAACAAGCACTAATTCAACAATTTGAATGTTCTTAGAAGACACTCCTCTAAAAGATTAAATAATACACCATTATTCACAACATTGTGAATCACACACCCATGCACATTATCACAATATATATTCAAATATTGAACATTTGCATACAGTTGAAGTCAGAATTATTAGCACCCTTTATATATTTCTTTGTTTGATGGAAAGAAGATTTTTTCAACACATTTCTAAACATTTTACAGTTTTTTACAATTGCTTACACATTAAAATTAAACTTTTCCCACAATTAGCAAAACCTTACACTCAAGCAGCAAAACACAAGGCTAGATCTGCACAACTGTAACGGCCCATTCACACAGAGCTTCAGCATCAACGCTTGACAGAGGGTGTGTCTGAAGTTGGGGCTGACGCAATCGTCATAGCAGCGTCAGCCAATGAAATTAGTTCACAATAGGCCACTGTTTGAGCTGGTGTATTTGCATACAGCGATCTGATTGGCTGACGCTTCCATCGGCGCTTGAAAAGTTGAGCAAGTCCCAACTTCTGTAGCGAGCAACGCCTCTGAAGCGGTGCCGACGGATCCACAATGCAGCTCGGCAACACCTGACGTCACCCATTCAAAGTGAATGGGAAGCGTTGAAGCTGACGCCCCGTGTGAATGGGCCGTAAGCACGTTGTCAGCTTCACACTTTTTTGTGAAGTGATTTGCACACAGTAATTTGCAAATCACTAAACACACTTGGATGCTTTTGACACAGATATTTTTTTATGATGGAATTTCGTTGCAATTTTTTTTAAAGCAAAGTCCTTCAAATTAACACACACATGAACCATGGGTTAAACTCAGCCATCAGGTGTGCACACACACTGCTGCAAATTGTAGACACACCAATCAGCTGTAACCACAGCTGGGTCAGTTGACATTTCTGTGGGGAGTTTGCATGTTCTCCCCGCGTTTGCATGGGTTTCCTCCGGGTGCTCCGGTTTCCCCCACACGTCCAAAGACATGTGGTACATGTGAATTGGGTAAGCTAAATTGTCAGTAGTGAATGAGTGTGTATGGTTGTTTCCCAGTGATGGGTTGCAGCTGGAAGGGCATCCGCTGTGTAAAAGCATATGCTGGATAAGTTGGCGGTTCATTCCGCTGTGGCGACCCCAGATTAATAAAGGGACTAAGCCGAAAAGAGAATGAACGATAGTATAGCTATAAATATTAGTCTTCAATAAATATGGTTTACAGGAGCTATAAATATTAATCCTCAATAAATATGGAAGGCAATGTCGCAGTATGGAAGAGGAAGCACGAAAGGGAGGAAGATTGGTAAAGAGGAGACAAGGGATGGGATGGGTTTTTCCCAATTGTTTACACACATTTTCTGAAAGCATGTCTCATATTGTCAGAACTCTACACACAAATCACAAAACACACACACATTGGGCAAAACCCTTCAATTCTCCTGCAAAATCAAACTTTACATTCAAAACAATGTGATTACTTCTCAAAATGTTGTTCTGTTTTCAAATGACACACACAAACCATCACATTAATAGACTTTTATAAGAACAGTTGATCACTGATGTGCTTAATGTAAAACACTATGACCACTTCTTCTCCATTCATCATAATGACTCACTGTAAGCCTTTTTTGTTCAGTGTTACAGTTACTGCAGACAGTACATAAGCCTACATAAGTGCATTGTAAAATATTTCAGAATATTGTTTTTATACAAAACACACAAATACACGGTACCAAACAGGCACGTGCACACATAGGGCTCAACCTGTGCAGTGTACATGCCCCTTTGAGTCTGGGATATAAGGATATAAAGTGCCCTTCCAAAATGAACGTAAGTGCCCCCCCACCCCCGCTCTTCAGTTCACAATCTCTACCCAACCCACGCAACTCCAACCCCCCGCCCCTCCGCTCTTCAGTTCACGATCTGTACTACAATCAACCCCCCCACCCCCGCTTTTCAGTTTGCAGACGATCGCGAACCAGCCTCTGCACAAGCCTGGTACCAAATATATTTTACTGTATTTTTCCCACAAAAACAGTGTACACAGTGTTCATCCCAACAAACACAAAGTTGCACATAACGTGGTCTACATATGCCATCAACAGAAGTATTTACAGAATAGCTACAGTAAAAAAAACAAAAAAAGTGGATTTCGGTCACATACTTTCCGTCCCCAGGCAGAAAAAAATTCCTCAATAGGATTGAGAAATGGAGAATATGAGATGAGCTCCGATTTCTAAATTGCAGTTATGTATGACCGGTGTTTACCTGCGTGATGAGTTAGTATGCAAAGTAGGACAACTGACTTTACAATTGTGAATGACAGTGTGTTCCTTGTGAAAACAAGAGATTTTCTGCATGAAAATTGTGCCAAATGCAGAGAATTGTGTGTAGTGTTTTGAAAAAGTGTGTTTTAAACTTGCAATTGGAGTGTAAAGCAGGAATTGTGCTTGTAGTTTAGCAGAATTGGTTCAGGGGGTCGGTGCATCAGTTACATGTTGTAGTCATTGTGTCTGAAGTACAAGTCATTGTGTGTAAACAATTGGGAAAAACTGTAATACTGAAATGTATACATCACCAGAAAGCTGAATAAATACGCTTTACATTTGTTGTATGTTTTTTTTAGGATAGGGCAATATTTAGCTATCAGTCTATCACTGTTTGGGGAATACAGTATGTTCATGTACTTTATAACAATACCTCTCAAACAAATCAAACCCAGATTATATCAGTAGTAGTCACTTAGAAATGATGCGAGTGTTTAAGATTGAGATCAGCAGAGTGTAATTGAAGCAAACAGATTTATATTGAATGACGCGTGTGTGTTTCGTACTGTCAAAATTGTGTTTTGTTATATTGTTGTAAAGTTTTGAATGAAGTGTTTCATTTTGCAAAAGAACGGATGTGTTCTGCTGTTTGTGTGTGTGGATGTGGAAATTGTGTGGTGTTTTGACAAAATGAGCTTTAATTTCAAAATTGTGCTTCATAAGCAGTCATAAAAAAAAAACTGTAATAACTTCTAAGATGATTTCTTTTCTCTGTGCCATGATGACAGTAAATAATATTTGACTAGATATTTATCAAGATACTATTATCAGCTTAAAGTGACATTTAAAGGCTTAACTAGGCTAATTAAGTTAAAGTTAGGGTAATTAGGCAAGTCATGTTATAACAGTGGTTTGTTCTGTAGACAATCCAAAACAAATATTGCTTAAGGGGGCTAATAATATTGACCTTAAAATGGGTTTAAAAAAAAATTAAAACTGCTTTTATTCTAGCTAAAATAAAACAAATAAGACTTTCTCCAGAAGAAAAAATATTATAGGAAATACTGTGAAAAATTCCTGAATCTGTTAAACATCATTTGGGAAATATAAAAAAAAAGAAAATAAAAATTCAGGAGTGCAAATAATTCAGACTTCAACTGTATGTACTACTCGTTAAAATCTATACAGTTAGTCAATAATCTCCGTCACTGTGTTTATCCAAACATCTCCACTGACTCACTGTCCACTTCCGGCCTGCGCTTTGAGTCTCAATGTGTGCAGTGCAGAAGTTGATTTTCTGGTGTGTGTGTGTGTGTGTTTTGGGCTTTGCTCAGGTGAGCTACTGCAGGTGACTCATTGATTTAGTCAAGGAAGGCTGTAGTGAGACTCTCATTGAGTGAGTCATGCAGCAGCAGCAGCGGCGAGAGATCAGTGAGGGGAGAGGCTAAAAAAAGACCAGGCGTGATGTCACTGTTTATCTATGATGTCATCCACTGGAGACAAAGTTACTCTGATCTCTGAGGAGGCCTTTCAATATGCAGAGCGCTGTTAATAGTTATGTAATGCTTATCGGAGTTTATTTTTATTTTGTTATTATTAATATTAAGGGCGACATTCATTTTCTTTTTGGCTTAGTTTCTTTATTTTCCTGGGGTCACCACAGCGGAATGAAGCACCAACTTATACAGCATATGTTTTTACGCAGCGAATGCACTTCCAGCTGCAACCCATCACTGGGAAACACCCATACACTCCCATTCACACTCATACATTCATTTATTTTCTTTTCGGCTTGGTCCCTTTATTAATCTAGGGTCGCCACAGCGGAATGAACCGCCAACTTATCCAGCACATGTTTTACGCAGCGAATGCCCTTCCAGCTGCAACCCATCTCTAGGTGACATCCATACACACTCATGTGTATGTTCATCCACCATACACATGAGTGTGTATGGATGTATACACACTCATACACTACGGACAATTTAGCCGAGGCTCAAACCAGCGACCTTCCTGCTGTGAGGCGGCAGCTCTACCTACTGCGCCACCGCGTCGCCCACACTCATACACTACGGACAATTTAGCTTACCCAATTCACCTATATCACATGTCTCTGGACTTGCGGGAGAAAACGGAGCACCCGGAGGAAACCTACTGGGAGAACATGCAAACTCCACACAGAAATGCCAACTGACCCAGCTGGGGCTCGAACCCGTGACCTTCTTGCTGTGAGGCGATCGTGCTACCCACTTCGCCACTGTGATGCCCTTTTTTTTGTAGTAATCATTCTTTTTTTACATTACCTAACTTCTTATTTAAAAAAAAAAAAACAATAAGAATGAGATAAAATGCTTGCTATTTTTTTTTATATTTATTTATTTTATATTATTGATTTCATTTAATACTTTTTGGTATGGTTTATGTAGGGCTTGAATTATGATTATATTTAAAGATTAATATTTAATACTTTGCTTTAGTAGTACATTTTTTTAGAGATTTTTATTTAATTGTATAAATAATGTAGGGTTAGGATTTGGGTTTAATGTTAAAGTATATGAAGTGAATCCCTAAAGACTTTTAATCATTCTTTGTGTTGTTTCATTTATATTTACTTTATTAATATTTATTCTAAGGTCACTGGTTCGAGTCCCGGATGTGACCAGGTATAATTTCTGTGTGGAGTTTGCATGTTCTTGCCCGGTGTTGGCGTGGGTTTCCTATGGGTGCTGTGGTTTCCTCCACAGTCCAAACACATGCGCTATAGGAGAATTGAAGAAACTAAATTGGCCATAGTGTATGAATGTGTGTGTGTGTGCGCGTGCGAATGAGTATGTAGGGGTGTTTCCCAGTACTGGGTTGCAGTTGGAAGGGTGTCCGCTGTGTAAACGTACGCAGGATAAGTTGGCGGTTCATTATGCTGTGGCGACCCCTCATGAATAAAGGGACCAAGCTAAAAGAAAATGAATGAATGATATTTATTCTAATATCGTCCATGCAATGTTACGTAGAGTTAAGGCTTTTTATAGAAAATATAGGCTTAATAATTAAAATAAATTGGTCAGTTTTATGTGTGATCTTACATTTTTGTTTTCATTTTAGTTCAGTATAAATACACAAATGTTGTGTTCCTGTAAAAAGAATTATGTCTTCAGATTGTATGTCTCCATATTTCAGCTTTACCAGTGTGTCTGTGTGTTTTGTATGTGGTTGTGTGACATAAATCTGACTTTTGTGTGTGTGTGTGTGTTTGACGGTGTGTATAACAGTGTGCGACTGTAGATTAAAGCAGATTAAAAGCATTAACAATCTTTCACACAAAAATGAACATTCATTAATTTATTTAATCACCCTCATGTTGTTCATTACATGGATTTCTGGTTATTATTTCTGATTATGATTGTGATTAAAATGCTCTTGCATGACCGAGTTTACAATGACCACAGCATGTCAAGCTCTACAATGAGCTCCATTCACAAAGAAGCATCACTTACTTAGTTTCTGAATGAATGATTCGATTTGAACAAATCATTTAAATGATTGAATCATTCATTAAGATAATCACTTCCTGTCATCTACTTGCAGTTTTCAATGTCATATTCATAAATGACAGGCCTAATAAGCCAGCTCAAATATTCATTCATTCATTTTCTTTTGGCTTAGTCTCTATTTCTGAGGTTGCCACAGTGGAATGAACCGCTAACTATTCCAGCATATTTTTTATGCAGCGGATGCCTTTCCAGGTGCAACTCAGTACTGGGAAACACCCATACACACTCATTCACACACACACACTCATACACTACAGCCAATTTTCATTTATTCATTCATTTTTCTTTGGCTTAGTCTCTTATTTTTTAGGGGTCACCACAGTGGAATGAACCACCAACTATTCCAGCATGCTTTACGCAGCGGATGCCCTTCCAGCCAAAACCCAGTACTGGGAAACATCCATACACACTCACATTCACACACACACTCATACACTACGGTCAATTTAGTTTACCCAATTCACTTATAACGCATGTGTTTGGACTGTGGGGAACACCGGAGCACCTGGAGGAAACCCACAACAACAATGGGAGAACATGCAAACGCCACATAGAAATGCCTAGCCAGGACTCGAACCAGTGACCCTCATGCTGTGAGGCAACAGTGCTAACTGTGCTAACGCCACTGTGGCACCTCAGCACAAACTGTGAAATATTAATCACTAAAAATACTGTTTTTTTGAATGATGATAAATAAATACTACAGGTTTTTGGTTCAGCACAGTTTATGTTGCTTTTGTAATACTATTATTGTATTGTTTCATATGCATGTTGGCTAAACCAATGCCTAGTTTTAAAGAGAAGCAGTTCTAATGTCATTTCTGTGTTTGTTTTTCAGTATTTGGGCTGCATCGAGGTTCTTCGCTCCATGAGATCTCTGGACTTCACCACACGCTCACAGATCACACGGTACGAACACACTCTCTGTATTCATACACAAAAAAGTCTAAACGTAAGATATAAAACAGTCATGCTGTGCAATGAATGGGCTAAATGCACAGCAAGTGTTTTTCAGCCACTGATAAACTGACTATTTTGACTATTTTCAATTTCATAAGGTTTATTTTATAGCGTTGATAATGTAATTTATTTAAAATGCACTCAGTTAAATAGACTTAAGCCTTAATTTAGTTGTTCAAGCTTAAAATGAGATGAAAGACAGTTTAAAAACAAGTGCCGTCAGGAGCAGCAGGCAAACGGAGAAACTCCATTGAAAATGGCTGTGATAAAATAAATGTCCATATTTTAAAGACATGGCGAGACCCAATGGTGTTTAATGCAGTGCTTCTTGTCTGGTCCGAGACCCACTTTATATCGTATATAAATCAGGCAGTTAAGATCAATGATTTTTAAAGAAAACCCATCTTAACATGGTTAGTTTATAGTGGCATGCCAGTTTACCGGAAGTGCCTGAGCGAGATTATTAAAAAATAAAAGTCTCTGTGTATATACCCCTTTGTGGGTATATTAACTGAAGTCATAGTGGCACTTGGGTAATAGATCAGAGATGCCCAAACTAGGGCCTGCTGGCCAAAGTTGGCCCATGGTAAGCTTTGATTTGGCCTGCCATCCCATCTGAGAAGAGAGGGAAAATGAGGGGGATGGTTTAGAGATTGTCAATTCAAATTTAATATAACCCTTTGTTTGTTTTAAACTTTGTTTGTGAAAAGCTAACTGAAATTAAATGCTTTAATTAAATGGTGTAAATTAATCAGATAAATCTATATACTGTCACCTGGCAATGCAAAGACTTTGGTGAGCAAATCCAGTCAAAGGCAGATTCTTGACTAGTGTATTCAGCATTAAACTCCACTGTCTTTAAGGGTGCTTTCACACCTGCCTTATTTAGTTCGGTTGAATCGCACTAGAGTTCGTTTTTCCTCTTGGTGCGGTTCATTTGGGCAGGTGTGAATGTAGCAATCGTACTTGAGTGCGCACCAAAAGCGGACCAAAAAAGCGTACCGAGACCTCCTTGAAGAGGTGGTCTCGGTACGCTTTTAAACTTACCCTGGAGCGGTTTGTTTGTGGTGAGAACATGATCCGAACTAAAACAGACCCAACCGCAAAAAGTCCTGCGCCTTTTTGGACTAATCCAGCTGCCGTAGGCTGATGCGCTGTGTATTATGGAATGTGGAGGAAAAACATTTGTTCACAGCGCTTTACCAACAGAAAGAGAGAGAGGGGGGAAACATTACCTGATGGATCGTTGGTAATATTTCCGGAAGATGACCATGTTGGAGTTTAGCTAAATTAATTCACACCTTCTCCTAAAGTGACGTGCGATGCGCCTTCGCCGTTTGCAATGCCGCTCTTAAAACATTGTTTTTCAGCCGCAGCAGCACTTAATTCTCGAGCTCTATAGTTTGTCTAAAGTGATGTATACAAACTACAGTATATAGTGTACTATGAGCAGGGATACAATCAGCCAGCGCAGTTGTAGCTCCATAGTCAAAAGCAACATTTTGTGTCTGCCGGTTTGTTTACCTGTGGGAGGTCCATTGGCATTTTCCCGCACATGAATTCTGACCAATTGAAAGGCAGTTTAGGAAATATGTTCAACAACATCTGGCCAATGAGTGATGTGGGTTTTGTCAGATGTCTGCATTTTGGTTCTTTTCAACTGGTTCGGACCAAAGCAGTCAGTGTGGTGTGAAAAGGACCCAAAGACGGCAGAAAATGCTACAATGTATTATTTGTTGCCCTTAGTCCATATCAAATGAACCGAACTACAGATGTGAAAGCACACTGAATGGGATTGTTTATGTTTTTATTGCAATGCGTTATCCTTTAAAAGTTATACTGCATAAGTTCATATGATTTAAAGTAATAGTTTATTTTTATATCTAAATATTATTAAATAAATTAGCAAATTACCCATGGCAACTTTTGGCCCAAAGCTCTCGATAATGTTTTTGGTTTTTCATACTTAAAAGTTTGGGCACCCCTGGTCTAGATGTATGTTCTGTCTAGATGTATGCTGTGTGAACTGATATGGTTTTTATCTAATGCATAGGCCTCAAACTGGATTCCTGGAGTGCCGCAGCTTTGCACAGTTTAGCTCCAACTCTAATCAAACACAGCTGATCCAACTAATCAAGAAGTTCATGACTACTATAGACTATTAAGCAGGTGTGAGTTGGAGGTGGTTGGAGCTAAACTATGCAGAGCTGCGGCGCACTCCAGGAATTGAGTTGAGACCATTGATCTAATGCAACAAAAATGGGTGGTTTCTAAAGTTTCCGGTGTTGATGCAATATTTAAATATCTTTATATCTAAAATATATTGTGGAAACGAGCTGGTAAATTGCACAAAGAAATGCAGAGCAATGCACTGTATTAAATAAGAAATTTTGAAGCAGGATCAAATGAAGGAGGGCTTTTGTTTTGTAAAATATATTTAATTAATATGTGTTTATTCATAATTTTAAAAAGTAACATTTAACTGTCCAATGTCCATTTTATAATTTAATCACAAGCACAAAACAATACGTTTTATGAAAGAAAGAATATTTTTAAATTTAGAATGAACATTTTATATATAATTTTTTTTAAAGTCATTTTAAATGGCATTTATGTATTACGATATATGTATTACATTTAGAATAACTTATATTATGTAAAATCTAAAAGGAGACCTATTATGCAAAAATCACTTTTATAAGGGGTTTAAACACAGTTGTGTAGCAACAGTGTGTGAATATAGCCAGCCTCTAATGGTAAACATATATTAATTGTATTTTTATAATCACACTTGATAAAATCAATTTGCAGAAACACTTTGATTGACATTCTCCCTTTGGACGTGGGAAAGCCCCGCCCACTAGTGACAATCTCTTCCCCATTAGCATAGGATGTTAGTATTGTTTTTGAATCTGCCACTATGCTGACACACAGGCATTTGTAGCTCCGCCATCTTATAAAAAAAATAGCACAATCTCATTTGAATTTAAAGCGACAGTCACCAAAATGGCACAATTTGGATCAAAGAGTTTCAGAGAGTTATGAAACATTATTCGTGTGGTATTCTGAGCTGAAAATTCACATACACACTCCAGGGACATCAGAGACTTATTTTACATTCTGTAAAAGGGATAATAGGCCCCATTAAAGCATTGTTCTTAACATTTCAATATAAGAATGGTCATGTAATCATTTTAGGCTGAAAATATCAGTGATTTTAAAATATATATATTTATATTTAAAGGCCCGTAGCCAGCCTATTAAAAGGGGTGGTCCTTTTTTCTCAAAAAGTGGACCTTTTTGTAGTTATCCGCCTCAAATTATAAGGTTCAAATAGTGCATTTTAGGGAAATTTTAAGCATTAATTTGTGCTGGATTAGTTTGTTAGATGGCCATCATTACGACACTTTTTGATGCAACAAAATTACTTTCTACATTTTTGTCAAAGTGCTTATCATACTATTTTTTGTTTACAAAATTGTATGTTTATTTACAAATGTCTATTTAAACTGTAAGTTATTACAGTTTCATATATAATGTAATGAGATTAGAATTTTAGAAATATTCATTCATTCATTCATTTTCATTTCGGCTTAGTCCCTTTATTAATCCGGGGTCGCCACAGAGGAATGAACCGCCAACTTATCCAGCATATGTTTTACGCAGCGGATGCCCTTCCAGCTGCAACCCACCACTGGGAAACATTCATACACCCATACACACATGGACAATTTAGCCCACCCAATTCACCTGTACCACATGTTTTTGGACTTGTGGGGGAAACCGGAGCACCCGGAGGAAACCCAGAAACTTCCAAAACCTTGACACCATCATCTGAGCTTTTTCAGCGGAAAAATAATCTTATTGTATGTAAACTTGACTTTCAAGAAAAGTTATAACAATTTCTCACAAAATATCTCTCTCATTATTTTGCTATTAAGCAGAACAGAAACAAATGTGATCATCCTAACTTACTTAAAAAAGAAAAAGTTTAGTCACATTAACATCTGACTTTTTTTAAATAGTTATGTGCCTTTTTATGCAGTGTATGTAAACTTCTGGTTTCAACTGTATGTATTTTATGTTTATATATATATATATATACAGGCTGTGCAGAATTATTAGGCAAATGAGTATTTTGACCACATCATCCTCTTTATGCATGTTGTCTTACTCCAAGCTGTATAGGCTCGAAAGCCTACTACCAATTAAGCATAATAGGTGATGTGCATCTCTGTAATGAGAAGGGGTGTGGTCTAATGACATCAACACCCTATATCAGGTGTGCATAATTATTAGGCAACTTCCTTTCCTTTGGCAAAATGGGTCAAAAGGAGGACTTGACAGGCTCCGAAAAGTCAAAAATAGTGAGATATCTTGCAGAGGGATGCAGCACTCTTAAAATTGCCAAGCTTCTGAAGCGTGATCATCGAACAATCAAGCGTTTCATTCAAAATAGTCAACAGGGTTGCAAGAAGCGTGTGGAAAAACCAAGGCGCAAAATAACTGCCCATGAACTGAGAAAAGTCAAGCGTACAGCTGCCAAGATGTCAAGATGCCACTTGCCACCAGTTTTGCCATATTTCAGAGCTGCAACATCACTGGAGTGCCCAAAAGCACAAGGTGTGCAATACTCAGAGACATGGCCAAGGTAAGAAAGGCTGAAAAAAGACCACCACTGAACAAGACACACAAGCTGAAACGTCAAGACTGGGCCAAGAAATATCTCAAGACTGATTTTTCTAAGGTTTTATGGACTGATGAAATGAGAGTGAGTCTTGATGGGCCCGTGGCTGGATCGGTAAAAGGCAGAGAGCTCCAGTCCGACTCAGACGCCAGCAAGGTGGAGGTGGAGTACTGGTTTGGGCTGGTATCATCAAAGATGAGCTTGTGGGGCCTTTTCGGGTTGAGAATGAAGTCAAGCTCAACTCCCAGTCCTACTGCCAGTTTCTGGAAGACACCTTCTTCAAGCAGTGGTACAGGAAGAAGTCTGCATCCTTCAAGAAAAACATGATTTTCATGCAGGACAATGCTCCATCACACGCGTCCAAGTACTCCACAGCGTGGCTGGCAAGAAAGGGTCTAAAAGAAGAAAAACTAATGACATGGCCTCCTTGTTCACCTGAGCTGAACCCCATAGAGAACCTGTGGTCCATCATCAAATGTGAGATTTACAAGGAGGGAAAACAGTACACCTCTCTGAACAGTGTCTGGGAGGCTGTGGTTGCTGCTGCACGCAATGTTGATGGTGAACAGATCAAAACACTGACAGAATCCATGGATGCAGGCTTTTGAGTGTCCTTGCAAAGAAAGGTGGCTATATTGGTCACTGATTTGTTTTTGTTTTGTTTTTGAATGTCAGAAATGTATATTTGTGAATGTTGAGATGTTATATTGGTTTCACTGGTGAAAATAAATCATTGAAATGGGTATATATTTGTTTTTTGTTAAGTTGCCTAATAATTCTGCACAGTAATAGTCACCTGCACACACAGATATCCTCCTAAAATAGCTCAAACTAAAAACAAACTAAAAACTACTTCCAAAAATATTCAGCTTTGATATTAATAAGTTTTTTGGGTTCATTGAGAACATGGTTGTTGTTCAATAATAAAATTAATCCTCAAAAATACAGCTTGCCTAATAATTCTGCACTCCCTGTATTATAAATATTTATATTCCATTGTTTTGCTACTTAATCGCAGTTAATGGCTGTTATTCTCTGCTTTTTATCTGCTTTTGGGTTACATCACAGTTAATGGCCCCCGTGTGGCGTTACATGACTGTTATCGGCTCTTTTATGTGTGTTTTCTGTATTTGCATCCTCTGCCAAACACTCATATATTGTTGCTAAAAGCAGCACGTGAGATGTGAGTGTGTTTGTGTGTGCATGCGTGTGTCTCTATATATGTGTGTGTATGAGTGTAAATTAGTGTGTGTGTGTGCAGATGAGTCATTGTGTAACATTAGCGTGGCAGCAGCGGATCTGGGCTCATCCCAGCGGACGGCTCTTGTTTATTGAGCGCTGTGTTGTGTGGGCCGCTGTTAGCAGGGCTGGAGATGACATGTCATATCCTCTTTTCTGCCTGACTTCCTGCTTCACACCAGCACACACTGTCCGCAACTGAGTGTGAACCCTCGGCAGCCCCAATATTTCAACATTAACTGTAAAATGAGATGCTATTTTAGCCTGCTATTGAAAACAATACACTTTTGAATATGTAATCATTTTTTTTATCTTAATTTTGTTGTATTTATTTCATTGTTCATGTATATGTAGAGAGAGAGCAAGGATGTTTTTTCAGTGTTTTCTATTATAATTCTAAACTTTATTTCTATTAGTTAGGGTTGGAATAAAATATTTGCGCCTTTAACTTTATTTATTTTTTTGATTGGCTACAGAGCAAACCACTGTTTTCGAATGACTTGCCTAATTAAGCTAATGCCTAGTTGAAGTAATTAACTTGATTAAGCCTTTAAACTGCAATTTAAGCTGAATACTAGTATTTTACTAAATAACTAGTAAATTAATGTAGTCATCAAGACAAAGACAAAAGAAATTTGTTATTAAAACTATTATTGTGTTTATGTATTCTCTCCGTTCAACTGCACTTAACATTTCACAGGAGGGCTAATATTTTTGACCATGACAATATTTATTGTATTGTGTTACATTTATGTAATGAATAATTAGAATCAGATCTGTAATGAAAATGTAATGATTTATTACAGTTATAGGACAATTAGGAGAAATTGATAATAAATAAAGTCAAATATTTAAATATTTGTAATATATAATATTTTTTGTGGTCCTTATTTTCTTTATGCAGAACAGAATTGGACATTTTTATTTCTTAAAATAATATAATCAATATATAGACAAATTTTACTGTACATTTTATGTAATATTTGTTATTATTATTGTTTGCTATCAGCAACTAACATTATTTATCATTTTATAATCCTGATGAAGAGCCGTGTGGCTCGAAACGTAACACGCTTTGTGTCAGCTGTTTTAATTTAATAAATTTGTATTTTTGGAGCTTTGGTGTTGCCGCCTTGGTTGAATCTACAATTGTGCACCTGTTGCGTTTTTGGCTGAGCACCCAGTTAAGAGGGATGTGCGTGCTTTTGTATAGTTTTTCATTTTATAATCATCATTATGCATTATTTGCCTATATATATTATATATTGACAATCGTTTTGTTATAGCTTTTCAGTCTTCATTTTTGCGAATCTGAAATACATTACTAACAGTATGTTAGTAACTGTTACGTTCCAGAAAACAAATCCACTAGAGCAGTGGTGGGCAAACTTTTTAGACCCGAGGGCCACATCAAGTTTTGCAAACCAAGTGAAGGGCCACATGTCAAATCCTTCAAAAAATAACTTTTATTTATAGTGGCAGTATGCATTGAACATGTAATATCGGACAGAAACGCGTCACATTAACACATTTTTTTAATAGTTACAGTGTTTCCTCTAGGATTTTTTCCAGCTGTGGTGGCAGGCCTTTTTTTACACAGATCTGCCAACTATTTCAAAGACAAATATTACACGCAGTATTACAAGTCGAGATAGCATTTATGTAATACGAGCATGCAAATCTCTTTGCTTGCGCGCCGATTTCCTCTGTTCGTGCACAGAACTTCTTGCACGCACTCAAATTTACACGTTCAAGTGCAGATCTTCTCATGCGCTCTCCAGTAAGGGCAGCTGAAGCGCGATTTAGTACGTTTTTGTGCGTTTTCCGACATTAACGCGTCCTGAAGTAAAGTGAAACGGCTATAAACTCCAAGTCATTGTATGCAGAGCCATTGACCTTTATCAATAAAGTATACTTATGGAAACTGTGTTCATCTTAACTGAAAGCTACGCCGTGTTTGCTGGACTCGCGCACCTGTCAGTCAGTCTGTCAGAGAGGTAGTCAGCATGTCACCTTAAAGGGTTGAACAAATAGCGCACAGCACTACTACGGTTACAGAAAAGTTTGCGCTGTTTACCTCTAATATGTTTTGGTGTGATTATAATCTGCTATAAAAAAACACGACTAAATGTTTTAAATGAGAAGTTGTAATGTAGCCGTGGCAGGATGAATTTTGGCGTGGCGGCCCGCCACGGATGAATGAATGTAGCAGAAACCTTGAGTTATTATTGAGTCATATTTACAAGTCAAATTAGTTTGCACTGCTATTTATAATCACTTATCAATCATCACAAAACAATAAAATAATCCCTTATAAAATACAATAATAATAATAAAGTAATAATTTTAACAGTGGAGAATAGAAACGATATTGTCTGATAGAAAAATCTTATATTAACACATTAAAAATAATTCGATTGTTTGCGTGAAAAATGGCGACTTAGGTTGTAGTCTTTAAAAACAGCAATACTTTCTTGGCATATTAGACATACAGCTTTCTGTCCGATATTGGTAAAGAAGTATTTTGTTGTCCATTCTTTCTTAAACACATGACGTTCAGAGTAAATTTTTTTCTTTTTTTTGCTTGACTCCTTTTGAGTCATTAACGGTCGAGTGCATTTTAATATCCGAGAGTGTGTACTAATTTTACTGGTTGCGCTAACTGTACCACGTGCAATACTGCCATCAAATGGCGTTCACTTGTATTGCATCATTAATTTACTAATTCTGAAACCAAACCATTACTCAGAAGCAGCATTTTAAAAACTCCCTCGCGGGCCAGATGAAAGAGTTTAGCGGGCCGCATATGGCCCCCGGGCCATAGTTTGCCCACCTCTGTACTAGAGGGTACTGTCTAAATTTGTCCGAATCAGAAATACATTACTAATAGTGCATTTTGTTGTACATTTCAGACTAAAATTTCCGCTGGAGGGTGCTGTCTGCATTTGTGGGAATTTGAACTACATTATTATTAGTGCATTTTGTTGTACGTTTCAGACAATAAATCCACTAGGGGATGCTGTCTACATTTGTGCGAATCTGAAATACATTATTAACAGTGCATTTTGTTGTACATTTCAGACTTAAATTTCCACTAGAGGGCGCTGCCTACATTTGTGCAAATCTGAAATATATTACTAATAGTGTGTGTTGTTGTACATTTCAGACAACAAATACACTAGAGGGCACTGTCTACATTTGTGTGAATCTGAAATGCATTATTAATAGTGCATTTTGTTGTACGTTTCAGACAACAAATCCACTAGAGGGTGCTGTCTACATTTGTGCGAATCTAAAATACATTACTTTTTTTTTTTTTAAGATTTATTTTTGGCCTTTTTTGCCTTTATTAGATAGGACAGTATATAGACAGGAAGCTTAGTTGGAGAGAGAGAGGGGGGTAGGGTAGGGAAATGTCCTCGAGCCGGGATTCGAACTCGGGACGCCCTGACGTGCTATTGCACCATATGTCGGCGCGCTATCCACTAGGCTTTTGTGCCGACTAAAATACATTACTAACAGTGGATTTTTTTTTGTACGTTCCATACAAAAAATGCACTAGACAGAGCTGTCTACATTTGTGTGAATCTGAAATACATTATTATTAGTGCATTTTGTTGTACGTTTTAGACAATAAATCCACTAGGGGATGCTGTCTACATTTGTGTGAAACTGAAATACATTATTATCAGTGCATTTTGTTGTACATTTCAGACTTAAATTTCCACTAGAGGGCGCTGCCTACATTTGTGCAAATCTGAAATATATTACTAATGGTGTGTGTTGTTGTACATTTCAGACAACAAATACACTAGAGGGCGCTGTCTACATTTGTGCGAATCTGAAATACATTATTAATAGTGCATTTGGTTGTACGTTTCAGACAACAAATCCACGAGAGGGTGCTGTCTACATTTGTGTGAATCTAAAATACATTACTAACAGTGAATTTTTTTGTACGTTCCAGACAACAAATCCACTAGAGGGCGCCGTCTACATTTGTGCGAATTTGAAATACATTACTAATAGTGTGTGTTGTACATTTCAGACAACAAATACACTAGAGGGTACTGTCCACATTTGTGCGAATCTATAAATACATTACTAACAGTGAATTTTTTTTGTACGTTCCAGAAAACAAATGCACTAGAGGGTGCTGTCTACATTTGTGCGAATATAAAATACATTGATAAGAGTGCGTTTCATTGTTTGTTTCGTTATTATATAATATGTATTGACAAAGTTTACAGTAAATTTTATATAATATTTTATTTTTTATTTTGTTGATCTAACTATTATTATTATTATTATTATTATTATATACCATCCGCAATTAACATTGTTTATTATTTTATTATTGCCATTATGTATCATTTGACCAGTAAAAAGGATTGACAGAAACCGATCAAATCTCTCCCAAAACTAAACGTTTTGCACTTTTGTTTCCTGAAGATCTGTTTTCAGATAGTGTGCTCTCACTGCACTTCAGACTTACTCATATCTTCATATTTTTGTGTGTTTTTTTTCCTCCACAGGGAGGCGATCAGTCTGGTGTGTGAAGCCGTTCCCGGTGCCAAAGGAGCTCTGCGCAAGAGAAAGGTACAGACACACCATTGGCTAATAATAATAAAATAAAAACAGAAGTTGAACTGCAGGAGTGCACTGTATTCAGATTTATGCCCCTATTGTATTGGGTGCATTTTCAGCCATATTTCAGACATGTCTTCTTTATTATTGGGTGATTTAGAGCTATATATAGTATCTATATGCATTACAGTCACAATGTCTGAAAGCATTATTTAATTATCAAATCAGACTTTGCTTTCTAATATATATATATATATATATATATATATATATATATATATATATATATATATATATATATATATATATATATATATATATATATATATATATATTAGTGGTGGGCCATTATCGGCGTTAACATGCTGCATTAACCCAAGACTCTTATCGCGCGATAAAAAAAATATCGCCATTAATCTATTCTCAAAGTTGGGTTGGGAGCTGGGTCTATTCTAAACAAGCTATGATGACTTTCACCTTGATATTTTAGCACGGATGTATACCTGAACAGTGAGCTGTCTGACAAAAAAAGTGCCCTTCTGAATCAAATCAGCAGGATGCCCTTCTGGATCTTTCACTTACTTCAAAGACACTACTGACTACGCTTACATGGACATCTATAGTCTAGTTATTTTCCTTTATAGACAATAATATAATTAAGGGGTTTACGTGAAGTGCTTTCATGTAAGGGTTTCCTGTAATTTTAGGTGACTTTACTTGCAGTTCGACAGTTTCACTTTCACTCATGAACATTTCATTCATGCACCTGTGAAAAACTGGGCTATTAGACGCAAATAATGATTAAGGACTGGTGACAGTGTTATGGAATTTAATAATGCACGCCAAATGAAAAGAAAAAACTTCCGCGTTTTGCGGTGTGTGTGTGTGTGTGTGTGTGTGTGTGTGTGTGTGTGTGTGTGTGTGTGTGTGTGTGTGCGGTCTTTTACTGACAGCTGCGTCTGTGGCTCTTGTCGGAAAATATGGCGAAAAGTCCTACATGACGATAATAGTGTTTACTTCAATAATGCCACTAATATAAGCATACTCCACATGTCTTAAAGAGCCCCTATTATACCTTAAATAGGGTCATATTTTGGTTGTAAGGGTCTCCAACAACAGTCTAATATGCATGCAAGGTCAAAAAACAATTTCATGGTCTTATAATATGCATTTATTTTTACCTAATTATCCCAGCGACTCCCATATGAATCGTTCAGCGATATTTGTTCCCAAATTCCTCCTTAGCGCGAAGCTAATCTTCGCTGATTGGACCGATGACAGCCTGTTGCGATTGGTCGACACTGACAGCCTTCAGCACGAGACAGAGTGAAATGCCCAGCACAGCTTATCAACAATATAGAAGTAGTCAGAGTGCATACACCGCATACACGCTTCATATTAGTGTAAGGCATGAATTTCGGCAGTGGGTGAATGTAAATACAGACGATGGACTTGAAAATACTGACGATAAACTATTTTATTGAGCAAAAACTCCAGGAATTGGGGAGGAGATTGACACGCGTCTCCTAGCCTGTCACACTCTACCTCAGTGTTGCCAGATATAGCTGACGGATTCCAGCCCAAAAACTATCCAAAACCCGCCAAAATGCAAAAAAAACCCCGCCCACTCATCTGGAAAACACGATAAGTGTTTGTACCCGCACAATCATATTAAAAACAGTCCAATTGAGCGGGAAACCGCACAGTCTGGCAACACTGCTCTACCTGCTCTTTTTTCACACACACACACACACACACACACACACATTACCCTCCTACTCAGAGGACACAACACAAAAATAAAAGTCCTTAACAGAAACATTCAAAAACAGAATACATAGAATGTACATTAAAGAAACAACTTCACATTAGTTACTAACACCACAGAACACACACAGTACCCGGTTCTTAACACGGTTATCAGGGCCGGCGCGTCCATAGAGATAGTGAGGGCGACGTCCGCGAACTCCCCCGGTTCTCACTTTCATCCGCGACACCCACCCCCTCCCTCCTCAATTTCCCCCAGTCTCCCGGATTTTTTGTGTGTGCATGAGCGCATTAAAGCAGTGCAGTTAAACACCAGCATATTGCTGTTATCAACAAAAACACACATTCAGTATTAATCCACACAGTGGCAAAAGCTGAACTATTCTGAACCTTGACCGCCGCACGTGTGTAAGAACAGCTGACGGTAGCCATAGCAATGACAAACTACAGGATTGTAAGCTCACAAACACGTTTAAATGCGCAAAGAAAGCACCATTCGTCGCATTTTTAGCATGGTTTTAGTCGCGAAATGTATAAGTGTTATATGTTCTCAGGGCTTACCTGTACTCTGCTTTGCCCAATGATCACCAACCCTCATTACAAAATGGAGGAAGAAACTAATCCATGAGCTGTGTGTTGATAGTTCCTGTGGAGCTCTGTCAAAGTCTCATAAATCAGTCGTCTTTTCTGATCCTTCCTTTTTTGCAAAAATAAACCTCAACCACTGACTCTTCACAGCTTCATCTTTGGGTAGAGAATATAACACGAACTTTCTCTCAAACTTCCAATAATATCCAGCAAAGCACAGCGTCTTCATGACTCATGACTTCAGGATCTGTTTATCTTCCTCTTTTGTCTCTGCTGCTGTGTTAGAGGGTGAGACCGCAGGTTTAAATTTTCCCGGGTTTGCGAGCAATTGGGCAATTTATGTTTCGTATCCACGTCACGCCGAAACAGCTAAAGACTTGTTATCAAAACTATTCATTCGAGCCACTATGAGTCGACTCTTTTATAGATGAATCAATAGTTTTAAACACTGTCCACTTTCAGATTTAAGCCTTAGCTGGATATTTCACTTCAATTAGAGCTGTGTTACACACTACATAGAAGGTCATTTTCAAAAACCCATAATAGGGCCTCTTTAATTCCATTTCTGTTTAGTTCAATTATGACTTTAGTCGGATTAAGGTAATCAAAAATCGCAGTTTCGAGCTTATGTAGGCCTACAGTTCAACATTCATGTTTAACTGAATAAACAGTTAGTAAACACAAGTACATGAACATAATTTATTTTCATGATCATAGTAGAACAGTTTCTCAAGCAGTTTGTGATGCGTTTTGGAAACAGGAGATGAGCCCCTGGTCTAATGTGCCACCTGGCTTGAGAAACCCGTTCTCAAAGACTTACTTTTAGCAATTATTTGGGTAGCACACATATTCTGAATGCCTTCGGCAGAATTCAAATGAGCCATTTTAATCTAGATTATTTCCAAGATTACAGTGAGATTAATCTAGATAAAAAAAATTTATCTATGCCCATCTATAATATGTATGTATGTATGTATGTATGTATGTATGTATGTATGTATGTATGTATGTACAGTATGTATGTATGTATATGTATGTAAAATTTCTACATAGTTTTTATAATTGTATTGAATTCTGCTTTTATATAAATACATAAATGCAATATAACTATAAAAACATTTGCAATTAAAAGTTTACTAATTTAGTTTATATATACAGTTGAAGTCAGAATTATTAGCCCCCCTTAAAATAGTTTTCTCTTTTTTAAATATTTCCCAAATTATGTTTAACAGAGCAAGGAAATGTTCACAGTATGTCTGATAATATTTTTTTCTTCTATAGATAGTCTGATTGGTTTTTTTCAGCTGGAATAAAAGCAGTTTTTAATTTTTTAAACACCCTTTTAAGGACAAAATTATTAGCCCCTTTAGGCTCATTTTTTTTTTCCGATAGTCTACAGAACAAACCATCATCATACCAAAACTTGCCTAATTACCCTAACCTGCCTAGTTAACCTGATTAACCTAGTTAAGCCTTTAAATGTCACTTTAAGCTGTATAGAAGTGTCTTGAAAAATATCTAGTCAAATATTATTTACTGTCATCATGACAAAGATAAAATAAATCAGTTATTAGAGATGAGTTATTAAAACTATTATGTTTAGAAATGTGTTGAAGAAAAATTTGCTATCTGTTAAACAGAAAATGGGGAAAAAAATAAACAGGGGGGCTAATGACTCAGGAGGGCTAATAATTCTGACTTCAACTGTATATACGATTAATCGTTAAAAGATCGGGATCTCAACACCCACCAGAATAAATAATAAATGATGGTGATTTGCAAATGTTTATTAATCCATTCAAATCTGTGAAAAACGAAAAAATCAAGAAAGAGATTCAGTCTTTAGTCTTTTGAGTTGATTATTAAGTTACAAACAGTCAAATAACACAGAAGCACTGGGAGAACAGTTTATAATTTAGATAAAACCACTGATGTTTATGGTAAAGATTAAAATCACCATCATATGCATTTAACTTAATGCTCAAAACGAAAGTTGTAGGCAGCAATTATTGAATTATTTAACCAGTAGGTGGCAGCAACCAGCCATCAAAAATATGCCACTGAATAATTCTTCAAAAATGATCATCTAGCAATGAAACATGAAGTTTTATGAGTGAAGAACTGAATCATTTATTGAAAATGAGACTGAAAATAAATATGGGTTGTAAAAATGATAATAGTAACAGTGAATTTTTCACAGGATTGAATATTTTACTATTTATTTTTATTCAGCTGATTATTTCTTCATTTTATTTTTAATAAAATACAGGTTCTAAGTTCTGTTTGTTAAAGCCAAAGGGGCTTGCAGTACTGCTTTTATAAAAAATGGAAAGCAAATTACATTTGTCTCTTCATCTTTTTGGCTGATCCGAAAAATGGTCCGATCCGTGACTAAAAAAACATAATGTGATCTTAACCGTGACATTTGTGATCCGTTACACCACTAATATATATATATATATATATATATATATATATATATATATATATATATATATATATATATATATATATATATATATATATATATATATATATATATATATAATACACTGCGCTGTAACTAATAATAATTATTAATTGTAATAAATGTTTTATACTCTGATTATAGTACTACATAAAATACCAAATTCAGTCATCATAATTCTGTACATTTTCCTTGACAACACAAGATGGAAAATGTGAAAAGACACTATGAATAATAATTTCCATTGTGCTAGTACATTTTTTATTTAGTTTTTTTTATGGAAATTAATGTTTGATCGTGTAGACATGATGATGAAGAGTGAAGCAAACTGAATTACTCTGAATTTAATTAAAAATCACCAGAGACGAGTTGCAGATTATTGCAGATGACAACAGGAAGCGATGAGGAGGTTATTAATGGCGATGAAGAAAGATAAGACACAAACACTGATACACACAGAAAGAGGAGCTTCAGAAGGTCTGTGTGAGATAAAGACAGTTGGAGATCAAATGAGAGGAGAAAGAGAAGGAGAAATGGCGCAGCAGTGTGTGTGTGTGTGTGTGTGTGTGTGTGTGTGTGTGTGTGTGTGTGTGTGTGGGCATACTGTTAGCACGGTGACTCATTCTGCACTGAGCAGCAGTAATCAGCCCTGCTGCCTCCTGCTGCGTGCGTGCGTGTGTGTGTGCGCCTGAATATGTGATTTAGGGTGACACTTCCTGTGTGTTTGTGTGCGTGTGTGTGTGTGTGTGTTAGTGCACTTGTACATGTAGAGTAAGAATAAAGTCAAATTTTAAGAAGTCAAATAATTATTTAAAATTTAGTCTCTACAGGGAGTGCAGAATTATTAGGCAAGTTGTATTTTTGAGGATTAATTTTATTATTGAACAACAACCATGTTCTCAATGAACCAAAAAACTCATTAATATCAAAGCTGAATATTTTTGGAAGTAGTTTTTAGTTTGTTTTTAGTTTGAGCTATTTTAGGAGGATATCTGTGTGTGCAGGTGTCTATTACTGTGCAGAATTATTAGCCAACTTAACAAAAAACAAATATATACCCATTTCAATGATTTATTTTCACCAGTGAAACCAATATAACATCTCAACATTCACAAATATACATTTCTGACATTCAAAAACAAAACAAAAACAAATCAGTGACCAATATAGCCACCTTTCATTGCAAGGACACTCAAAAGCCTGCATCCATGGATTCTGTCAGTGTTTTGATCTGTTCACCATCAACATTGCGTGCAGCAGCAACCACAGCCTCCCAGACACTGTTCAGAGAGGTGTACTGTTTTCCCTCCTTGTAAATCTCACATTTGATGATGGACCACAGGTTCTCTATGGGGTTCAGTTCAGGTGAACAAGGAGGCCATGTCATTAGTTTTTCTTCTTTTAGACCCTTTCTTGCCAGCCACGCTGTGGAGTACTTGGACGCGTGTGATGGAGCATTGTCCTGCATGAAAATCATGTTTTTCTTGAAGGATGCAGACTTCTTCCTGTACCACTGCTTGAAGAAGGTGTCTTCCAGAAACTGGCAGTAGGACTGGGAGTTGAGCTTGACTCCATCCTCAACCCGAAAAGGCCCCACAAGCTCATCTTTGATGATACCAGCCCAAACCAGTACTCCACCTCCACCTTGCTGGCGTCTGAGTCGGACTGGAGCTCTCTGCCTTTTACCGATCCAGCCACGGGCCCATCAAGACTCACTCTCATTTCATCAGTCCATAAAACCTTAGAAAAATCAGTCTTGAGATATTTCTTGGCCCAGTCTTGATGTTTCAGCTTGTGTGTCTTGTTCAGTGGTGGTCGTTTTTCAGCCTTTCTTACCTTGGTCATGTCTCTGAGTATTGCACACCTTGTGCTTTTGGGCACTCCAGTGATGTTGCAGCTCTGAAATAAGGCAAAACTGGTGGCAAGTGGCATCTTGGCAGCTGCACGCTTGACTTTTCTCAGTTCATGGGCAGTTTATTTTGCGCCTTGGTTTTTCCACACGCTTCTTGCGACCCTGTTGACTATTTTGAATGAAACGCTTGATTGTTTGATGATCACGCTTCAGAAGCTTGGCAATTTTAAGAGTGCTGCATCCCTCTGCAAGATATCTCACTATTTTTGACTTTTCGGAGCCTGTCAAGTCCTTCTTTTAACCCATTTTGCCAAAGGAAAGGAAGTTGCCTAATAATTATGCACACCTGATATAGGGTGTTGATGTCAGTAGACCACACCCCTTCTCATTACAGAGATGCACATCACCTAATATGCTTAACTGGTAGTAGGCTTTTGAGCCTATACAGCTTGGAGTAAGACAACATGCATAAAGAGGATGATGTGGTCAAAATACTCATTTGCCTAATAATTCTGCACTCCCTGTATATATGTATATATATATATATATCAAGGTTTCCGCTACATTCATTCATCCGTGGCGGGCCGCCACGCCAAAATTCATCCCACCACGGCTACATTACAGCTTCTTATTTAAAACATTTAGTCGTGTTTTTATAGCGGATTATAATCGCACCAAACATATTAGAGGTAAACAGCGCAAACTTTTCTGTAACCGTAGTGCTGTGCGCTATTTGTTCAAGGTGACATGCTGACAGACTCTCTGACAGACTGACTGACAGGTGCGCGAGTCTAGCAAACACTGCGTAGCTTTCAGTTAAGATAAACACAGTTTCCATAAGTATACTTTATTGATAAAGGTCAATGGCTTTGCATACAATGACTTTATCTTGCTGGAGTTTATAGCCGTTTCACTTTACTTCAGGACACGTTAATGTCGGAAAACGCACAAAAACACACTAAATTGTGCTTCAGCAGCGCTTACTGGAGAGCGCACGAGAAGATCTGCACTTGAACGTGTAAATTTGAGTGCGTGCAAGAAGTTCTGTGCACGAACAGAGGAAATCGGCGCGCAAGCAAAGAGATTCGCATGCTCATATTACATGAATGCTATCTCGACTTGTAATACTGCGTGTAATATTTGTCTTTGAAATAGTTGGCAGATCTGTGTAAAAAAAAAAAGTCCTGCCGCCACTGCTGGAAAAAATCCTAGAGGAAACACTGTATATATACAGTAAAATGTTAAGAAATTAAATAATTATTCTAAATTTATTTGCATAAAATGTTATACATGTATTTTTATATGTACGATTTGTTATCCAGCAGATGATGGTAAAATAAATGTTCAAATTCAAGCAAAAATTCTACAAATAATAAATAAATAAAGCAACTATCTGTCACTATTAGTCATTTGATAGTCATAATCATCAAATGAACAGTTATCAGTTATCAGGTTTTACAATATAATCTGAAGAAATCTTATTTACCATGCATACCTGTTTCTAGGTCACGGGTTTGATTTCCAGAAAAAATACAAATGCAATAATTTTAAAGATGAAAATATAAGACTGAATGTGTGTCCCTCTCTCTCTCTATCAGACTCCCTCCAAACTCCTCTCCAGTATTTTGGGCAAGAGTAACCTGCAGTTCGCTGGCATGAGCATCAACCTCAACATCTCCACCAGCAGTTTAAACCTGATGACACCCGACTCCAAACAGGTTCACACACACACACACACACACACACACACACACACGCACACACACACACACACACACACACACACACACACACACACACACACTGATTGTCTCAATTTCAGGAGCCAGTGTTGTATTGCAGATGAATGATTCTCCTTCCTCTTTCCACAGATAATAGCCAATCATCACATGCAGTCCATATCCTTTGCCTCCGGTGGAGATCCGGTAAGGTTTTACACTAGTGAATCATTCTTCAACTGACGTTCATTCACAGGAATCTCACAGTCACTTGCAATAAATGAAGAGAGGTTGACTTCAGTGTTTCTTTGATCAAAGGAGGCGTAATGTTTGTGGTATTTTAGTAGTTTGTAATGTTTTTACCCTCTCATTTCCTATTGGGAAATTTCATGAATAAGGCATTTTTTGCATATTTGAATATGTAAAAATGTGAGGGATCCATTTTAATGATGTTATAATCATGATAATTATGCAAACTAACACTTTTATGCTATCACAATTGTCATTCTTTTAAAACTTAAATGAATGACAGCAGTTTTATATGTAAATGAGTGGGTCTTATGCTTATGGGTTCAGATTTTTGGTCAGTCTTGACAACTGAATGAGCAAATCTACTGGTTTAATATGTAGATGTGGGCAGTCTTATGTTAATGAGTTCATAGAATATCATAATCATGACAATTAAATGAGCAAATCTACTGGTTTAATATGTAGATGTGGGCAGTCTTATGTTAATGAGTTCATAGAGTATCATAATCATGACAATTATATGATCGAATCCGCAGGTTTAATATGCAAATGTGGACAGATTTATGTTAATGAGCTCACAATTATACTATAGTTATGACAGTTGACTGAATGACTGCAGTTTTAATGTGTAAATGGGTGTGTTTTATGGTAATGGGCTCACAGCTCAGTGCAATTAATGAGTGCAGTTTTAATATGTAAATGTGGATGTTATGTTAATGAGCTCATAGTTTTGTCATAATCTTGACAACTGAATGAGCAAATCTGCTGGTTTAATATGTAAATGTGGGCAGTCTCATATTTATGTTATTATCATG
The DNA here is from genome assembly GCA_903798195.1 of Danio kyathit. Lineage (NCBI taxonomy): Eukaryota > Metazoa > Chordata > Actinopteri > Cypriniformes > Danionidae > Danio > Danio kyathit. The sequence goes on from LR812539.1 coordinate 5,306,323, forward strand.
ACTATTGATTGAGAAACTTTAGATTTAATATGCAAATCGAGTGGGTTTATTATAATGAGGTCACAGTTATGATATAGTCACGAATGATCAATTAATGACTGCAGATTTTTTATTATGTAAATGTGGATGTTGCGTTAATGAGCTCAGAGTTTTGTCATAATCCTAAGAACTGAATGAGCAAATCTGCAGTTTTAATATGTAAATGTGGGCGGTCTTATGCTGATGAGCTCGTAGTTTTGTCATAATCATGACAATTGAATGAGAGACTCTTTAAATGTAATATGTAAATGGGGTGATTTTATTGTAATGAGCTCACAGTTATGATTTAGTTATGATATATGATATATTTCAATGAATGACGGCGGTTTTAATATGTAAATGTGGATCTTATGTTAATGTGCTTATAGTTTTGTCATAATTTTAACAACTGAATGAGTGAATCTGCTGCTTTAATATGTAATTGTGGGCGTTCTTCTGTTGATGAGCTCATAGTTATGTCATAATCATGACAATTTAATAAACGACTCTAGGTTTAATATGCAAATGTGGGCGAGTTTATATCAATGAGTTCATAGAGTATCATAATCATGAGAATTGAATGATCGAATCTGCAGATTTAACATGCAAATGTGGACAGGTTTATGTTAATGAGCTCTCAATTATAATATAGTTATGGCAGTTGAGTGAATGACTGCAGTTTTAACGTGTAAATGGGTGTGTTTTATGCTAATAAGCTCACAGCTCATACTGCAATTAATGAATGCCGTTTTAATATGTAAATGTGGATGTTATGTTAATCAGCTCATAGTTATGTTATTATCATGACAATTGATTGAGAGACTTTAGATTTAATATGCAAATCGAGTGGTTTTATTATAATGAGGTCACAGTTAGGATATAGTCACGAATTATCAATTAATGACTGCAGTTTTAATATGTAAATGTGGATGTTATGTTAATGAGCTCATAGTTTTGTCATAATCTTGACAACTGAATGAGCAAATCTGCTGGTTTAATATGTATATGTGGGCCGTCTTATGTTAATGAGCTCATAGTTATGTTATTATCATGACAATTGATTGAGAGACTTTAGATTTAATATGCAAATCGAGTGGTTTTATTATAATGAGGTCACAGTTATGATATAGTTTTGAATGATCAATTAATGACTGCAGTTTTATTATGTAAATGTGGATCTTATGTGAATGAGCTCATAATTTTGTAATCATTTTGACAACTAAATGAGTGAATCTGGTTTACTACGTAAATGTGGGCGTTCTTATGTTGATGAGCTCATAGTTTTGTCATAATCATGACAATTGAATGAGACTCTAGATTTAATATGTAAATGGGGTGATTTTATTGTAATGATCTTAAAGTTATGATATAGTTATGACATTTCAATGAATGACGGCGGTTTTAATATGTAAATGTGGATCTTATGTTAGTGAGCATATAGTTTTATCATAATTTTGACAACTGAATGAGTGAATCTGCTGCTTTAATATGTAATTGTGGGCGTTCTTCTGTTGATGAGCTCATAGTTATGTCATAATCATGACAATTTAATAAACGACTCTAGGTTTAATATGCAAATGTGGGCGAGTTTATATTAATGAGTTCATAAAGTATCATAATCATGAGAATTGAATGATCGAATCTGCAGATTTAACATGCAAATGTGGACAGGTTTATGTTAATGAGCTCTCAATTATAATATAGTTATGGCAGTTCAGTGAATGACTGCAGCTTTAACGTGTAAATGGGTGTGTTTTATGCTAATGAGCTCACAGCTCATACTGCAATTAATGAATGCAGTTTTAATATGTAAATGTGGATGTTATGTTAATGAGCTCATAGTTTTGTCATAATCTTGACAACTGAATGAGCAAATCTGCTGGTTTAATATGTAAATGTGGGCCGTCTTATGTTAATGAGCTCATAGTTATGTTATTATCATGATAATTGATTGAGAGACTTTAGATTTAATATGCAAATCGAGTGGTTTTATTATAATGAGGTCACAGTTAGGATATAGTCACGAATGATCAATTAATGACTGCAGTTTTATTATGTAAATGTGGATCTTATGTTAATGAGCTCATAATTTTGTAATCATTTTGACAACTAAATGAGAGAATCTGGTTTAATACGTAAATGTGGGCGGTCTTATGTTGATGAGCTCATAGTTTTGTCATAATCATGACAATGGAATGAGACTCTAGATTTAATATGTAAATGGGGTGATTTTATTGTAATGATCTTACAGTTATGATAAAGTTATGACATTTCAATGAACGACGGCGGTTTTAATATGTAAATGTGGATCTTATGTTAATGAGCTTATAGTTTTATCATAATTTTGACAACTGAATAAGTGAATCTGCTGCTTTAATATGTAAACGTGCGTGGTCTTATGTTGATGAGCTCATAGTTATGTCATTATAGTGACAATTTAATAAACGACTCTAGGTTTATTATGCAAATATGGGAGATTTTATATTAATGAGATTATAGAGTATCATCATGAAAATCGAATGATCGTGTCTGCAGGTTTAATATGTAAATATGGGCAGTCATAGTTATGATAAAGTTGAGAGATCAATTAATAAATACAGTTGTAATATGTAAATGTGGATGTTGTGTTAATGAGCTCATAGTTTTGTCATAATTTTAACAACTGAATGAGTGAATCTGCAGGTTTAATATGTAAATGTGGGCGGTCTTATGTTAATGAGCTCATAGTTATGTTATTATCATGACAATTGAATGAGAGACTCTTTAGATTTAATATGCAAATGGAGTGGGTTTTATTGTAATGAGCTCACAGTTATAATATAGTTCTGATTAATCAATTAGGGTTGTCACTTTAGATGGTTCTTTAACTGATAATGTGTTAAAGAAACATGGAAGGTGGAACTGGCTCAGTTTGGGCATTAATCGCTCTCACTTTTCTTCTGTCAACAGGACACAACTGATTACGTTGCTTATGTGGCGAAGGATCCTGTTAACCGGAGAGGTATTACACCTGTATTTTCCTATGATCATCTCTTTTTAGGCTTCTGCCGGTATAAGCTTTTAACATGCTATTGACCTAAGGTGCAAAAAAGATTACTTTTAATAGCGTTCATCATTCCCTCATAGCAAACTAATAGTAAGAGAAGATATTAATATGCAGTTGCTATGAAAAGGTTGACGTCAACAGAAGGACCACCACTCCAAACAAGCAAATGGTCAGACTTTGATTGAAACATATCAAAATAATTACATATTTGTCAGTGGATTATGAATAACTCAGGGCTTCTGGTACAACCCAGAATAGCAAAGTCCTCTAAAGGAGGTCGAGCCTTTTCATATATGGCTCCTAAACTCTGAAATAACCTTCCTGATAATGTCTCAGACACACTCTCTCAGTTCAAAACCAGATTAAAACCACAAAAATGTCCTGGATACTACCAGAAGCCCTCAGTTTTATGCTGGTGCACTGCAACAAAATATTTGATCACCCCCAATCTTAATGAATGTAATCTTTAAAATTAGGGCTATTTAAGTCATCTAGTAAAATTATATTCCTATCACAGCAAAACAAATACAATTTTTTGCAATATTATGCAGCCCTAACTCAAACTGTGCAGTGTTTTATGTTGGACGCTTCATAGCTGACATTATATTCTTGTTGGTGAACCACAGTTTCATCTCTATGGCTCCTGAGGGCTCGTTTCATAGTGTTGGTCTCGCTGTAACGTTGCATTCACACACAAGCATGATTGATCAGTTCACCACGGCCACATTTAGCATCAGAAAATCAATCTCTGTGGCTGTTGTATCTGCCTCTCTTTTCATTTCATGGATCTTTTAACTTCCAGTTGGTGCAGAGGCCACGTTTGAAAACTCTCGCTGTACTTTCTAATGCGTTTTCTATGTTGTCGGAGGAAAGATGCAGTAATGGACACTGTACAATGGAGCAAGTCAGCAAATCACCATCCGTTTGCCCATATGCTGATATTTAATACTTCTGAATGCATGCCTCTTATGTTTTTGATTTCTTCTCTGTTTGAATTTAAACATTAAAATAAAAACAATAGATATTAGAGACTTTTATAACCTCTATTCGTGTGACCTTTAATCAATCACTGAGAACTGTGAAGTAGTTTTATATTAACCGATTGGTTTCAGATGAACAAAAAAATTGTGTGAACTTTAGTAATTATTATTAAGTAGTAATTGGTAATTATTATTGGTGTGAGTGCACATATGAGTGCTGTTAAGTTGTGTGTGTATATTAGTGCTGTCAAACGATCAATTGCATCCAAGATAAAAATTTGTATTTACATAATGTGTGTGTACTCACTAGGTAGAAATAGTGTGTATGTATGAATAAAACATATAAAATACAAAAGAATTGCAAAAAACTAAATATTTACATATTTATACGTGTTTATACTTTGTATTAGATATACATTTAATTTACAAATATAAATCAAAAAAATTCTCAAATATAAGTTTATTTATATTTATATACACACACACAACATAAATTTTGCCAAGTCAGGCTCATTCTGAAAACGTAGTCTTGTGGACGTTTCTGGAGACCGCGAAATACATCCCTGGAGGTACGTATTTTTGCAGTTTTTGTTTTTTGTGAATTCCCGAGAGATATATATTTACATATATATTCATATGTGTATATACTTTGTATTAGATATACATTTAATTTACAAATATAAATCAAAAAAATTCTCAAATATAAGTTTATTTATATTTGTTTACACACACACAACATAAATTTTCCAACCCAGACTCATTCTGAAAACATAGTCTAGTGGATGTTTCTGGAGACCGCGAAATACATCCCTGGAGGTACGTATTTTTGCAGTTTTTGTTTTCGCGAATCCGCGAGAGGCCGCTGCGTGCACTTTTCCGTATCTCAAATGTCTCTCGCGAGTGCCCTTCGTGCCTGTGCTGTTCTCGCGTGAACCCACCAGAGGCCGCCGTCGACCTACCATCTGTCTGTCTGACTGAATGATTGACTGGGCGACCGGCCAATCGACTTCATCGACTCCAATTTTACCGATTGACCCGCCCACCCACATACTTCCCTAAACCCAATCAACAGTTTACAAAAGCCGTCCAGAAAAAGAAAAGCCCTCGTTTGATTTTTACCACGTTTTCGGATTTTACCACATTCTCACCACATTCTTACTCGGATTTCACTCGTTCATTTTATTTTTTTGGATTCTGTTTTTGTCTTACCTGATTTCTGCAACCGCTCTTCCCCGGACTCGAACCTGGTCGTCGTCGTCGTCGTGGTCAACTCCTTTCTGCGTCTCAAGTCCGCCGACCTACACGACGAGCTAACGGGACAAACTGGTTGAGGTGGCAAAGGCCTCCACACGGAGGTAAGCGGTAAGCGCCAAAAGGAACGGCGTCATACCGCCCCCTAGCGTTCGCTTAAAAAATTAAATGCAGCCATACATACCTTCGGCTACATAATTCGCAGTCTCCAGAAACGTCCACGAGACTACATTTTCAGAATGAGCCTGAGTTGAAATTTTCACAGTGCACACACACACACACACACACACACACATTGTGTGTGTGACATTCTGTTATGATCACCAGTGATCTAGCGGCTTCAGCTGTGTCTGTGTGTGCGTGTGCATTCACCGGAACTAGGAGCATGTGTGTGTGTGTGTGTGAGCGGTGCATGACTGGATCTTGTAGTCCATGAAATGGTGTATTTGTAGTCCTTTGGTGATCTGCAGCTGATAGATCATCACATATATACACACATTTTATATACTTATACAACAGTTCTGTCTGGTTCTCAGGTCTGATTGGCTGATATCCGTGCAATATTCTGCAATAACAGCACTCTTCACCCTTCTGTATTACTCCGCCTACATAAAGTGGCAGCAGATCAATAAACTCACAACAGTTTGACAAATATTGCAGCTGTTGGACAACATAACGTACTTTTGAGGCTTTTCAGGCAAGAATGTAGTTGTTTAGATTGCAACTATGCTGTTTATTTATAAGGATAGCGGTTATTTTTTATATATTTATAATTTCAGAGAAACAGCGCGTTGGCATCTATCAGCCTGTCATATTGAGCAGAGCAAAGACGGTTGACGTTTCGCCACAATATGGCAACAGAGACCGCATAATAAGCCCTTTGAGGAGAAAAACTCAGTGCCAACACACATATCACATATACAGTTAAAGTCAGAATTATTAGCCCCCCTGAATTATTAGCCCCCACTGTTTATTTTTTACCCAATTTTTGTTTAATGGAGAGAAGATTTTTTCAGCACATTTCTAATCATAATAGTTTTAATAACTCATTTCTAATAACTGATTTATTTTATCTTTGCCATGATGACAGGAAATAATATTTTACTAGATATTTTTCAAGACACTTCTATACAGCTTAAAGGGAGATTTAAAGGTTTAACTAGGTTATTTAGGTTAACTAGGCAGGTTAGGGGAATTAGGCAAGTTATTTTATAACGATGGTTTGTTCTGTAGACTATCAGAAAAATATATAGCTTAAAGGGGCTAATAATTTTGACCTTTAAATGGTTCTTAAAAAATTAAAAACTGCTTTTATTCTAGCCGAAATAAAACAAATAAGACTTTCTCCAGAATAAAAATATTATCAGACATACTGTGAAAATTTCCTTGCTCTGTTAAACCTCATTTGTGAAATATTTAAAAAGTAAAATAAAATCGCACTGCTACACGTGTGATATTGCTATACTATATATGAGCAATATCACACGAGTAGCAGTGCGATTTTATATATATATATATATATATATATATATATATATATAGTTATATATTTATATATATATATATATATATCAGACCCTCTAGTTTTTCACGATTTCTTTTGTAATTGTTTGCAGACAGTTTCGCGATTATAAATATATATATATATATATATATATGTATATATGTATGTAAAAAAAAAAAAAAAAAAAAAAAAAAAAAATATATATATATATATATATATATATATATATATATATATATATATATATATATATATATATATATATATATATATATATCTTATGTACCATTTAGGTAGCCTACTTTGTTTGGTGTGCAATCTGAAACTATGACAATGACACAAATCATAAAAATAAAGCTTCTTTATTTTGGTCTATTGTCAAGACAAGATCTGAAATGGTAGGGATTAAGCCAAAGGAAGTTTGTATAACTCTTGTTTTTATCCATAATCTTACTCCCCGGAGCATCTGACATCGTCACACATAGGACATGCATTAAGGATTCCCCTACCGTAATACACCTAAAACATGGATTGCTGTAAAACTCGTCAAAGGCAGGGAAGCGTTTTCTCTCGTTAACTGCAGGGAAAGAGTTAAACAGAATCACTTATCTAGTTGACGCACATCATAATACCAGCCATACATGTAAAGCACAAATAAGGTCCTTCAATTCGGTCACTTCCAGCAGTCGTCATTCGTGAACAAATCTCCATCTGTTTGTTCCATTGCTCCATTTGCTCCAAGTTTCTTTTGCAGTCTGAAGAGCGTCAAATGCCCAATTCGCACCACAGGATGTCTATATCTGATCTTTGCTGTGACTTCACATGTAAATCACTCACACTTCATCTGCGTTTGCTTACTGCAGAAGCTAAAAAACTCTCATTCTGTTTAATGTAATGTAATGATTGTGAGGGCGCAGGTGGGACATAATTTTTTGAGACACTCAAATACATCAGGTGCGCTGCGTACGCAACGTCTATAAGTCATGTAAAACAATTAATTGCAAAGTGAAATAAATATATTTTGATTATACTGTTTAGAATTTGATGTTTTTTGAGATCATTAACATTTTTTGCGATTATTTTGCGTTTAAAGTAAGACTTTGCAGGGTCACAAAAATGTGCAATTTTTGATTTTGCTTTGGATTTAGCGATCTCGGACTCGCGTAAAACTAGGGGGTCTGAATATATAATGTAGAAAATATACATTATACATGATTGTAGTTGATTTTTCTTTTTAATTGGAACTTATTTTAGCTATTTGCCAAGGCAGTGAATTGATGTATTAAAACTTTATAAAAACTTAATAGACATAATAAAAATTTTCTAATGAAAATTTTAAAAACACAAGTTTGTGGGCATTTATTTCACAATACATTTTTATTTGCAGTAAATATTTTCTTCTGGCATAATTGATTTTCTTGAATTCCTTTTTTTATTATTTTATTTCCAGCCTGTCATATTCTGGAGTGCTCTGACGGTCTGGCTCAGGATGTGATCAGTACGATCGGTCAGGCGTTTGACCTGCGCTTTCAGCTCTACCTGCAGTGTCCCTCCAGCAAACCCTCATCCATTCACGACAGGTGAGTTCACACGAGCATTCTCGGCTTCGTCCCAAACCAGGGCTTCGTCCCAAATCGCCTACACTGTAAAAAAATATCCGATAATTAACAGGTTCTGTATTTTGTTTATTTCCAGTTGGTATTGCATGATGGGATCTTGATCTCTGCTCTGTTGAATTCTGATGTTGAAAATTCAACACTAGATTAACAAAGTGACAAAGACATTTTAATAAGAGACATTGGGGCTCTATTTTAACAGTCTAGGCACAAAGTCTAAAGCGCATAGTGCAAAAGCATTAAGGATGTGTCTGAATCCACTTTTGCTATTTTAAGTATGGAAAAATACGCTCTGCGCCGCGGCGCATGGTCTAACATTACAGGGAGTGCAGAATTATTAGGCAAGTTGTATTTTTGAGGTGAGTTTTATTATTGAACAACAACCATGTTCTCAATGAACCCAAAAAACTCATTAATATCAAAGCTGAATATTTTTGGAAGTAGTTTTTAGTTTGTTTTTAGTTTGAGCTATTTTAGGAGGATATCTGTGTGTGCAGGTGACTATTACTGTGCAGAATTATTAGGCAACTTAACAAAAAACAAATATATACCCATTTCAATGATTTAATTTCACCAGTGAAACCAATATAACATCTCAACATTCACAAATATACATTTCTGACATTCAAAAACAAAACAAAAACAAATCAGTGACCAATATAACCACCTTTCTTTGCAAGGACACTCAAAAGCCTGCCATCCATGGATTCTGTCAGTGTTTTGATCTGTTCACCATCAACATTGCGTGCAGCAGCAACCACAGCCTCCCAGACACTTTTCACATTTGATGATGGACCACAGGTTCTCTATGGGGTTCAGTTCAGGTGAACAAGGAGGCCATGTCATTAGTTTTTTTTTTTTTTAGACCCTTTCTTGCCGGCCATGCTGTGGAGTACTTGGACGCGTGTGATGGAGCATTGTCCTGCATGAAAATCATGTTTTTCTTGAAGGATGCAGACTTCTTCCTGTACCACTGCTTGAAGAAGGTGTCTTCCAGAAACTGGCAGTAGGACTGGGAGTTGAGCTTGACTCCATCCTCAACCCGAAAAGGCCCCACAAGCTCATCTTTGATGATACCAGCCCAAACCAGTACTCCACCTCCACCGCAGAGTCGGACTGGAGCTCTCTGCCCTTTACCGATCCACCCACGGGCCCATCCATCTGGCCCATCAAGACTCACTCTCATTTCATCAGTCCATAAAACCTTAGAAAAATCAGTCTTGAGATATTTCTTGGCCCAGTCTTGACGTTTCAGCTTGTGTGTCTTGTTCAGTGGTGGTCTTTTTTCAGCCTTTCTTACCTTGGCCATGTCTCTGAGTATTGCACACCTTGTGCTTTTGGGCACTCCAGTGATGTTGCAGCTCTGAAATATGGCAAAACTGGTGGCAAGTGGCATCTTGGCAGCTGCACGCTTGACTTTTCTCAGTTCATGGGCAGTTTATTTTGCACCTTGGTTTTTCCAGACGCTTCTTGCGACCCTGTTGACTATTTTGAATAAAACGCTTGATTGTTCGATGATCACGCTTCAGAAGCTTGGCAATTTTAAGAGTGCTGCATCCCTCTGCAAGATATCTCACTATTTTTGACTTTTCGGAGCCTGTCAAGTCCTTCTTTTGACCCATTTTGCCAAAGGAAAGGAAGTTGTCTAATAATTATGCACACCTGATATAGGGTGTTGATGTCATTAGACCACACCCCTTCTCATTACAGAGATGCACATCACCTAATATGCTTAATTGGTAGTAGGCTTTCAAGCCTATAAAGCTTGGAGTAAGACAACATGCATAAAGAGGATGATGTGGTCAAAATACTCATTTGCCTAATAATTCTGCACTCCCTGTATTCTCTTAATGAGTTCTGGGTGTGTTTCGACAATCCCGACAGGTGGACAAATCTAAACTTGTTTTAATTAAAGCAAATACCTTTAATGTCTTGCGCCTTATTGCGCTGGGTGTATGATAGGGCCCATGATATTGTTTAAAAAATAATAGAGAGAATTAAGTCAATTAAAATATCAGAAAAAGTACCAGGTTTTTGTACCATAATTTACAACACAAATACAGACAATATATAATTTCAAACAATTAAATATGTCACTTTTTAAACTTTTCAACATCAAAAGATTTTGGGGGAAAGATCAAGAACCCATAATGCAATTCAAAAGCATAAATAAGTGAAAAACCATCATCAAATATGGAAAACTGTTGAATCTTCTCAAAACTCATGAATCTTTTCACGGTGCATCATGGGATAGTGTAGGTTTCACCAGATGCACACTTCAGAATTTTGCCGGAAGTAGTATTCGTGTACTTCTCGCGTACTGTTTTTCCAATACTATGTATGAATTCGAACGTACTACTCGGCTCACTTGCTGTTTTCTCACATGACTCTGAAGCCAAAGATGACTGCGAACACTCATTCTGTGCTCTCTGTAGGGTCATGAGTACAGACGAGCCGCCCTGGACAGAGGAAGGAGACGACACTGCAGATCATCACTATTATAACAGCATCCCTGGAAAGATGCCGCCGCCTGGAGGATTCATCGACGCCAGACTGACCAATCAGACGCAAGACGGCAGCCAGGTAATAACCCGCCTACCCATCAACTATTTATACCAGCTGACTGATAATCACTCCAGATCAGATCATACAAAACAAGATGCATAACTACTGCAGCTTTCCCATGACAACATATATGATAAAATTTTCATGAATTAATAAATATTTACTATTACACGTAATACAGAATAATTCCAGCTTTTCTGATCCAACACGAATTATAAATAAAGAAAATAAATGAGCACATTTTGCTTAAATATTAAAATAAACAGGTGACGCAGTGGCGCAGTAGGTAGTGCTGTCGCCTCACAGCAAGAAGGTCGCTGGTTCGAGCCTCGGCTGGGTCAGTTATCATTTCTGTGTGGAGTTTGCATGTTCTCCCTGCGTTCGCGTGGGTTTCCTCCGGGTGCTCCGGTTTCCCCCACAGTCCAAAGACATGCGGACAGGTAAATTGGGTAGGCTAAATTGTCCGTAGTGTATGAGTGTGAATGAGTGTGTGTGGATGTTTCCCAGAGATGAGTTGCGGCTGGAAGGTCATCCGCTGGGTAAAACATGTGCTGGATAAGTTGGCGGTTCATTCCGCTGTGGCGACCCCGGATTAATAAAGGGACTAAGCCGAAAAGAAAATGAATGAATGAATTAAAATAAATAACAAAATGCAGAAAATTTGTAACTTTACCAATCCAGAATGTATAAAATATATTATATTTTGCTTATAATAATGAAAACAGCACAAAAGACGTAACATATACATGTATTTCTATACAACTTATGGTTTAAGCTTCAATAATACTTTAAAATATAAAAATAAATTGAAGCCAACAATACAAAATATTATACAATTCCAGCTTTCGAGATAAATTACAAATTTCATTAAAATTATCAATAAGCAAATGAAAATAAAAAGCAATAAATAATCATACAAAAATGAGTTGAGTTGCAGTTATTAGTGCAACATTGGTAATTGTTTAATAAACTCACGTTCCACATGATCTGCTTCTAGATATTTAGTCAGTGTGATTTTAATTTCAGACTTCCTGTGGTGTGGCTCTGTTTCCTGTCAGTGCATGTGATGATGATGATGATGATGATGAAGATGATAATGAAGAGATGTTTTATTATTGTCTTTTCCTCACGCAGGGTGCAGGAGTGGATCAGACTTACTACCAGGGCCGACCCATGTTCATCCAGCAAGGTGCAGTGAACTTTAATTTTCTTTGTTTCTATATTCCAGAGCACACTCAAGATATTCATATTGCTAATTTAATCAGGAAGGTCAAACTGAAGCTTGGCTTTTATTTAGAAATAAATAAAATTTTATGTTTAATGCCAAAATTAACTTGTAGAAAGGGTGGCATGGTGGCTCAGTGGTCAGCACTGTCCCGGCTGGGCCAGTTGGCATTTCTTTGTGGAGTTTGCATGTTCTCCCCGTGTTTGTGTGGGTTTCCGCAGTCCAAAGGCCCCGTTTACACTAATAAGTTGTAGTATTAGATTTAGTATTTAGTATAGAGTTTGTGAGCCCTGAAAGCGAAGCGTTTTGGAAATGCTGAAGAGGCCGTTTTGGTTTTAAAACACAGCTGCTCCGTGTCAGTGTGGATGGGGGGAAAACGGAGACATCTGACAATCTGATTGGGGCTTTTTCCTCAATTCTAAGTGCACAAAGTTCAGTCTCGCATCCTTTCCTTATAAGTTATATGGAAAACAAACTCCTGAGGACACGTCGGGTAAAGCTACGTTAAAAATAAAATGAAAACATGATATAAGGGACTGTCTATTTTCATTTTGACATCAAGAGCTTAACAGACACCAAAACTGTTGAGGCGTCGTGTAGCTGCATATTTACATGAGCGTGATCTATGCATATTTATAACAAAAGGGAGCCTATAACATTACTGCCTCCTTTCATTTTCATTGAAAATATGAAGCATACCCTCTTTTTTGCTGAATATCAGTTTTAATAAAAGTTAAATAGTAGAATATAAATAGTTTATACAATATAGGAAATAAAGGAAAGCAATCAGTCAAAATATGCAAATCAGTGTCTGTGGTTACATAAATCAATATATTAACTTATCTTTGCACTCAGCCAAAACACGTTACCTGAGAACAAGCAATAGATTCAAAAGACAGAAGAGTGATTAGATAGAGACAAGATGAGTTTAATATCACGTTTAACAACCATAGTGAGATGAGATCCAGCGATATATCTTTGAGGAACTGTCTGATATGTGCTGCTTTCATCTGGAGAGGTGTGCTCAAAGCACCCACTGACCACCTGGAGCTCAGACGTGCGCATACGCTGCAGCGCATGCCAGAGTGTGTGTGTGGTCACATGATGTGCAATGAATGAATGGAATTGTAGAGACTGATGATGATACTGTGATTATATTCAGCCTCTAATGGTAAAAATGTATTAAAGAGCCCCTATTATGGGTTTTTGAGAATGACCTTCCATGTGGAGGGTCCATACGCCAGATTTCACACTCACGTTTGGATTTACTAACGATGAAATTAACGTGAGAATGTGCGTTGGTCCATGTTAACTTCATGTCTGGCGTACGTACATTTCTTGTGTGTGTTTGTTTTATTTCCATTGGCGACTCCTAGAGGCAATTATGTTAAATTGCACACTACAAAGTATCTTTGAGCCGTGCATTGCCAGCTGTATGGGATGGGATCATCTAGCAGGTATATAAGGTTTCCATACCATGCAGTTGAGCAGCCAAACATTAAAGCGCAATTTGCAGCGATCGCCGGTTTTCCCAATGTAAACCAATTTTGATTTGGATATAACACCTCTCCAATCTAGTTCAGTTCTATGAATCTGAGTCTTCCATAATACACACACTTAATAATGATTCTTACTTGTCTTCCTCGTGATGAAGAGTAGGCAAAATCTGATATGTAATGCGGGGAAAAAAAGGGAGTTCATCAGACGTTGGATTTGAACCGGGTTCATGATCGATCGTGTCAAAACATGTTGCCATGCGCTTTATGAGCTGCGCCACTCACGCTGCTGTTTACCGCTCTCTTTAGTTATGTTGTCAATCAAACGGTGATGGGCGGGAATCACTCAACAAGCTCATTCCAACAAGGTGCGGTATTTGCACTTAGCCTAAATAGACACTACAAAATCGGCGTTTTTTCCCCCTTCGCAGAGGCAAATAACACCGTTTTTCTCTGGTCTACCTCCGATAGCAGCACCTCCAATTCACATTCTGTGAAGTTTCTGTTTTTGCTTGCTTTTGCCATTGCTTTTTTGTTTGGTTTTGCCAAAGTAGACTCATTACCATATTTCAAGAGTTCGCACTTAGATATTGTTTGACAAATTGTTAGCTGGTTTGGCATGCTGTCCCGGGAGAGAACCCTGAGCTCGGAGATAGTTGAGCCCAGGGCTCCCGCCTGGTCGATAGAGCGTATCAGGGCAGTACGAGATCAGGTGGTTCTCGAGAGCTCCCCGTGGTAAAAGGAAGAAAAGGGGAGGCGAAGGGGTGGATGGGGGGTTTCTTCGAAATGAAGATAAGGGAGTGATTTTCCCTAGGCTACTTATAGTCAGGGCCGGCGCGTCCATTGAGGCGACCTAGGCGGCCGCCTAGAGCGGCATAATAATGAGGGCGGCAAACGCGCCCCGCCGCCCAACCCAACATACTGACTTTCATCCGCAACATCAACACAACACTGGCATAATAGGGGTCTGTCATAATAGTGAGGGCAGCAAACGCGCCCCGCCACCCTATCTAATGTAGAGGTGTAATCGGGCCATAAAAATTAGGCCCGATGGGGTCCGAGCCCGACAGAATTCAACCCGAGCCCGACATTTTCATTGACAGCTTTATAAAGCCCGAACCCGTTAATAACCCGACATTATTCAAATGTGCACATGGCATGCACACAGCTCTTTTGCCTTTTTTCAAGAATGAGTCATTTATATGTTTTAACATAATTTATTCATAACAAACATAGGCTATAGGTCACTTGGAAGTCGGAACAAAGAAATAAAATAAGTCCTCTGTAACATCGTAACATCTCAGCACTCTAAATAGACCTAGGTACATACACCTAGCCTTTAAATTGGCCAGCACACCAACGAAAAAAAGTCTTTCTTAACAAATTAAATTAAAATAAATTCTAAATTATGACGGGTATTTGGCAATAACGAAATTAAGATAAAGGCTCTGCGGCATTTCTTTTGCCACTTCTCTTCACAATCTGGCATTAAGGCGACGGGGAAGCTGAATAACGAACGAATAATGCCAACATTAGCCTGTATACTCTGTCTACATTATGATTTTATGGTTTAATAATATTTCTTTACAATTTAAAAACCCTTTACTCACCAAGATTAGGCTATGTGCTTTTGTGCAGGTATTGAATTCACTGTAAATGGCTTTAGCGCAGTCCTGCGCTCAGGATGCTGCATACCGAACCTTTTACTGCAGCTGCTAGGCTGAGATGCATAGTTCAGATCTGGCTAATTTTGCAAGTTTTGGGTAGGATTGTTTGTTCATCTTCTACCTGCCAAGAACATCCGTTTAATTTTCCATGACAATTAGGGAAGAGGACGAGGTCATTCGCTACATTGAAACTGCAATGTAGCGAATGACCTCGTCCTCTTCCCTAACAGCTTGCTGTACATACGTTGCTGTTTAGCGCTCTACCGTAATATGCAGTGTATGAGTGACCGCCGAAATACCTTGGCGGTTAGAATAACCTTTCCTTCTGGACTGGCGGCTGACCTGACCACAGTCAAAAACTCGCTCTTTTTCACTTCTCTGTCATCATTTGTTTTACTTGGTCCCGCCGGGCTCGGGCAAAGATCTTCAGCTCTAATCCAACTACTGACACCCCCCCCCCGAACGGCAGTTCGGCTTGCTCCGGCCCTGCTTATAGTGAGCTTGGATTGATCTGATTGGCTAGCTAATGATTGTGGATGAGGGATCAGCCGCGGTCAATAATATCACGTGTTCCTCTGGAAATTTGTTTATGAAACTTCACTTATTAGGGGGAAGAGCCTGGGAGGGGTTTTGCGCTCGTGCACGTGCGCTCAGTTTCACGTTAATTCAGATGTACAAAGAGAATATGCGTGGGATTCTGTGTTCGCTGTGTTTCATACATCTGAATTTTTTACTGCGTACACATTTACAGCTTTGTACGTACGCAATGTTTTAGTATGAATTCAACACAAGTACATGTACAAGTTTTTGTACATGAGGCCCCTGGTCTCACTGAAAGAAGAGATAGTACTGTCTTAATGTGGTCTCCTGGCTAAATAAAGGAAATAAATAAATCTGCTGAATGACGAAATGTAAGCATAAGAATGTTTCTGCTTGAAACATCTCCTGTCTGTGTGTTTCTTTTATTTAGGGTCATGTGACATCTACAGTCTGCCTGAGGTCAAATCTCAGGCTCCTAAAGCTGGAGAAGTGCCCACGTATGTGAACACGCAGCATATCGACACGCAGGTTTTGGCAGCCCTGCAGGCAGAGACAGAGACGACTGCAGATTCAAGCACGACTGGGGCTCCTAAAGACAGCCCAAGGAAAGACCTCTTCGACATGAGTAAGAGCTAAGGGGATTCGTTCTGTACAGAGATTTACATGTTTAAAGTCTGCATGTACTGGAAGTTGCTGATACTTATTTCAGTGTGGTGTTGTACTTCTAACTGAAACGGAAGATTAAGTAGGGGGCGGGGCTTTCTTTTTGCGCATCATTCTCTCATAGCAAACTAATGGTAAGAGGGGGGTATTAATAAGCAGTTGGTATGGAAATCCTCGGGTTGACGTCAACAGAAGGAGCCACTCCAAATGCATGAGCAAATGGTCACACTTTGACTAAAGATTACCAAAACAAACTGCTTTTTCAGTGGATTAACTTGCACAGATGAATTGTTCACCTAGCTAACTAGCGCTAGCAAAATAAACATTGCACATTTTGATTTTTTCGGGCTGCGTCCGAAATCACCTACTACTCCGTTGGTGCTACATCCGCCATTTTGTCATGATCACGTGACCTACCCACGTCAGATGCGATGCTTCACTTCCATTCATGAATTGCCACAGGGCATCATGAGATAGCGTACAGAAATCTCGCTGGAAGTAGGAGGTCATCCGGTCCCTTCTCGCACACTGTTTTTCGAGTTCTATAAATTCGGACATACTACTCGGCTCACATACTGTTTTTAGCGTACTATATAGTATGAAAGCATGCGATTTTGGCAGCCACAGATCCACAGAGCCATCAAATCTTTATGTTTCTCCAGAGCCGTTTGAGGACGCCATCATGACTCAGACTCCTGCAGCATCAGAGCTCCACAAAGCGGCGTCGGTGGATAACTCCAGTCCTCTGCTGATGCGAGCGGCTGCCCTGCGTGCCCACGAGGAGCTGGAGGACCAGCGCTGGTACCACGGAGAGATGAGCCGCCGGCAGGCCGAGAAACTGCTGCTGCACGACGGAGACTTCCTGGTGCGCAAGAGCACCACAAACCCGGGCTCGTACGTCCTGACGGGGATGCACAACGGCCTCGCCAAACACCTGCTGCTGGTCGACCCCGAGGGCACGGTGAGGACTCGTACACTCACACTCTGAGACGGGTCGTAAAGGATTATACAGTTGAAGACAGAATTATTAGCCCCCCTGAATATTATCCCCCACTTTCTGTTTAATGGAGAGAAGATTTTTTCAACACATTTCTAAACATAATAGTTTTAATAGCTGATTTCTTTTCTCTTTGCCATTATGACAGCACATAATATTTGACTAGATATTTTTCAGAATACGAGTATTCAGCTTAAATTGACATTTAAAGGCTTGAGTAGGTTAATTAGGGTAATTAGCAAGTCATTGTATAACTATGGTTTGTTCTGTAGACAATATTGCTTGATGGGGCTAATAATATTGACCTGTTTTTTTTTTTTTTTTTAAATGTATGTGACATCAAAATAGGGTTAGCACAATCTAAATGTAATCCAAAAGTACGTAACCATATATCTAAGAGAATACTGACTACATATTTTTTATATAATTATTCATTAGTAAGTGATTACAATCAGGGGCAGATTTAGTGATTCAGGGGGGCTAAGCAACTCCAGCCATGGGGCACCAAGTCCTGAAATGCACCCTTTCTAGTATCTTCTTCTTTTCTGCGTTTTATCTTAACGTAAGCTTTACATTTTAAACAATTAGATTTCTTAAAATTAATTTACAACTAAAAATAATATATATCTTTTTATAAACTTACTGCTGGACTGCTTCATGATTGGGGGTGGTGGATTTTTTTTTCCATAATATTATTATTACATAACATTTCATTATAATAATAATAATAATAATATATTTTATTGTATAGTAAATAATATGTAAGGGGAGCAGCATGGTGGCGCAGTGGGTCGAAACTCGGCTGGGTCAGTTGGCATTTCTGTGTGGAGTTTGCATGTTCTTTCCGTGTTCGTGTGGGTTTCCTCCCGGTGCTCCAGTTTCCCCCATAGTCCAAAGACATACACTATAGGTGAATTGGGTAGGCTAAAATTGTCCCTTGTGTATGTGTGTGAATAAGTGTACATGGGTGTTTCCCAGTGATGGGTTGCAGCTGTAAGGGCATCCACTGTGTAAAACATATGCTGGATAAGTTGGCGGTTCATTCCGCTGTGTCGATCCCAGATTAACGGGACTAAGCCGAAAAGAAAATGAATGAATAATATTTAATTATGTAATAATTTTATTTGTTTGACTATTATTATACAAAATATTATAGAAAACAATGTTATATATACAGTTGAAATCAGAATTATTCGCCCCCCTTTAATTTTTTTTGTCTTTTTTAAATATTTCCCAAATGATGTTTAACAGAGCAAAGAGATTTTCACAGTATGCCTGATAATATTTATTCTTCTGGAGAAAGTCTTATTTGTTTTATTTTGGCTAGAATAAAAGTAGTTTTAAATTTTTTAAACACCATTTTAAGGACAAAATTATTAGCCCCTTTAAGCTAATTTTTTTCTCAATAGTCTACAGCAGTGTTTCTCAACTGGTGGGTCGCGACCCAAAAGTGGGTCGCGGGAACATTTTCAGTGGGTCGCGGAGTGTGTGGTCAAAAAAACAACAAAAGTTTCATTTTTAACTTATTTTGCTTATACCGGACTTTTATTTTGAAATGCGCGCGCGACAACCGTACCGACTACTTCCTGATAAACATTATGATGATCCGTGGATGAGCAATCCCTTTGGAATCGACGTGGAAAGCGTCACGTTGCCGAGCAACAAAGGGAATCAGCTTGTGGAGCCGTCATGTGATAAGACGCTGAAAAAGAAATTCAGTGAAGTAAAGCCTCTCCCAGTTTTGGTGCCGCAAAGTGCTTTCTGAGTATTCGTCCCTTGCCATTCGTGCGATCAAGTCCATCCTACCATTCAGCACTACGTATTTGTGTGAAAGTGGCTTCTCTTCCTTGGTGCAGCTTAAGTCAAAGCAAAGGAACAGGTTGGACATAGAGTACGATCTTCGGGTCTACCATCACCCCAGACTTTGAAACTCTTATCACGAGTAAAGCACATACTCAGTTATCTCATTAGCTTCCCAAATTACTGTTAAGTGAAACAGATGTTTGTAATTGCTGTTATATTAGATGTAAAAATGGTTATGATTGTTTTAATCATTTTACTGTAATTTGCTGATTTGTTCTGTTCAACAGGATCAGTGTTAATGTTTTATTAACAGTTCAGTTCAGTTTAGTTCATGGTAACTGAACTTTTCCTTACCCTTACTTTGTAATATTTCTATAATTTGATACATTTAGTTAAATGACAGCAATAAAATATTGTTTATTTGTAAATATTGGTGACTTGTGATTTATCTGTCACTATTTGTGTATGTTAACAAATAAATACAAATTAATTATAATTCCTAAAATTATATTATAGTTCCTAAAAGTTTGGGTCGCGGCTTGATGACCATGTAAAAATGTGGGTCCCATGGCCAAACCAGTTGAGAACCACTGGTCTACAGAACAAACCATCGTTATACAATAACTTGCCTAATTACCCTAACCTGCCTAGTTAACCTAATTAACCTAGTTAAGCCTTTAAATGTCACTTTAAGCTGTATAGAAGTGTCTTGAAAAATATCTAGTCAAATATTATTTACTGTCATCATGACAAAGATAAAATAAATCAGTTATTAGAGATGAGTTATTAAAACTATTATGATTAGAAATGTGTTGAAGAAATCTGAACTCCGTTAAACAGAAAATGGGGAAACAAATAACAGGGGGCTAATAATTCTGACTTCAACTCTATATATATATATATATATATATATATATATATATATATATATATACATATGTTTATAGGCATAATTTATACTTCTAGATATTTAATGGGGGGCCCCCAGATGACCTTGCTTATTAGTTAAATCCGCCTTTGATTACAATTTATAAATAATCTACCCAGCTCAAATCACACTGTGGTTATTCTTATGCTGTTTAACCTAATTACTGTATAACCCCTATTTTAAGACCACAAATGGAAATATAAAAAAACTACTGTCCTGTTTGCACTCTTCCGTGTAATGACAGTAAAGCGACCAGAATTAAGATTTAGAAGATGCACAAGTATCACAGAATAATCGTATGTGACCTGTCACTTATTCTATGAGCAAAACACACTGGAATTTGCCATTTACTATTACAGTTTTTCTCAGTGGCTTTGGTGCATTTCTCACAACACTATTTACATTTGCACAACAGTTAATGCATTTTTCAAAACAATTAGTCATCTGTGCACATCACAGTAGCAGTTTCTCATTCCTTCCAACAAATTGCAAATGCTTTTAGACATGCATCAATTGCTTTCATTCAACTCTCTGCTGTTTTCTCACATTATCATTTGCTTATGTCATGTCAGTCAAAATGAACTAAACTTGTGGATGCTGAATAGTTATTCCATATTAAACTAATAGTGCTCATTTCATTACTGGAGTCATCACATACAAAAATGTTGAACTAGCTGTCAAAATCTGTCAAATGTAAATTTTATTTAAAAAAAAATAATTTATTTAAAAAAAAATTATTTTTCATTTTTTTTTCCTGAAAATGTCTTCTAAATTGAACAGTTTGATGAATGATTTCCAGACCTGTGTATGTTGTAGGTTCAGTTCCAATATGTACTGCAGTATTGTTTACAGTTGTGCACAGCTCTACCCAAAGGGAGTTTATGTTTGTTGTAAATAAGGGTGTGTTTATTCTTTTGCACAATGCTGTGAATAAATTAGAATTGCAAAGAGCAAATGCAGTAAAAATGTGAAACATACATATTCAGTGTGTTGTACTCAGATACCTCACTAAATGCAGTGATGTCTAACTTTACTGTAGTTTTCAAATGGCTGTGCTAATAGTATATAGTGCTGTCTTGAGCATTTTCAGGAAGTGCCACCAAAATCTGACTTTTTTTGCATTGGAACAAATGTAGAGAGTAAAGTGTCATAATGAAAACATGACAAAGCCATTTGACTATCTTGTTCATAAACAATGGTGGCAGGACTTTTCATCTTGATGACACTGACACTTTCATTGACATCAGTACTTGCTTTTGAGGAATGAGCTCTCCATTTTGAGCAAGTGACACGCTTTTGCAGGTTATCAACTAGGTTTTGCAGTTTGTAATAATTGTTTACAAAACAATAGTTTGTACAAACAATTAGTACAAACTGCAAAACCTAGTGGATAACCTGCAAAAGCGTGTCACTTGCTCAAAATGGAGAGCTGTGCACAATTGTAAACAATATTGCAGTACATATAGGAACTGAACCTACAACATACACAGGTCTGGAAATCATTCATCAAATTAGTCAATTTAGAAGACATTTTAAGGAAGAAAAAAAAAAAGCTTTAAAATATTTTATAAAATTAGCTTGACAGATTTTGACAACTAGTTCAGCATTTTTGTGGTGACTGAAGTAATGAAATGAGGACTATTAGTTTTATATGGAATGACTATTCAGCATTCACAAGTTTAGTTCATTTTGACTGACATGACATAAGCAAATTATCATGTTATAAACAGCAGAGAGTTGTATGAAAGCAATTGATGCATGTCCAAAAGCATTTGCAATTTGTTTGAAGGAATGAGAAACTGCTACTCTGATGTGCACAAATGACTAATTGTTTTGAGAAATGTATTAACTGTTGTGCAAATGTAAATAGTGTTGTGAGAAATGCACCAAAGCGACTAAGAAAAACTGTAATATACCTGTTATATCATTCATATGTCAGCTAATAAGAGGAGTTCTGGCTGACTAGAATCTCTTTTTATTCATGAGATGATAAAAGTATTTGTTCTCAAAAAATAGCTGTCATTATTGCTTCTAAAAGTTGGGAATAAAAGCTCCTTAATTTAGTCATAAATGGTAAAAATAAACTCCAAAGCTGTGATGAATATGAACAGAGGCTAGCTATAAATGAAAGTTAATATAGTGGATTTTAGACGTCTTGTGTCTATTTTGGGCTCTTTTGTTGTTTAAACAAATATTGATGTGTAAACCAACTGAAGTGAAGCATTGAAGATGAATTTGTGAAAGCCTATTTTTCTGCATCTCAAGATTCAGTGTAAGAGCCTGTAGAAACTATAACAAACATCAGCAATGCCACTGTTTTACTTATACTTGTCAGCCACAAAGAAAAACACCCTAGCAACCACCTAATGTATTAGTAAATGTCAAACTATGACTAATAAATAAACACGTACAAGTATAGTTCAGTATTATTGTTAGTAAATAGATCAACTAATGATAACTAATGAAACCTTATTGTAAAGTGTGATCGTAACATAATATGAGGAATACACTGAAATAAAATATGATAAATGATTTAGAACAATTTTAACTTGAACTAAAATGACTGAAATAAAACTGAAACCTATGTCATATATTTATATGAAACTTATAGGTTATTATATACACACACTACCTGACAAAAGTCTTGTCGTTGATCACAGTTGTAAGAGCAACAAATAATAACTTGACTTCTAGTTGATCATTTGGAAAAGTGTCAGAAGGTGGATTTTTCTGATGAATCATCTGTTGAGCTGCATCCCAATCATCACAAATACTGCAGATGACCTACTGGAACCCACATGGAGCCAAGATTCTCACAGAAATCAGTCAAGTTTGGTGAAGGAAAAATCATGGTTTGGGGTTACATTCAGTATGGGGGCGTGCGAGAGATCTGCAGAGTGGATGGCAACATCAACAGCCTGAGGAATCAAGACATTTGTGCTGCCCATTACAGTTCAAACCACAGGAGAGGGCAAATTCTTCAGCAGGATAGCGCTCCTTTTAATACTTCAGCCTCCATATCAAAGCTCCTGAAAGCAAAGAAGGTCAAGGTGCTCCAGGATTGGCCAGCCCAGTCACCAGACATGAACATTATTGAGGGGTAAGATGAAGGAGGAGGCATTGAAGGTGAATCCAAAGAATCTTGATGAGAGATGTATGGATGCAGTCCTCCAAGCTCATGGGAGTCAGACACAATATTCATTCTGTTTCCACTGCAGCATGACTTTATATTATATAGGCCTTTTTCTTGGCTGCTGCATGGAGGGCGCCATAGCGACCAGCGTCTTCCGGTAGAATGTTTAGAACTTCCGTTTTCAGCGTTTACAACTGGTAATTTGCGCTCCAAAAATGGGTGTCAATAGCATTTTGAGTGGATTACGGAGTGTTTTTGTGACACACAACTTCGAAAGGTGTGTTTAAGCCGTTATAATCTGTCAGATGTGGTTCAAGCACGAGAGAAAAACATTCTCCTAGTTCACGTGTCTGCCGTCAGAAATACAGTGTGAGTGTGTGTGTGTGTGTGTGTGTGTGTGTGTGTGTGCGCACACACACGCACGCAATACTTCACTGCATCATAGAGCAAACCAGATTACTGGCATAAAACTTAACAGGTGTGCAAGTTATACAATTTACAAAAATGACCAATAAAAGTCTGTTACTGATACTCTGCTTTCTGATTTGCATGTTTTCTAATCTTTTCTGATTCTAATCGCGAGCTGTTTTGGTTTCATTTAGTGTGTTGTATTTACCACAGTATGTGTTTTTTTTTTGTCATTTCAAAACGCCACTTTATTTTCACTTTGTGACACTTAATCAATGTGTTAGTGGCACACAGTAGGTGTGTGTCAAACATTTTGGTGAATTACATTTGTTTGGGCTGGTTATATATTTGAAAGAAAGCGAAAATGTTGACTTTAGCCATGACGAGGCTTCATTTAAACAGCACAAGATGCTGTCTGACAATGAGGGGAAAATGCCACACAGCAGTTGTTTTCCATCCTATTAGATCGCATTTTTTAAATGATCAGTCCAGGAGGTGGCGCTGATCGACAACAGTATTAGTTCAAAGATGAAAAAAGCAGGTAAAATAGATTAAAACTATCATTTCAAAGCTGTCCAAATGTGACTGTTTATATGCATCAGCTGCCGACCGGAAGTTCTTAGCATTCTCCTTGCGCATACACGCAAAGCATAATGGGTAATTTTGTGTTCTAAGAATAAGACCTTTGTCTAAGCAAAGTCAGACCTTACTGTCCTAATTAAATCATTAAAAATCAAGGCATGATCATATTTTATTTTGGTCAAATAAATGTAATCTAGAGGCCTTTGCCTTTTATATAAGCCACTTCTGATACCAAATGATCAACTAGAAGTCAAGCTATTATTTGCTGTTCCTAAAACTTGAACAGGCGACAAGAATTTCCTCAGGTAGTGTATATACAGTTGAAGTCAGAATTATTAGCCCCCCTGTTTATTTTTTCCCCCAATTTTGTTTAATGGAGAGAAGATTTTTTCAACACATTTCTATTCATAATAGTTTTAATAACTCATCTCTAATAACTGTTTTATTTTATATTTGTCATGATGACAGTAAATAATATTTGACTAGATATTTTTCAAGACACTTCTATACAGCTTAAAGGGACATTTAAAGGCTTAACTAGGTTAATTAGGTTAACTAGGCAGGTTAGGGTAATTAGGCAAGTTATTGTATAATGATGGTTTGTTCTGTAGACTATCGAAAAAATATATAGTTTAAAGGGGCTAATAATTTTGTCCTTAAAATGTTCTTTAAAAATTCAAAACTGCTTTTATTCTAGCGGAAATAAAACAAATAAGACTTTCTCCATAAGAAAAAATATTATCAGACATACTGTGAAAATGTCCTTGCTCTTTTAAACATCATTTGGGAAATATTTAAAAAAGAAAAAAAAATTCAAAGGGGGGCGAATAATTCTGACTTCAACTGTATATATATAGACCAGAGCAGTAATAATATATTGAAAACACTCAGTGTATTAATATAATCTTAATACTTAAGAATATTTATTTTATTTTGTTTGGTTTTTGAAGCTGCTTCGTATTTTTTCCAAAAACACCCATACGCTGTTTACGTTGTTCAGGTTTTTTTGATGTATAAAAAGATCAAAAGGGACAGTATTATTATACAAATGTGTTTACACTCACTTTTGATCAATTGAATGCATTTGCTTACTAAATAAAAATTTAATATATTTAATCATCTTTCAGCCACATGTGCTTAATCTAATCCTTGGCATTTATGTCTCCCAAAGGTCCGGACGAAAGATCACATATTCGAGAGCATAAGCCACCTGATTGGCCATCATCGTGACAACAACCTGCCAATCGTGTCTGCGGGCAGTG
The DNA here is from genome assembly GCA_903798195.1 of Danio kyathit. Classification (NCBI taxonomy): domain Eukaryota; kingdom Metazoa; phylum Chordata; class Actinopteri; order Cypriniformes; family Danionidae; genus Danio; species Danio kyathit. The sequence continues at coordinate 5,332,007 of LR812539.1, forward strand.
AACTGTGTTTGAAGCAGCCGGTGGACAGAAAACAGTGACGAAAACTGGTGCCGCTCTTTACCAAAACATACACACACACACACACCGCTCTGATGACTGTCCGTCCCAAGAACATGAGACGGAGGGACCATTTTCAGATGGACGATTCGAGAGCGCCGATTTATAGGAACTGATACACTTATTTTATCGCTCGGGTTGAGAATCTATATTTTTGAAGACGCCTGCCTGGTGGATTTAAGTTCGGAAAGAGAGACGAAAACTAGATAAAAGTATTTTAGAATAAATAATGATAATTAAAAAAAAAAAAAAAGTTTTAGTTTTGTCTATCAAGCACAACCGGGATTTTCATGTTCGTCGGTAAGCGCTATAGAAGGAAAGGAAATATTTGCTGATTTTAAAAAAACTACTACCGCAGTTTCTATATATTGACCTATGTTAGGAGTTTACCGCAGCTAGTGCGCGAAATCATTCGGTAGCTTCACCGCTTTGAAGGATGATGAATGTGTTTGCTTTCACAGAAAACACACACACACACACACACACATGCTGCACGTTCACACACACAGCTTTAAAAGTACCTACGTTTTTTTTTTCTATGACGTTGAAACCTGTGGCACTCGCATGACTTTAAACTCTTACTTGTATTGTGGTCATTGTTGGTAGCATCCAGAGCCCCGGCGAGAAGCTTTTCGTGTGCTGACAATGTTAAATATTTCTGCTTTTTTTCTCAACCCCCCCCCCCCAGTATTTCCTTGAGTTTAGCTCTTCTTTACACGTGTCAGAAGGTGTGTAGTTTGCTCGCTTCGGGGCTTTACTTTATACCTTGGATGTTTTCTATCAGTTCTGATCGACAGACGGAGACGCTGCTCTTCTTCTTTTTCCATTAAACGGTGAATAGCACAATCCACGCTTCGCTCTCTCTGCTGCGTTTCTCTGGATCCACTGGAATATTGCTGGATTTGTCACAGTTTTAGACACGTGCTTTAAAGATACCAGTCACTTTTATTGCACCGTAAATACACTCTCTTGTTTTGTGGCGTTTTGTTTAAATCCACGTTTCAGATCAATGAAATTTGCATTCGAGTCGTAAACAGCAAGATAAGATTCATTTTGGTCTTATATTGCAGTCATAAGGGTGAATCTCATCACAATTACAACTCTAAAATCCAATATACTATATAAATGTACAGTTGAAGTCAGAATTATTAGCCCTCCTGAATTATTAGCCCTCCTGAATTATTAGCCCTCCTGAATTATTAGCCCTCCTGTATATTTTTTTACACATTTCTAATCATAATAGTTTTAATAACTCATTTCTAATAACTGATTTATTTTATGTTTGTCATGATGACAGTAAATAATATTTGACAAGATATTTTTCAAGATACTAGTATTCAGCTTAAAGTGACACTTAAAGGCTTTACTAGGTTAATTAGGCAAGTTAGTGTAATTAGGCAAGTCAGTGTTGCCAGCTTTTTCCAGCCCAAAAGCTGTCCAAAACCAGCCCAAACGCACAAAAATAACACCCAAAATATTAGATTATTATTTTATTTTTATTTATTTAAATTGAAATTAACCTAGTTACTTAAACTGTCATAATTTTTAACCATGCAGCAACCAACACCAGCAGTCACAGAACCACAACATAACCGGATCACATCCAAACACTGCCCCCTTTCACCCACACACTGCAATTATTGTTGGGTAGATTACACTACCAATTAGAGTATGTTTTACTTTCAAAATGGGGTATAAATTTGTCCCATGGCATTTTAAATTCTTTTGAACATAGTTAGGCGCTGCTTGTCAATCAGACAACGCTTCTATGTTTGTTCTTGCTGTTAACTGTGGAAAAAAAAGATTGATAAAAGTGTCATGATAAACCGCTGTGAGTTTAACCAAAGTCCCTTTAAGGCAAGTCTAAATGGGGAAACATCAAATTCTCCAAAACTAATTGCCAAGCTTACGATTACATGTCATATTACGAATAACCAATAAAATTAAACAACACCTGTCTATTTAGTTTAATTTCTAAATGTTCGTATCACAAACTCTGCAGAAACTCACTGGTCTGAGCCCCTCCCCGGGAGAATTGTCATTGTATATCGATCGCTGATTGGCTTCTGTACTAGAAGGCGGGCTTTATTTACCATATAGCGATTGCTGATTGGCTCCTGTACTCGAAGGCGGGGCTTCAATCACTATATTGACAGTTACACTTTTCCCCAATCAAAAGTACGAGTGACATGTTTTCTGTATTCTATAATCTTTGATTTAACTGCAGGCGCTGCGTGTTGCGCATGCACGCGGAGTCAGATTTTGAAACAATGTTCCTTCACCTCCTCTTGCGTGTGAGCCTACGCCGTTTGCACTATGCACTGGTCACTACTAAGGGAATGGAGTAGGAGCACACAATTATGTTTTGTTAAATAAGTTGCACATAAAATTTACATTTCAAAACCACCTGAATTTTGTCAACCCACCTATGCCGTTTTCACAATCAAATTTAAAACCGCCCAATCTGGCAACACTGGTCATGGTATAACAGTGGTTGGTTCTGTAGGCAATAGAAATTAAATATATTGCTTAAGGGGGCTAATAATATTGACCTTAAAATGGCTTAAAAATTAAACACTGCTTTTATTCTAGCCAATAATAAAATAAATAAGACTTTCTCCAGAAGAAAAAATATTGTAGGAAATACTGTGAAAAATTCCTTGCTCTGTTAAACTTCATTTGGGAAAAGAAATTCACAGGAGGGCGAATAATTGTGACTTCAACTGTATGTTCAATAGGATTAACCCTCCTGTGAAATTTTAATTAGTTTTCAAATATCTCACAAGTGATGTTTATTGGATTTATTAATTATAATATGCTTGTGGAGAAAGTTGTATTTCTTTTAGTTTAGTTAGTTTGATTTAAAAACTATGGCCATTTTATTAGACCTTTTTTTTTCAAATGGCTACAGAACACACCACATTTGTCCAGTGCCTAAATAACCTTAATAAGCTTAAGCTTAATACTAGTCTTACAAACTAACCAGTAAATTATTATGTACTGTCATCATGGCAAAGACGAAATAAATTAGTTATTAGAAATTAAATAATAAAACTAATATGTTTATTAACAGTGGCTCAGTGGTTAGCACTGGTTCTCACAGCAAAAACAACGCTGGTTCGAGTCCCGGCTGGGCCAGTCGGCATTTCTGTGTGGAGTGTGCATGTTCTCTCCGTGTTGGTGTGGGTTTCCTCCAGGTGCTCCGGTTTCCCCCACAGTCCAAACACATGCGCTATAGGTGGATTGGTTAAACTAAATTGACCATAGTGTTTGAGTGTGTGTGTGTGAATGTGAGATTGTATGGGTGTTTCCCAATACTGGGTTGCAGTTGGAAGAGGACCCTCTGCGTAAAACACATGGAATAGTTGGCGGTTTGTTCTGCTGTGATGACCCCTGATAAATAAGGGACTAAACCGAAGGAAAATGAATGAATGAATATTTAAAATGTGTTTAAATATCTTCTGGGAAATAATTGAAAAATAATTCATATTTAAAAAGAGGACAAATAAGTAGGTCACACTTTATTTTGATGGTCCGTTTGTTGAATTTAAGTTACATTGCAACTAATTCTCATTAGGTTATAAGTAGACTGTAAGGTTAGGGTTGGTGTTAGTGTTAGTTGACATGTACTTGCTAAGTTTCTTATAGTCAGTTAAATGTTTGTTGAAGGAGCATATCAACAGATATTAAGCAGACAGTCTACTAATAATGGACCATCAAAATAAAGTGTTACTAATTATTTTGTCCTCAAATGTATATAAATTACTATATGTGGTCAAAAGGAGTAAAATATTATATTTTTGTAAACAGACCTCAAAATCAGCAGCACAAAAATACATAATTTATACATTTAAACTATTAACAGTCCTACAAACACACTTTATACGTATACGTAAGTTCACACATAATAATAAAAATAAGAATATTTTTCTGAAAATAATATTTTCTGAAGCTGACCCCACAGTCAAAAAACATATTTAAATGTAAATTATTACATCTTAATTTTATTTCTTTAAAAAGAGAATGTTTACAGTGCTCAGCATAAATAAGTACACCCCTCGCAAATCTATCTTTTATATTAATATTTTCTATAGGATGTTTTACAATATTATATTTGTGCATATACATTAGATTAGTCAGTTCTGAAGCCAAATCTGGAGCTTATCTAACAAAATAACCTACAATAATGGTTCAAATATTAGGAGCCCAAATCTGTATGTTAGGGAAAATTATTAAATACAATTTTTGAAAAGAGGAAAAATGAAAAGAAGCAAAAAATAAAATAGTGTTGAAATTTTGTAGTTTGTAATTTATTTAGCATGAAATTAAATGTGTTATCTTTCGATTTTAAAATATGTTTGGTGACTAAAATATTATTTTGAAAAAAATGTATTGTTTTAATAAATTAGTTTTGTTTAAATGCACCAAAATATATTACAAATATTCACTGAGAAATGGATAAATATATTAATTTTCAATATGGGGTGTACTCAATTATGCTGAGCACTTTATATGTAAAATTATTACATTTTGATAAAATTATTTAATTAAATTTTTTTTACTTTTTGATGAACTTTCTGAGATTCACCCATGAAAACTTGTATTAATATTAAAAAGGTTTGAGTGCAGTTTCATATATGCTCAACTGTGGATTTAGTTTTTTCTTTCTCTAAATAGGTCATTTTAATATGATTGTTATCGTTTGCGTTTTTGCATCATTTTGAATATTGTCATTCTCACGCACACAACATGATATTTACGTATTGACATTAGTCACAAACTCTTGAAGTAATGATTTGGAGGCACAGGGTGAATATACAAGGAATATATATATATATACACACATTTAATTTGACATTTGTCTAATGATTTAAATATAACCCTGCAAACAGAATAATATCACAGAGAATTTACAGCACAAGATTAAAACCTGTACTTTTTACATGCGCATATTTTTGTTGAAAATGTATTATATCGCCCTGTTTTTTCCAAGTCAAAGTTGCAGGACTCAATAGATGGTTTTAAAAAGAAAGACTAGTTTAGTTTAAGCTCAACTCTTTATCTTTAGAAGATGGTGAAACCTCAATAGTGTAATAATAATAATAATAATAATAATAGACTGATAAATGTGAATTTCACACTCAAAAGTGATCCTTAACACAAATTTACTGTCCCGATTGAAACTGCCAAATCCCAGCAAACTTTCAGTAAACTCTGCAGAGTCTGTTCATTTGTTTCTCTGAATGACTGAATTTAGGGAAAGATGTTCTTTGACATGATGCATATTAAACTGACTCCAACTACAAACAATGCTGCCTTTTACTGTTTTCATGATGCTGTAGCAAAAACTGCAACTCAAACCAAAACACACACACACACAAATTAAAAATTGCACCCACTTCGAATGTTATCAATAGATTGAATGGGCGTTATCAGTGGTTATCAGCTGATAGATATGGCCCAGTAGGGGCCTTCTGCGACTATTAGTAGGCTCAGAAGGCTGTAATCATCCATTTACATAGTTAATCAGCTATACTAATAGAGAAGACTCCTGATCCAGATTTGTTTTTACAGTACTGTGATGGTTGGGTTTAGGGTTGGGGTAGGGCTAGATGTTAATAAAATACAATTAATGGGAAATTTAATAAATAATATAAATAATTCTAGTTAACTTTCGGCTATAGCTGTTTAACCATGTGGATGGATGATAACAGCCTTCAAGACTACTCTTGAACACCTTGATAGTTAGATCAGCTGTGTTTGAATAGGGTTGGAGCAAAACTGCAGAGCTGCGGCCCTCCAGGAATTGAGTTTGAGACCAATGCTTTAAGGCAAGTCATTTTACTCAGCGGCCATCTCTCGGGCAGTGAGATGCTAGGTAGATGATATAATACATACAGTTGAAGTCAGAATTATTAGCCCCCCTTTTAATTATTTTTTCTTTTTTAAATATTTCCCAAATGATGTTGAACCAAGAAAGGAAATTTTCATAGTATGTCTGATAATGTTTTTTCTTCTGGAGAAAGTCTTATTTGTTTTATTTGGGCTAGAATAAAAGCAGTTTTTAATTCTTTTAAACACCATTTTAAGGACAAAATTATTAGCCCCTTTAAACTATATATTTTTCGATAGTCTACAGAACAAACCATCATTATACAATAACTTGCCTAATTACCCTAACCTGCCTAGTTAACCTGATTAACCGAGTTAAGCCTTTAAATGTCACTTTAAGCTGTATAGAAGTGTCTTGAAAAATATCTAGTCAAATATTTTTTACTGTCATCATGACAAAGATAAAATAAATCAGTTATTAGAAATGAGTTATTAAAACTATTATGTTTAGAAATGTGTTGAAAAAATCTTCTCTCTGTTAAACAGAAATTGGGGAAAAAAATAAACAGGGGGGCTAATAATTCTGACTTCAACTGTACATGAATACATATAAATGTTCATACGTTTAAAAAAAAAAATCAAAGTATTAAAAACTTTTAAGGATTCAAGATGCTGATGAGCGTTAAACGGGTCATAACAGTTTTGTGAAAAGGGTCCATGATAATAAATAAATAATAATAGTAATTTGTAAATTCTAAATAGTCCCAGATCAACTTCTCTCTGCTCTCCTGAGCGCTGTTGATGCAGACTGTGTTTCTCTCTGTGAAGTTGATCTGTGTTTGAAGCTCTTCAGTTTTGATGTTCAGAAGGTCACTGGACTTCAGAAAACAAACACAAACAGAGCTCCTCTTTCTGCTTCTGTGGATTAACTCTAGTCTTTATCATCAGTGTAAAACTGTGATACTGCTCAGTCTAAATTTGGTGCTTTGGGGTTACAAAAGTGCATTATAAATAAAATGTATTATTATTATTAATCATTCATTCATTCATTCATTTTTTTTCAGCTTAGTCCCAAGCAGAATGAACCGCCAACTATTCCAGCATATGTTTTACGCAGGGGATGCCCTTCCAGCTGCAACCCAGTATTGGTACCCATACACACTCATTCACACACACACATACACTACGGCCACTTACACTTTACTTTCTTCAATTCACTTACAGTGCATGTGTTTGGACTGTGGGGGAACCCGGAGCACCCAGAGGAAACCCACGCCAACACGGGGAGAACATGCAAACTCCACACAGAAATGCCCACTGGCCCAGCCGGGACTCAAACCAGCGAACTTCTTGCTGTGAGGCAGCAGTGTTAACCACCGTGCCGCCCGTTATTATTATTAAGAACTTCAATCTATGATATTTGACTCCATTTTCTGAGGAAAAACTGATTGATTTGCGCGAAGAATTAATTTCTACAAGCATTATTTGAAAATGTGATTCATTTTTGAGGGGTAAATTGTTTGTTTATAAGTCATGAAAATATCAACTGAAAATATAACACACACACACACACAGTTTTTAGTCCTTCTTTTTTTTAGTACTATAATTATTAGTCCTTCTGTGAAATTTTAATTCTCCAATATTTCCCAATTTACGTTTATTAACAGAGCAAGGAAAGTTTCACAGTATTTCCTATTATATTTTGTCTTCTGGAGAAAGTCTTATTTCTTTAAGTTTAATTTTTTAGATATATTTTAACGTCAAAATTACTCAAATTTTTCTCAAAATTAAAAAAAGAAAAAAGATTGATTTGGCCACTGTTGTCTAATGACTTGAATAAGTACCCTAACTTGCCACAGCCATATCACCCTGCAGCTCAAGACCGGTTACTCACTGAAGCTAAGCAGGGCTGAGCCTGGTCAGTATCTGGATGGGAGAGCACATGGGAAAACTAGGTTGCTGTTGGAAGTGGTGTTAGTGAGGCCAGTAGGGGGCGCTTAACCTGCTGTCTGTGTGAGTCCTAATGCCCCAGTAAAAGTGAAGGGGACACTACACTGTCAGTGTCATCTTTTGGATAAGATGTTAAACTGAGGTCCTGACTCTCTGTGGTCATTGATAATGCCATGGCACTTCTCGTAAAAGAGTAGAGGTATAACCCCGGTGTCCTGGTCAAATTCCCTCCATCATAACCCCCCAATCTTCCTCATCAACCGAATTGGCTTTATCACTAGCTATGTTTCCATCCAAAAATGCGAATTAACTTTATGCGCAAAAATTTGCTGTGGTAGGAGAAGCTGCGTCAATCATTTCTTTATTTAATAAATGACTTGCGCCTCAGAAAGCAATTCTGACACGCAGTGAACGTGCGGTGGCGTTTGAAGGTGTCAGACACAGAGCACAGACGCTCTTGATTCTGGATGTCATTAATAATATAATAACACTAATACTTAAATTGTAAGGCACATTAGAATGACCAAAACAACATTTCAGATGTTTTGCAATGTGCAGCCTGCTGGTTTATCCATTTACAAACATTTTTACCATCACATGATCTCTTAAACAAAATAACATGACCTTTTTTTAATGCGCACACTGGAATTTGTGCGGTAAAAGTGTTTCCATCGTAGTTTACGCGCATCTTTTCTTATCGAATAAAAAGTTTATCCTACTCAGTTATGCGCATGTTTTTTATGCGCATTTTCAAAATGTATGCGCATCTTGGCATTTCCATAAACTGTTTTTTAATGCGCATATGCAAATTGCGCATAAAAAGAGGTGGATGGACACAGCTAGTGTCTTTCCACTTCACCTATAGCTGGTGTGTGGTTAGCCCACTGGCACCGTTGTCCTGTGGCTGCCGTTGCATCATCCAAGTGGATGCTGCACACTGGTGGTGGTGTGGAGAGACCCCCTTCATGATTGTGAAGCGCTTTGGGTGTATGGCCATACATGGTAAATGCACTATATACAGGGAGTGCAGAATTATTAGGCAAGTTGTATTTTTGAGGATTAATTTTATTATTGAACAACAACAACCATGTTCTCAATGAACCCAAAAAACTCATTAATATCTGAATATTGTTGGAAGTAGTTTTTAGTTTGTTTTTAGTTTTAGCTATTTCAGGAGGATATCTGTGTGTGCAGGTGACTATTACTGTGCAGAATTATTAGGCAACTTAACAAAAAACAAATCTATACCCATTTCAATGATTTATTTTCACCAGTGAAACCAATATAACATCTCAACATTCACAAATATAAATTTCTGACATTCAAAAACAAAACAAAAACAAATCAGTGACCAATATAGCCACCTTTCTTTGCAAGGACACTCAAAAGCCTGCCATCCATGGATTCTGTCAGTGTTTGGTCTGTTCACCATCAACATTGCGTGCAGCAGCAACCACAGCCTCCCAGACACTGTTCAGAGAGGTGTACTGTTTTCCCTCCTTGTAAATCTCACATTTGATGATGGACCACAGGTTCTCGATGGGGTTCAGAGCAGGTGAACAAGGAGGCCATGTCATTAGTTTTTCTTCTTTTAGACCCTTTCTTGCCAGCCACGCTGTGGAGTACTTGGACGCGTGTGATGGAGCATTGTCCTGCATGAAAATCATGTTTTTCTTGAAGGATGCAGACTTCTTCCTGTACCACTGCTTGAAGGTGTCTTCCAGAAACTGGCAGTAGGACTGGGAGTTGAGCTTGACTCCATCCTGAACCCAAAAAGGCCCCACAAGCTCATCTTTGATGATACCAGCCCAAACCAGTACTCCACCTCCACCTTGCTGGCGTCTGAGTCGGACTGGAGCTCTCTGCCCTTTACCGATCCAGCCACGGGCCCATCAAGACTCACTCTCATTTCATCAGTCCATAAAACCTTAGAAAAATCAGTCTTGAGATATTTCTTGGCCCAGTCTTGACGTTTCAGCTTGTGTGTCTTGTTCAGTGGTGGTCGTTTTTCAGCCTTTCTTACCTTGGCCATGTCTCTGAGTATTGCACACCTTGTGCTTTTGGGCACTCCAGTGATGTTGCAGCTCTGAAATATGGCAAAACTGGTGGCAAGTGGCATCTTGGCAGCTGTACGCTTGACTTTTCTCAGTTCATGGGCAGTTTATTTTGCACCTTGGTTTTTCCACACGCTTCTTGCGACCCTGTTGACTATTTTGAATGAAACGCTTGATTGTTGGATGATCACGCTTCAGAAGCTTGGCAATTTTAAGAGTGCTGCATCCCTCTGCAAGATATCTCACTATTTTTGACTTTTCAGAGCCTGTCAAGTCCTTCTTTTGACCCATTTTGCAAAAGGAAAGGAAGTTGCCTAATAATTATGCACACCTGATATAGGGTGTTGATGTCATTAGACCACACCCCTTCTCATTACAGAGATGCACATCACCTAATATGCTTAATTGGTAGTAGGCTTTCGAGCCTATACAGCTTGGAGTAAGACAACATGCATAAAGAGGAAGATGTGGCCAAAATACTCATTTGCCTAATAATTTTGCACTTGCACCTGTATGTATATATATATATATATATATATATATATATATATATATATATATATATATATATATATATATATATATATATATATATATAAATATATGTGTGTGGGTGTGGGTGTGTGTGTATTCCCCAGTATTTCACTTGCTAAAAATACTTCATATGTAGAAATCATATTAAACCTACTCTAGTGCTTCAAATAACTTTTATGTTATAAAATTCCATTCACCTTTGAGGGTAACACAAAAGAATAATATATAAAAGAAGTAGCCATTTGAAACAACAGTATAAAGATATACATTAAAAATGACAATTAATATTTTGGGGGTCATATGGCATTAATAAATATGTATTTAAACGATTATCTCTCTAATTATGCCTGACAAGAGTTCTTGATATATAAACTGTTGTTACTTTGATTTACATTTTAGTGTGTGTCTTCTGTAAATCAGTGTAAAAATCTATTTACACATACGTTACATGCTTGAAAAACAGCCACAGATCTTGATTACAGCTGGTTTGTGCTGTTAGTTTGTGTCCAGCAGAGGGCGAGAGTGAGCTAATAATATCAACACCACACACACAACATAAAGTGCAGTAAACAGCTTTAAACATCATGCTTTTAATCTTATAATACCTTTACAGCAGCCTACATTTACACACATCCCTTTGTTTTAGTATTTGGGTTAAAGTTTCGATATGTCACAATTAAATTACTTCAACAAAATGAACAACCTCTATACAATATGTCAAGGCAAAGGTGTAAAGCATGCTAATATATTACATCCACTCTTTTACAAACACCAAAGGTTTATCCAGGTGAAAAAAATACTATAGTAATTTAAAGTAAATACTATAGTGTTTTTGAGCCATACTATATACAAGTAATCTGATGTGGCGATTCTACGGTCTATGGTAACACAATAATTATTTTTATATAAATAAAAAACCCAATAGTGTAGTTTTCCACATTTATAGGGTGCTTCAATACACCACATACTATAGTAAAAACTACGGTATACATTACAGGATGGGTGTCAAACTCAAATTCTCTGAGAGCCGCAGCCCTGCAGAGTTTAGTTCCAGCCCTGCTTCAACACTATGGCTGCGTCCGAAACCGCTTACTACTACATTTGTATTTAAACGTACTACTCGGTCATTAGAAAAGTACGTTCTATACAGTATGAAAGTAAGAAGTATGAATGGAATTCGGACGTACTACATCCGCCATTTTGTCATGGTCACGTGACCTACCTGCGTCAGTTGCGTCGATTTACTTCCATTCAAGAATTTTCTCGCGGAGCATCATGGGATAGCGCAGCGTGCATGGGATGCGCACTTCAGAATCTCGCCGGAAGTAGTAAGTCATCCGGGTACTTCTCGCATACTGATTTTAGAATTCTATGAATTCGGACATACTACTCGGTTCGCATACTGATTTTAGCGTACTGTATAGTATGGAAGTATGCGGTTTTGGACGCAGCCTATAGGTTTTAAACAAGCCTAAAGCACTCAGTTAGTTTGATCAGGTGTGTTTAATTAGGAACTAAACTGCAGAACTGCGGCCCTCCAGGATCTGAGTTTGACACCTGTGCATTACAGTTATTAGGTCACTATAGTTATTACTACAGTATGCTGCAGCATTTATTAGCAAAGAGTTGTGAGTACTGCAACATAGACAATATAATACACTTTACTATAGTATTGTTAAAAACTATAGTATTTACTATACATTACTACAGTATTTGTTAATGTGGGTACATTATTAAACATATCGCTGTATAAATGCGTTCATTCATTCATTTTCTTTTCGGCTTAGTCCCTTTATTAATCTGGGGTCGCCACAGCGGAATGAACCGCCAACTTATCCAGCACGTTTTTATCCTGCGGATGCCCTTCCAGCTGCAACCCATCTGGGAAACATTCATACACACTCATTCACACTCATACACTACTGACAATTTAGCCTACCCAATTCACCTGTACCGCATGTCTTTGGACTGTTGGGGAAACCGGAGCACCCGGAGGAAACCCACGCGAACGCAGGGAGAACATGCAAACTCCACACAGAAACACCACCTGACCCAGCCGAGGCTCGAACCAGCGACTTTCTTGCTGTGAGGCGACAGCACTACCTACTGCGCCACTACGTCGCCATAAATGCGTTTAATATTTATATTAATATGTTCTTCACTGGATGACTTTGTGCCATTATGCACTTAACATGTAACTTTAGTGTGCACTTTAGTATGCTCTAATGCTTTAGGTGCACTTAAAAAGTGCATACTAAAGTCCTATAGCATGCACTAATACTGTAGTGTGCATTTTAATGCACACACTAAGTGCTTTAGGCTCTGTTACGGCTGCTAGGTTGATTTTTGTGAGTGATTTGGAGTCATAATTGTACATGACGTGAGACTATAGGGCAAAGCACGGAGATAATCACCAATTTTTTAAGAATGACTTAATGATATTCAAAGACTAAATTCAGTATACACTGTAAAAGTGATGTAAGCTACATTTAGCCAAACAGATGATCCACAATATGAGTACAACACAGTAACTTGCGTGTGTTTCCCTTTGGTAACTAATATACATATACATGAAAATCTTTATTATGTACAGGAAAGCAGATGAACACAAAAAAATAATGCTTTGAGGCTACAATATAGCAAAACTAAAGACCAAACCGGTGTGAAATAATTTTGAACAAAATTACACCAAATAAATATAGTTTTTCTGTTTGTTTAAGGAGTTTGAAGACAAGTTTGATGCCTTGAAAATACCTCTGATGTGCTATTGTTTTGTGCTGATGATGTAATAACCTTCTTAATACATCATCAGCACAAAACAATAGCAGGTCAGAGGTGTTTTCCTTATTATTATGTGTCGGTCTCCACATTATTCTTGTTTTTTTTTTTTTCTTCGTCCTGTAAAGATTTTAGCTTTAAAGTCGAACTGAAATCAAAATGTACTCTTCTTATTTATTTATTTTTTTTGTATGATGTAGTGCTTGTTATAAACGATGCACTTCATTATTTTGTAAAAACGAATTTGCCCTCATAATCTTTAATCAAATACCATAACCTTGAAATGACTTTTCTTTACTTCCTGTCACTTCTGCCTTTAGGGCGGGGCTGTTAGCCAATTGTGGCTATTGATTCATTGAGGCGGGTCTATCAATACATTAAGCCGAAGTCACACTAGAGTTTGAGCTTGCGAAATTCTGTCGTACGGCGCTGCGAAAAGGGGCGGGATTAAACAAGATGATTAGACATTTAAAAAAGCGAGCGATTGCTCCATGTTTTAAATTTCTGTTCAGAGAGGTCATGTTTTTATCCTGGATTGGTCTCACGCAGTCAAGTGATGCGATTTCGCAGGTCAGAGTTCACCAAGCTTGAACTTTGCACCGCAGCGAAATGCGAAACTCGACGAATGACCCTGCGTTTCCGGTCTGACGCATGCGCGAGCGTATGAATGGAAGTCTATGGGGAGGAAAGTCCAGTGTGACTGCGGCTTTAGGGTAGAAAATCAGGTCCCTTAGGGCGAAGCTATCAATTTTTTAGGTCTGGGATATCAGTCATTTAGGGCAGGGCTATCCGTCCTGTAGAGTGGGGCTATATGTCCTTTGGGGGCGGGACTATCAGTCATTTAGGGCGGGACTCATTTATTTAGGGGTAGGATAATTAGTCCTTTAGGGCAGAACTATCAATCTTTTAGGGCGAGACTATCTGTCCTTTAGGGCGGGGCTATATGTCCTTTGGGGGCGGGACTATCAGTCATTTAGAGCGGGACTCATTTATTTAGGGGTAGGATAATTAGTCCTTTAGGGCAGGACTTTCAATCTTTTAGGGCGAGACTATCTGTCCTTTAGGGCGGATCTATATGTCCTTTGGGGTGTGACTTTTAGTCATTTAGGGTGGAGCTAATATTTATTTAGGGTAGGATAATCAGTCATTTAGTGCAGGACTATAAATCTTTTAGGAAGGGGCTGTCAGTAATTTAGGGCGGGGCTTTATGTCCTTTAGGGCGGGGCTTTATGTCCTTTGGGGTGGGACTATCAGTCATTTAAGGCGTGACTATCATTTACTTAGGGTAGGATAATCAGTCCTTTAGCGCAGAACTATAAATCTTTTAGAAAGGGACTATCAGTCATTTAAGGCGTGACTATCATTTATTTAGGGTAAGATAATCAGTCCTTAATGACAGGACTATCAATCTTTTAGGATGGGGCTATCAGACATTTAGGGCAGGGCTATTAGTAATTAAGGCGGGACTATCCATCCTTTAGGGCGGGGTTATATGTCCTTTGGGGTGGGACTATCTGTCATTTAAGGTGGGGCTATCAGTTATTTAGAGTGGGATAATCAGTCATTTAGGGCAGGACTATCAATCTTTTAGGACGGGGCTATCAGTCATTTAGGGCAGGGCTATCACTAATTTAGTACAGGGCTATCTGTCCTTTGGGGGTGGGACTATCAGTCATTTAGGGCGGAGCTATCATTTATTTAGAGTGGGATAATCAGTCATTTAGGGCAGGGCTATCAATCTTTTAGGACAGGGCTATCGGTCATTTAGGACAGGGCTTTCAGTCATTTAGGGCGGGACTATCCGTCCTTTAAAGCGGCGCTATATGTCCTTTGGGGGCGGGACGATCAGTCATTTAAGGCAGAACTATCATTTATTTAGGGTGGGGCTATCAGTAATTTAGGGCCGGGCTATATGTCCTTTGGGGGCAGGACTATCATTTATTTAGGATGGGATGATTAGTCCTTTAGAGCAGGACTATCAAATTTTTAGGACGGGAGTATCAGTCGTTTAGGGTGGGGCTATTAGTAATTTAGTGCCGGACAATTCATCCTTTAGGATGGGGCTATATGTCCTTTGTGGGTGGGACTACCAGTCCTTTGGTGTGGGGCTATCAGTGCATGTCTCATTTTTGCCCTGCTTTCATCCATTCCTCCATTTCATTTTGTTCAGTATTCCTCCATTTTGTTAGCAACATCCATTTTCCAATGATCCAATTGGTTCCCAACGGATGAAATCATGCATCGCCCTTTTGTGCTCATTTCAGGACATTTCAATTGGATATGTCATGATCTTAACTTTTAATGTTTCATGCCGACTTTAAAGCAATATGAAAGCACATTTCCCCAGTGGAAAACCATTATTAGAAATTGTGCAGATTAGTGTGTTGGTTTGTTTTCTGTACTCATCTGCTTGACTGTTTTCACCTTTCGCCAAAAAACAGCGGAGCTTTTATTATTCCACAGTCCAGGGCTTCCAGAAAAAACAGCGTCGTTTTATCAGACTAAATACATTTCAGGCTTCAGTTATAATGCTGCTCTGTGCAGTCCAATAAAACACACAATATATTAAAGCCTCGCTGCTGTTTCCCTGTTTTCTACAAAGCCAAACCAAAAATGGAAGGTGTGTCAATTAGCATGAACACAGAGCACATGCTCTGTCTCAATAGCTAAAATGTATTATTTCTCTGGATTTCAACATTCTTAAAAACATTTTAGATAATATAAGTACACAAGTCAGCAAAATATATAACACTATTCTAGTCGTATTTGGACAAAACCTCTGTTAAACAGAAATTAGGGGGGGGGGGGGGGGGGGGATAATAATTCAGACTTCAGCTGTAATGTGCCTTTAAATATTGAAATATTAATCAGCTTGAAACACACAGAACATTGCAGTTGTGTGCATGCTTTACCATCCAACCCTCCAAGTCACAAATAAAAAACTATGAATTGACAACATCTTGGTTTTCTTGTTCTGCCGCTCGTGGGCAATTGGAGCTAGATTTGCTCCGACTTGGATCCGTAGTTTTGCATCCCACAACTCCGTCCTTCACCAAACATCCGCATATGAGCTTATAAAACGCCCTTCGCATTTCTCTACTGGCCAATGTGTAGATGACGGGATTCATAGCGGAGTTTAAAACAGCCAGAGCGATGAACCAATCAGCTTTCAGAAGAACCGGACATCGTTTGGGACCACACGCTACGTCGATTAACAAAAGCACGAAAATCGGCGTCCAACATGCGATGAAAACGCCAACGACGATACTGACAGTCCGCAGTAAAGCCATCGAGCGCTCGCAGTTACTGTGTTTAGTTACTTTACGACTGCTACTCTTGACGAGGATGTAAATGCGCGCGTAGAGGATAGAAATAGCTAGAAGAAGCGATATGAAGATGGTAATGCAGAATGCAACGTAATTCTTGCTGTATAGAGGTAATATAGTCGAGCAGTGAGGAAGATCCTCTAAACAGTTCCAACCCAAAATGGGAAGCGATCCCAAAGTGATGGCGATCAACCAACATGTTCCTATGAGCAGAAAGACTCTGTAGTTTTTGTTAGCGTCGTAAGGCCTCATTTTGATCATGGTGAGATGGCGTTCGATTGCAATCGCTAACAGGCTGAAAATCGAAGCGCCCAAAGCCACAAACATACTTCCTTCACGAATGAACCACTCGGCTGGAGATAAATGTAGCGTCCGTTGTCCTGACATCAGTATGTTTGCAATGTAAGCTACGCCCGCTAGCAAATCGCACAATGCGAGGTTCGCGATGAAAAAGTACATCCGATTATGAAACTTGTGGTTTTTCCATATGGCCACCAGCACGATTAGGTTCTCCAAGACGATGAGGCTGCAGACGACTAAAAAGGCCATTATTTTGGGGTCCATCTGCGCCCCTTTGGTTTCATTGCGATTGTCTAGTTTTCCAGTGTAGTTGTAATGGTTGTAGATGTGTTGGTTGATCATTGCAGCGCCTCTTGTGCTGGTAAAAACAGCTCACAGACTGGTGTTTTGTGAATGTTTTCGTTTCTTCAGGGTCAGCGGTCGGTCAAACACCACCCTTTACTGTCATGTCGGCGGCACACATCTCCCTGCAGAGAGAAAAGAGACGTGCTTTAAAGTCACTTTCAAAGACTTATACAATAAGTACAAATGTTAAACTAACCACATGATTTTGTTAGCTCACATTGCTAGTTTTGTGGTGAACACTTAATCTGTGCATGTCATTAAGAAAAAAAAGTTTGCCCTTGTAATCTAAAATTCAGGAGTTCACACTTAATAAAGCGTGTTTGGCATGCTGTCCCGGGAGAGAGCCCTGAGCTCAGAAGATCCTCGAGTCCGGGGCTCCCTCTTGTTTGGAGAGCTCAGGTAGGTCTCGAGAACTCCCCTGGTTTAGTTAGGGTCTAAGACAGATTGTAGAGATCGATATGGGGAGATAAGCTGCTGACTAAGGCATAGGTAAGAGCCTGACTGAGAGCTCATTTATAGTGCCAGTTTGGTTTGTCAATTCACTTATGGCGCATGTGTTTGGACTGTGGAACAATTGGGGAACCCGGAGAAAACCCAAGCGAGCACGGGGAGAAGATACAAACTCCACACAGAAACATCAACTGGCCCAGAAAGGTCTTGAACCAGTGACGTTCTTGCTGTTAGGCAACAATGCTAACCACTGAGCTTCCGTGCCGCCCATCTAGGAAAGGAGGAGGAGGAGGGGTGGAAGGGGGGATTCTTCAATACAAAGATACTCAGGTAAGAAACTTTGGTTAATTTATATTGTGTTGGATTCATCTGATTGGTAAACCATATGATAGCTAATGCGGGGCCAGCTGTGGTCAATCATAAGCACGTGATCCTCTCGAAATTAGTTTATAAATAAATTGTTTTCAGTTCAATTCTCAGATTAAATCTATATTTGGGTGGGGCTTACATACTTAACCACGCCCCCTTCAGCTGTCAGTTTTGACAACAAACTGAAATGGTTAGCAGGAGGAGTCTGTTAGGTTGTAATAACTCTCTCCAAATACCTTTTCCCCATCTTTGTGAATGAAATGCCTACTTCACTACATCCAATCAGCTCGCCGTAGAAAAACAAGCCACGCCCACCCTTTTCTCATTTAATATTCCATTTCTATAGGAACTGCGTCACAATATGAGAAAAAAAGTTCTCAGCTTCAAGTTCATGTGGACTTTAAAAGACACCTATTTTACCCCTTTTTTAAGATTTAAGAGAAGTCTTTTGTGTCTCCAGAATGTGTCTGTAAAGTTTCAGCCAAAACACCCATCAGATTATTTATTATACCTTTGTGTATATTAGAAATTTGAGCTGTTTTGACTTTGTAGCTGTTTGGTGCCTGTGCCTTTAATGCAAATGAGGTGGTTCTTCCCACCCACCATTCCCACGTGCGTGTCAGAGCCAAAGAGATCGCTCACTATTGCTATGATGGGTGTAGCTTCTCCTGCTGCGTCTCACGTAGATAGACAGCACAGTGACAGACAAGAATGAAGCAGATCTCCCTTACTACAGTAAGAACTTTCGCAAAGGTTATTTCATGTATTTGTTGTGGAGTTAATTCAAGCCTTATGGCAACGATGCGTCACACACAATGTGGTTATAAAGTTTGTGCAAGTGCATCAACACACACACACACACACACACACACTGAAGCGTCTTCTTTTATAATTGTATTGACATGCGGCTGTGGTAATGAATTACAGTGATTTTACCGTCTTCATTACAAACATACTATGTTTTAAAAACGTTTTAAACTTGTAAAACTCATTCTTGAGCTGCAGATGATCACAGACAGCTGAACAGATCTTTTAATCCCAGTTGCTTTGCGCACGTCCTGTCTTGTTGATATGATTATACGCATTACTACGGAGACATGTTAATATGCGGCTGTCAATCAATTCGGTGGGCGGGGAAACCGGGCTCCTACGTCACATTGTGGTGGACCTCAAAATGGGAAAGATTTGGATCCTATTTTAGCGTTAGTAAATTTAAAAAAATGAGACTTTTTGTGTTTATATTACTCTAATATGACTGTAGACACACTACACCTACACACAGTTCTGTCTAAACAGCTTACAAAAGATGATTTACATCATAAGTGCCCTTTAAGTTATTTTAAACTGAAAACGTGTAAAGTTATATAATTTAACCCAATGCATTGGGTTATTTTGATTAAATGTAATTTTTTTTTCCATTCTTGTATTACTGTTGCTACTATTACTAGTACTACTATTAATTTTATAAATATGGCTGTGTAAAATAGTAACATGCAGTTTTCAAAATTATTGAAAATGCTTTGTTTCCACTACATTTTAAGTTCGAGACACAGCGTTTTAATCCATTTAGATCGGCTATGAAGTGCACGTTTGTATCATTAATAATTAAGAGTTCGGGTGAAACAGATAGAAAAAAAACGACACGGAGAGGTAATTTCATAAAAAAAATAAATAAATAAACTTGAGCTTAAGCTTAAATAAACGTTATAATGCAAAAACATTGCGCACGCATATTAATACAGCTGTTCTGTCTCAATTAAATCAGTTGACTGTTGAAATTCTAGATTTTTAACCCAACTGGTTGAGTTATTAAATAAATAACCCAATAAAGATTAAAAAAATAACCCAACAAAGCACCAACTATTTAACCCAAATGGTTGGGTTATTAATAAATAACCCAATAAAGGTTAAAAAATAACACAACAAAGCATCAAATATTTTTAATTAAACCATTGGATTAAATAAATAACTCAACGTTTTTTAGAGTGTACACTGTAAAAAAAAGTCCTGGTTGCTTTAAATTTTTAAGCTGAATCAAATTAACCTTAATTATCCATTAGTCCATTAAACTAATATTATGTTAAACTGACTTCAAACAGCTTGTGTAAATTATAAAAGTAAATGTTAGAACATGATTAACTTGGTTTATTAAGCTACAATGAACTAATAACATGTGATGTCTTGTCTTATTGATCAAATCATTTTTACAGTGTAGTGTATTGTTTAAAAGTTTAATATTGCTATCATTTTTTTTATGTTTGTAAAAGAAACTAAAATATAATTACAACATAAAATATTAGGTTTTTATTTGAAAATATGTTCAAATAGAAATTATTCCTGTGAATGAAATCTGATTTTTTAGCATTACACCAGTCTCCATTGTCAAGTAATCCTTCAGGAATCATTATAGTTTGCTGATTTATGACCTAAAAAAAAAAAAAATATCAAAGAATAAATCAAAAATGTTTAAAAATATATTTTGGTGGAAAGGAGACATTTTTAGGAATAATTTACATGCATAAAAACAACATGGAAGCTGAACATGATACATCTTTGCTGGCTCTACTGTCTTTACTGTCACTTTTACATTTACATTTTGTCCAAAGCATCTTGAAAATGAGTTTTTATCTGACTTTGGATCTTTTAATGTGTCTTTTCTACTATTCATTCATTTTTCTTCAGCTTAGTCCCTTATTTATCAGGGGTCGCCACAGCGGAATGAACCGCCAGCTATTTCAGCATGTTTTATGCAGCGGATGTCCTTCCAGCACCCATACACTCTCATTCACACTCATACACTACGGCAAATATAGTTAATTCAATTCACCTATAGCGCATGTGTTTGGACTACATGCAAACTCCACACAGAAATGCCAACTGGCCCAGCCGGGACTCAAACCAGTGACCTTCTTGCTGCGAGGCAACAGTGCTAACCACTGAGCCACCATGCCGCCCTAGTACTACTATTAATTCTTTAAAAATATTAAATAAAAGCCTTACTGACCCCAGACTTTATTGTCTGGTTTAAACTGGTTACCGTGCAGCAGTGTAAAGTCTACATAGTGGGTGGTCAACCATCATCTGACCACCTTCAAACCAGTAATCAAGTCATCATAAGCTACATATAATACAGAATGCATGCACATGCCCAAAATACACTGTAATAACATTACTGACCATAAGAAAAGCATGTTCAGCTTTCACAATAATGCTGGTAATCATATTGAAAACACACTTTGCATTTTTTAACAGCAGAGAAAACATACATTGCTACTTAAAGGAACTCAAAGACTAATTTTTACAAGTCTCCAAGAGTTAAATAGTTGACTTGAATCATTGTATAACATGTTTAAGGTCACTTTTAATTTATTTATAATATAAAACATATAATAATGCCATCCAGAATCACAAAACATGCACTGAACTTGCTGTTGTGCATGTACTCAATTGCACATTAAATAATAGCAATATTTTAAAAAGCTAAACATTATAGTTTCCCAAAACGTTAGCTAGTATCATTTGCAAATGCTCTTTAAATGCCTAAAGCTATTTCTCGTTTGAGTATAATCTTGTATTTGATATCTAAAACTCTTCTGTAATCTTGTATTTGATGATAACTCACCATCAGATATGACGAAGCGCAGAGTTTCCTCACTGAGAGCCATTCGTGTGTCCTCTTTTATTAAGTAGGATTTGTTGTATTTATTATATTTCCATCTCTGTGCAGAAGTTGAGCGGTGATTGTGCGTTCAGGGAGCTCGGAGTCTGACTGCGCGTAATGGAAGAAAGCCCTTTATCTCTGCTGCTCTTTTCCTGTGGTGTGTATGTGTGTGTGTGTTTGTGTGTGAGAGAGACAGTCCAGCCCACAACCCAGACACACCTCCACACCACTACATCTGGGGAAGGACAGATTTTCTGATCCCGTATAGATATGTGATATACGCATGTGTGTTTGTATGTAGTTTATTTATACAGTATAGCACAAGAAGTGGTCCACTGCGATATCATATTCTAAACTTTAGTGTAATGTAGCTGTGTGATTATAAACAACATCTCTGAATGGAAGACACTCAGAGTTTAATGCAAAGGGAGGCATTGGCTTTTACAGAGTTAGCTTAGCAAACGCCTACAGCGAATGAAGTTTGGGGACTACAAACAAATACATCCGGGTTAATGAGATCACAAGGGCTTTCGGTTACGTGCATTCACCTCACGCACACACCCTGTGCAGCAAAGGGGCGTGGCCAGAGGTGCTGTAATGTTATAGCAGACAAAGCTAAAATGGCATCCTAATCCTGCTATTTCCACAGCTTCTGCTGTTTCTGTATTTGGGCTTCCAAAGGACACAACCAGGGCTTGACATTAACTTTTGATCACCAGCCAGTGTGGCTAGTAGTTTTCCAACATTACCAGCCACTCGCCATTTTCACTAGCCACAATTTTGTTGGTGGGAAAATATATTTTATACGCATAAATATGACTTTGACATGCTAAAATTACTTGATTTAGATTTTGTGGAATGTTCACATGCCTCCTAATTCACTTTGCTCTTTGTGTATGTTGTGTATGAGCTTGCTCAGTGAGCATGAGCACATGGGTCATGGTTTCATAATGTTGTATTACAATTAGTTTTTATTTCACATTTTTTATTGCACTTTTCAGAGCTAAAAGGATTTACCAAATTTATCTCTAACCACACTAAAAATAAATAAATAATTATTTCTTAGGTGAACTCCAATGAAGCTGCTGAAACATCTGAAGAATGATCAGTGGAAACAGAAACTACTCTAATTTAGAGCTTCACGGCAAATGCTGTGAATACTGCTGTACATGTGATTTTTCAGGTTTTTTTTATTTAATAAGTTTGCAACAATTTCAAAAACTCTTTTTTTCACATTGTCATTATGGGGGATTGTGTGTAGAATGTTGAGTTTTTGGAATAATTGGAATTATGGAATAAAACTGTAACATAAAAAATGTGGAAAAAGTGAAGTGCTACGAATACTTTCCGGATGCACTGTGTATGCAAGTCTGCAGCCAGATACTATTGCATACACACTGTAAAAAATGCTGGCCTCCACCCAATCAATTTGTGTTAGGACAACATGAAGGAATTAAGTTAGACAATTAGTTTTTTCAAATTTAAGTGAAGTGAACATAAAACAATTAAGTTGTGCCAAAAAAACTCAACTCAATTGTGTTGTTTCAGCTCATATTAAATAAGCTGTTTGAACAAACAGCAATGTCATTTTTTTGAGTGTAGACTCAACAATTAGTTTTTGCTGCTTGTTCGGACAATAGACTGTAAAAGATATGGATGTAGTGTCCTTGATCTCATTAAAAATACTGGAGTAAAATTAATGTTCATATTTTAAAGACATGGCATGGAAAAATGTAATTTAATGCAGTGCTTCTTGTACAACCTGAGACCCACTTTATATTGTATATCAATCAAGCAGTGGAGATCACTGATGTTTAAAGAGAACAGACCTTTAACGCAGTTCACTGAAAGCGCTTGACGCAGGTTACTGCAAAATTGAAAGTCCTTCTGCATACAACCTATACAGCATTTATACACAAACATAATATACACCGTAAAAAAGCAGGGTTCCACACAATTAATTTATATTGTCGCAATGTAATGTGACAGTGACGCTAGACAACGGAGTGAGGATCCTTATGCAGGTTTTATTAAACAGGATGGTCAGGCAAGCAGTGGTCAATACAGGAACAAACAGATGTGTATAGGCAATCCAGAGTCGTAGTCGAAAATAACAGGCAAGTGGTCAGAAGGTGGCGACGCGGTGGTGCAGTAGGTAGTGCTGTCGCCTCACAGCAAGAAGGTCGCTGGTTCGAGCCTCGGCTGGGTCAGTTGGCGTTTCTGTGTGGAGTTTGTTCTCCCCACGTTCACATGGGTTTCCTCCGCGTGCTCCGGTTTCCCCCACAAGTCCAAAGACATGTGGTATAGGTGAATTGCGTAAGCTAAATTGTCTGTAGTGTATGTGTGTGAATGAGTGTGTATGGTTGTTTCCCAGTGATGGGTTGCAGCTGGAAGGGTATCCGCTGCGTAAAACATATGCTGGATAAGTTGGCGGTTCATTCCGCTGTGGCGACCCCAGATTAATAAAGGGACTAAGCCGAATTGAAAATGAATGAGTGAATGGTCAGAAGGCAGGCAGCGGGCAACGTAAACAAACAAAACTAAGCAAGGTCTAACACGGAAAGCAAGACAAGAGAAAACGCGTCATGATGTTCACATTCAGGATACAAGACTCAGCCACAATGTGTGTGTGCTGTCTTTATAGTCCATGAATCAGTCCGTGAGCAGCTTCAGCTGCGAGTGTCTAATCAGTGGAGATTTGGAGCAGGTGTGTGTGTTGCATGACTGGATCTGTAGTTCATTATGAGGCAGGATTGTAGTGAATGTGAATGTTTTCCAGCGATCTATGGTGGTTATGGATCGTGACACCCAACACAAATCAATTAAGTTAACTTACATAAAAATACAACCTTTTTTTGTTTTTGTTTAAATGTTGGAATTTTTAATGTGCTTTACTTATTTGTAAACAATTGAGGTGAACGCAGGTTTCATTCAGGTTTACATAGGCTAATGATTTAATTATGTGGGAATCGACATTTGGATTAACAGCATACTATAGACAATAAGTTTTATTAATATGGATTATTTTTTGAGAAAGTTCAGAATATATAATAGTTGATCATGTAAGAAATATATATAGGGGCGACGTGGTGGCACAGTGGGTAGCTAGAAGGTCGCTGGTTCAAGCCTCCGCTGGGTTAGTTAACATTTCTGTGTGGAGTTTGCATGTTCTCCCCGCGTTGGCGTGGGTTTCCTCTGGGTGCTCCGGTTTCCCCCACAAGTCCAAACACATGCGCTATACAGTAGGTGAATTGGGGGAGATAAATTGCCTGTAGTGAATGTGTGTGAATGAGAGTGTATGGATGTTTCCCAGTGTTGGGTTGCGGCTGGAAGGGCATCCGCTGCATGAAACATATGCTGGATAAATTGGCGGTTCATTCCGCTGTGGCGACCCCAGATTAAGAAAGGGACTAAGCCGAAAAGAAAATTTATGAATATTTATATATATATATATATATATATATATATATATATATATATATATATATATATATATATATATATATATATATGTATATGTATATATATATATACAGTTGAAGTCAGAGTTATTAGCCCCCCTGTTTATTTATTTTTTTTGTTTAACGGAGAGCAGATTTTTTCAACACATTTCTAAACATAATAGTTTTAATAACTCATTTCTAATAACTGATTTATTTTATCTTTGTCATGATGACAGTAAATAATACTAAATATTAAATAATAGACACTTCTATACAGCTTAAAGTGACATTTAAAGGCTTAACTAGGTTAATTAGGTTAACTAGGCAGGTTAGGGGAATTAGGCAAGTCATTGTATAATGATGGTTTGTTCTGTAGACTATCGGAAAAAATTAGCCTAAAGGGGCTAATAATTTTGTCCTTAAATGGTGTTTAAAAAATGTAAAACTGCTTTTATTCTAGCCAAAATAAAACAAATAAGACTTTCTCCAGAAGAAAAAATATTATCAGACATACTGTGAAAATTTCCTTGCTCTGTTAAACATCATTTGGGAAATATTTAAAAAAGAAAAAAAAATTCAAAAAGGGGGGGGGGGGGGGGTTGGGGGGGATGGGGGCGAATAATTCTGACTTCAGCTGTATATATATATATATATATATATATATATATATATATATATATATATATATATATATATATATATATATATATATATATATATATATATACATACAATGGGTATGGAAAGTATTCAGACCCCCTTAAATGTTTCACTCTTTGTTATATTGCAGGCATTTGCTAAAATCATTTAGGTTAATTTTTCTCCTCATTAATATACACAGAAAAACACAGAATTATTAAAATTTTTGCAGATTTATTAAAAAGAAAATCTAAAATATCACATGCTCCTAAGTATTTAGACTATTTGCTTAGTATTTAGTAGAAGAACCCTTTTGATCTAATACAGCCTTGAGTCTGTATGGGAAAGAGACAGCAAGTCTTTCACACCTGTATTTGAGGATGCTCTGCCATTCCTCCTTGCAGATCCTCTCCAGTTCTGTCAGGTTGGATGGTAATCATTGGTGGACAGCCATTTTTAGGTCTCTACAGAGATGCTTAATTGGGTTTAGGTCAGAACAGTCACAGAGTTGTTGTGAAGCCACTCCTTCGTTACAGTTTTTCTGAGTGGCTTTGGTGCATTTGCACAACAGTTAATGCATTTCTCAAAACAATTAGCCATTTGTGCACATCACAGTAGCAGTTTCTCATTCCTTCCAACAAATTGCAAATGCTTTTGGACATGCATCAATTGCTTTTATACAACTCTCTGCTGTTTTCTCACATGATCATTTGCTTATGTCATGTCAGTCAAAATGAACTAAACTTGTGGATGCTGAATAGTCATACCATATTAAACTAATAGTCCTCATTTCATTACTGGAGTCATCACATACAAAAATGTTGAACTAGTGGTCAAAATCTGTCAAGCAAATTTAAAAAAATATTTTAAATCTTTTTTTCCCGAAAATGTCTTCTAAATTGAACAATTTGATGAATGATTTGCAGACCTGTGTATGTTGTAGGTTCAGTTTCAATATGTACTGCAGTATTGTTTACAGTTGTGCACAGCTCTACCCAAAGGCAGTTTATGTTTGTTGTAAATAAGGGTGTGTTTATTCTTTAGCACAATGCTGTGAATAAATTAGAATTGTAAAGAGCAAATGCAGTAAAAATGTGAAACATACATATTCAGTGTGTTGTACTCAGATACCTCACTAAATGCAGTGATGTCTAACTTTACTGTAGTTTTCAAATGGCTGTGCCAATAGTATATAGTGCTGTCTTGAGCATTTTCAGGAAGTGTCACCAAAATCTGACTTTATTGCATTGGAACAAATGTAGAGAGTAAAGTGTCCTAATGAAAACATGACAAAGCCATTTGACTATCTTGTTCATAAGCAATGGTGTCAGGACTTTTCATCTTGATGACACTGACACTTTCATTGACATCAATACTTGCTTTTGAGGAATGAGCTATCCATATTGAGCAAGTGACACGCTTTTGCAGGTTATCAACTAGGTTTTGCAGTTTGCACTAATTGTTTAGAGAAATGCATTAACTGTTGTGCAAATGTAAATAGTGTTGTGAGAAATGCACCAAAGCCACTGAGAAAAACTGTTATTTAGCTGTGTGCTTATAGGGTCATTGTTTTGTTGGAAGGTAACCTTCGGCCCAGTCTAAGGTCCTGAGCACTCTGGAGAAGGTTTTCGTCCAGGATATTCCTGTACTTGGCCGCATTCATCTTTACGTTGATTGCAACCTTTTTTCTTCTTCTTTTGTTTCTCTACCAATGACAAACATGAACGCATTGCAACATTTGTTCTTGTTTAGTGCTCAGCCAATCAAATGCGAGGACTAAAACTAAGCGTTTTTAAAACAAGAATTTCGAATTGAAAAGAAAAGTCCATTTTAAGCAATTAAAAACAGAAGACAAAAGAAAAGCTTTAATTGCAGAGGTCAGTAGAACATGATTAAAATGAATACAACATTTAAAAACTAAACCCAGTGCGTATAAGTGAATTTTCAAACTTTTCCCAGATGCAGAAGGACAGACAGCTGCAGAGCGCTTCAGTCGGCAGATTTCAGAGGTGAGTAATGGAAATGCAGAGGGAAAAATCCCAGAAAAGACAGAGAGACGTTGCCATGACCAGCAGACCAGAGCAATAAACATACAGAGAGCTGACGGTCAAATGAAGACGTTTGCTTGAGTGCTGTGGTGGAGGCCTGATGGCTGCTGACGTGTGTGTGTGTGTATGTGTGTATGTGTGTGTGTGTGTGTGTGTGTGTGTGTGTGTGTGTGTGTGTGTGTGTGCGTGTGCATGCATGCGCATGTGTGTGTGGCTCTGAAAGTGTGTGTTTAGCGTTTATACACTCCAGAATGAGGGAAAGTTGAATACTCAGCTGTTTTCCTTCATGTTTTCTTCAATCCTGGAAGAGATGCGTGTAATGTGTCTGTGTTGTGTGTAATTTAACCCTCGTAATGCACTCAGGTCTGCCTTTATCCACAGAAGGTTTGAAAACGTTTTTTTTAAAGACTTAAAAGGCTCAAAACATCTATCATTTATTTGATTATTTTATATTATTTTTAATATTTCAGATTTTTTACTGTTGTATTTGTAACGTGCACTGAGTTCACATTTAACAATATTGTACTTTATAGGTGAATCCCATGAAAACTGCTAATAGTATACACTCACCGGCCACTTTATTAGGTACAGCTTACTAGTATTGGTACCGGGTTGGACTCCCTTTTGCCTTCAGAACTGCTGTAATCCTTTGTGGCACAGATTCAACAAGGTACTGGAAATATTCCTCAGAGATTTTGCTTCATATTGACATGATAGCATCAAACAGTTGCTGCAGATTTGTCGGCTGCACATCCATAATGCAAATCTCCTGTTTCACCACATTTCAAAGGTGCTCTATTGGATTGAGCTCTGGTGACTTTGGAGGCCATTTGAGTACAGTGAACTCATTGTCATGTTCAAGAAACCAGTCTGAGATGATTTATGCTTTATGACATGGCGTGTTATCCTGCTGGAAGTAGCCATTAGAAGATGGGTACACTGTGGTCATAAAGGGATGGACATGGTCAGCAACAATACTGTAGGCTGTGGTGTTGACATGGTGCTCAATTGGTACTGATGGACCCAAAGTGTGCCAAGAAAATATCCGTCACCAGCCTGAACCGTTATTACAAGGCAGGATGGATCCATGCTTTCATGTTGTTGATGCCAAATTCTGCCCCGACCATCCGAATGTCGCAGCAGAAATGGACACTCATCAGACCAGGCAACGTTTCTCCAATCTTCTCTTGTCCAGTTTTGGTGAGCCTGTGTGAATTGTAGCCTCAGTTTCCTGTTCTTAGCTGACAGGAGTGGCACCCGGTGTGGTCTTCTGCTGCTGTAGCCCATCCGCCTCAAGGTTGGACGTGTTGTGTGTTCAGAGATGCTCTTCTGCAGACCTCGGTTGTATCGAGTGATTATTTGAGTTACTGTTGCCTTTCTATCAGCTGGAACCAGTCTGGCCATTCTCCTCTGACCTCTGGCATCAGCAAGGCATTTGCGCCCATAGAACTGCCGCTCACTGGATATTTCCTCTTTTTCAGACCATTCTCTGTAAACCCTAGAGAAGGTTGTGCTTGAAAATCCCAGTAGATCAGCAGTTTTTGAAATACTCAAACCAGCCCGTCTGACACCAACAACCATGCCACGTGCAAACTCCTTTAAATCCCCTTTCTTTCCCATTCTGATGCTCAGTTTAACCTTAAGCAGATCGTCTTGACCATGTCTACATGCCTAAATGCATTGAGTTGCTGCCATGTGATTGGCTGATTAGAAATCTGCGTTAATGAGCAGTTGGACAGGTGTACCTAATAAAGTGGCCGGTGATGAGTGTATTTCTAAAAGTGCTGTTGACTTGAAAATATTACCAGATGTCAGAAATAACCAAAGTAATCCATCCATGCAAAGGAAACAAAACTAATGAACTTTATTAACACTACAGTTATGTGCAACAAAATGAAATGACACAGTGAAAAGAATTGAACACATTCAGTTCAATTCATCTTTATTTGTATAGCGCTTTTACAATGTAGATTGTGTCAAAGCAGCTTCACATAGAAGATTGTAGTAAATTGAAACAGTGTCAGTTCAGTTTTCAGAGATTCAGTTCAGTTCAGTTTAGCTCAGTTCAGTGTGGGTTAATAATCACTACTGAGAGTCCAAACACTGAAGAGCAAATCCATCAATGCACAGCTCTACAGATCCCAAACCATGCAAGCCAGTGGCGACAGTGGAGGAACAAACTTCACCAATTGGCGAAAGTAAAGAATTTACAAAACCTTGAGAGAAACCAGGCTCAGTTGGACATGACCATTTCTCCTATGGCCAAACGTCTTGTGCAGAGCTGCAGTCAAGACTCGTCTGTCCTTGGAGCGTCACAGGAGTCAGTCTCATGCTCTCCACTCTTCCATGACCACCACAGCAGCTGCTCAGGATGCGGCCTGGTCCAGGATTATGAAAACCTTGGGATCATCTGGTCGCTGGTCTTGGATCGCATCAGTGGTGCTGCATAATCTGAGGGCCTCGGGATGAGTATCCCCAGGTGGAAATACAGAATAAAGAGAATAATTAGCGTAGCTGCTGTTCATAGTGTATATAAACAAGATGCAAAAAACCTGCGTGGGGCACACTCATGCATCATACCGCTAAGTGATGCACATGAAGAAAGGGAGGTGTAGAAAGGCATGGAAAGCTCAGACAGCTGTCATTTTAAAAATTCCTTTAAACAAAGTATTAAATAGATTTTGTGAATTATTAGTTTTGTTTTATTTGTTTGTTTGAATAGTTTGGGCTTTTATCAAAATCTTGGTCCATTTCATGTCAACAGCTCCTATGGAAATATATTAATCAGGATATATTATGACGTGTTCAATACTTATTTTAACCACTGTATCTATATAAATATTATAAGATTATTCATACCCCTGGCAAATTCTTTTTGTGCAAAGGTAAATAAAAGCTGACAATTGTTTTTCTACAATGATGCCTCGTGTACATTGTCTTATTCATTCATTCATTCATTTTTTGCTGCTTTTCCAGGGCCGGGTCGCGGGGGTAGCAGTCTTAGGAGAGAACCCCAGACTTCCCTCTCCCCAGACACTTCCTTCAGCTCCTCCGGGGGGATCCCGAGGCGTTCCCAGGCCAGCCGAAAGACATAGTCCCTCCAGCGTGTCCTTGGACTTCCCCGAGGCCTCCTCCCGGTGGGACATGCCTGGAACACCTCCGTAGATAGGCGTCCAGAAGGCATCCGAAACAGATGCCCGAGCCACCTCAGCTGACTTCTCTCGATGTGGAGGAGCAACGGCTCTACTCCGAGCTCCTCCCGAGTGTCAGAGCTTTTGTCTTATTATCGTATAATTATAAGTAAGAATTTGCCAGGGTTATAAATCATTTTGGGCTTGACTATATATCAATAATTTAATGCTTTATTGTGCTCATCACTTAACTGAGATTTTAGCACGTTTGGTGGGTCTTCGTGAGATTGAGGGTTGGTTTTCATGCTGTCACACTGTTTCCCCAAATACTCTTAACCATTTATAGGAAAAATACACTGGTCTGAGAGCTGTAGGGAGTGAGTGTAGAATCAGTCTGGGCTGAAAGCCAGAGACACAACCTCTCATTACACACACACAAACACACACACACACACACGTTTGTTTTTGTGAAAAGTGGGTACATTACATAGGCTTCCCTTCATTTTATACAGATCAAAGCGTATATTATATTGCCCTCACCCCACCCTACCCCTAAACCCAACCATCACAGGAGACCGTGTACAGCTTTACTCCCTGAAAAAACTCATCCTGTGTGATTTAGAAGCTTTTTGAGAAGTGAGGACGTCACCAATGTCCTCATATTTCACCTGCTTTTTGTAATACCTGTGTCATACCCATGTCATTATACAGATTTGTGTCCTGATAAGTCACAAAAACACGTACACACACACACACACAAACACTCACTGTGACCAAGAGCTCATTCTCTGCACATCACCAGCACTGTTTGCACTGTTGTCACCTGGTCAGCAGGTGTATTTATACAGAAATCATCACAGGTTACTAATGAGTTAATGCTGCTAGCAATACCACACACGCACACACACACACACACACACAGAAATATGCAGATTTTTGATCCCATCATTCAATCGACTTAAGTTTAAATGTACATGGCATGGTGGCTCAGTGGTTAGCACTGTCCCCTCACAGCAAGAAGGTCGCTGGTTTGAGCCTCTGCTGGGTCAGTTGGCATTTCTGTGTGGAGTTTGCATGTTCTCCTCGTGTTGGCGTGGGTTTTCTCAGGGTGCTTTGTTTTCCCCCACAGTCCAAACACATGCGCTATAGGGGAATTGAATAAACTAAATTTGCCATAGTGCATGAATGTGTGTGTGTGAATGAGTGTGTATGGGTGTTTTCCAATACTGGGTTGCAGCTTGAAGGGCATCCGCTGCGTAAAACATATGCTGGATTAGTTGGTGGTTCATTCCGCTGTGACGACCTCTGGAATAGAGACTAAAGCCTGGTTTATACTTCTGCGTCAAGTGATCAGCGTGACCCACTGCGCATGCGACTCGCATATAGCCGTGCATTCATACTTCTGCGCGCTGTTTCTGTTTCTCTGCAATAACACTTCCGAAACGCTAGTTGGCAGTAGGTGTTTATCTTCCTCTGTGTTGAGTTTCTTCGCTGGTGTTTTGTTTTTTCTGTATGCTTCCTTAATGTACAAGTGGTTCAAAGCTCATTTTGAGGCAGGAACAGGCAGACGTGCAACAACTTTAGCCATGAGGTAAACACAAAACAAAACTTTTCACTAGGGATGGGCGATATGGCCTAAAATCCATATTGCGATATACATTGCAGCCTCCTGCGATAACGATATATATTGCGATATATAAATTATAATAGAACCATTTCAGAACAGGTTACATAGACCCTTAGGAAAGCCAAACTGCTATTTTTGTTTTAAGAAATAAAGAAACTTTGTATGTCATTTTGAGAACATTTATTGTGCAAAAGCAAAACTGTAATTAAACAACACAATGTTGCAGATAAATAAACTAAATGTAGTGCCTTTTAGAAAGAAAGACTTTTCTTTTAAGTCTTTGGTTCCTAAATGCCAAGTTGCAGAGAACAAAAAAACTGGTGTTTAGTTAAGGAACTTACACTGTACTGAAATTACTTCCAGTTTTAATTAGTCAAATAAAATTGTGTATTGCAGATACTTTAAATAAAAACATATTTCTAATCTGCAGCCTAAGGTAACACATTTGGTTTTTAAAAATTTTGATCTCCTAATGAAATTAAAACTGGTGTCTTGTTAATAAAGGAACGGACACTGTGAATTAGGGCTATACTTCCAGTATTAGGCATGGCTATTTTAAATAAAGAAAATTCTTTAATTCTTTCCTTCTGCCCCAAAGTAACACCATCTTTTCTATATAACTTTAATGACCTTCAGCAACAGAATAATTTCTTATTGATTTCTTATTCTTATTTAACAAACAAATAAAAATAAAAAAGTTTGTTTCTTTTCAGTGAGCACCACTGACAGGTCAAATCTGCTTTCTTTCTCTCCCTCTCCCTCTCTGTCTGCTGCAGTGTTGATGCTGCTGAGAGATTGAGATGGAACAGCCAAAGTTTGCGTATAAAGTAATGCAAAAATGAATACAATTAATATCGAAAGCAAAAGCAGAATCTCGGACATGTCCGATTGGTAAAGTCTAGATTGGATACGCGGCCGGCCGGAAATGCGATATGCACATTAATATAGCGGCATTTTTATTTACTTTCACGTCAAGCGGTCTTTACATTGTTTTGTATACGTTGCTAAGCAATGCATGGCACCGAATGGGGTAAAGTCTAGATTGGATACGCAGCCGGCTTTGCTCTTAATTTCGCGGGTAGATTGCGTCATCAAACATGCATTATCACGATAGTGCAATAGAATTAAAATCTCTATCGTAGGCCAATTTTGTATCGTTTATATCGCATATCGTTTATATCGCCCATTACTACTTTCCACCCGGAGCTCATTCACGGGACTCCACACTTGTAAACACTCGTTGCATCGGGCTCGCGCGGCTCTCGGTCCCGCCCACACTCGTCAGCGCTACCAAGCAGACCAATGACAGAGCTTGCGCTACGCGTCGTTGCGACGTGTAGTTACATTTTTTGAGAGGTACGCATCAGCGATGCTGACGGCCACGGCGAGGGCTATGCGTCCACGCGTAGGCTGCACCGTAGCATACGCGTGCGCTTGACACAGAAGTATAAATCAGCCTTTTGTCAAAGGAAAATTAATAAATGTATATTTATTCAGTTTTATATTAACTTCAGTAGTATTATTGAATAATATGCAAATGTTTATATGGTTTATGTATAGAATACAGTGTGTAAAGTCATATTTTCCAATAGTATCTGGATGCAGCCTTTATTAAGCCTGGTTTATACTTCTGCGTCAAGTGATCGGTGTGACCCACGGTGCAAGCCTCGCGCGTAGCCGTGCATTTATACTTCTGCGAGCTGTTTCTGTTTCTCTGCATTCTGCAACACACTTCCGAAACGCTAGCTGGCAGTAGGTGTTTATGTTTCTCTGTGTCGAGTTTCTTCGCTGGTGTTTTGTTTTTTCTGAACACTTCCTTACTGTACAAGTGGCTCAAATTCGTTCATTTTGAGGCGGGAACTGGCGGACGTGCAGCAACTTTAATCATAAGGTAAACACAAAACAACAGTCTCCATCCGGAGCTCCTTCATGGGACTCCACACTTGTAAACACTCGCTGCATCAGGCGCGGCTCTCACCTCTGCCCACACTCATCAGCGCTACCAAGCCGACCAATCACAGAGTACGCATACACGTTACATTTTTTGAGAGGCGCCGACAGCCACGACGAGGGGCTATGCGTATACGTGTAGGCTGCGCCGTAGCATACACGTGCGCTTGACGCAGAAGTACAGTATAAATCAGCCTTAATGCAAGCTGAGATTGGAGCTAGTGATGTCACAGTGAGGGGTAGGGTTAGGGGTGAGGTTAGGTGAGCGCATTAAAAAGCATTGGATGCAGCTCTGATTGTACTGCACCGAGTCTGCAGCCAGACCCCTCTCATATTTTCTGTCTTTTAGCAGATAAATTATAAGAGACTGACTTTGTTTACCAAACAAGTGGATCTCATTGGATTTGCATTGTATACCTTAAATCAAAGTGTAAAATTATTATTTTATTTCAAGTTTTACTATAGTGCTTAAGTTACTATTCTCTCAAAATTGTCCTGCATAAATCAGCAGATTTTTTTTTACACTATTCTGGACAGAAATAACAAAAATCAAAGAAATGAGAATGTCATAGGAGTCAGCCTTATTGCTCAGAGATTCATTAGTGCTCAGGAAACAAATATCAGTTTATTCTGTTACACATAATAGTTGTGACGTAGGAAGATTATATGTCTAAAATGAACATGAAGAACAGCTCGGATCATTTACTGACAGTCTAAACCTTTATATATGCATGTGACAATGGAGTATTTTTAATTTCTCAGTAGTGATAATGTTTAATCGTCCTATGAATAGCTGTGGTGATGCTGAACTGTGTTTGCAGGAACTCTTCTGTTGTTTATAGTATTGTAAGTCAACAGTAGCTTCGGAAATCCCCTGAAACAAAGGTAATAGCAGTATGTTGTATGTCAAAATGTACATTTAATTCCTTTTATTTGCAATTAGGGAAACTGACTAGCAATTCAGAGTGAAAATAGTTTTACGCCATTTCTAAATATTACAATATGTGTTTTTAAAGATTCAAGGATGGAAAAAAATACTGACACATTTATGTTTATCTGCTCTATAGAGAAGCACTTTTACAGTTATTATTTACGCAATATAAGTCTGTGAAATGTCTTCATGATATTTCAGCTGAAAATGCCTTATTGAGGGCGACGCAGTGGCGCAGTAGGTAGTGCTGTCACCTCACAGCAAGAAGGTCGCTGGTTCGAGCCTCGGCTGGGCCAGTTGGTGTTTCTGTGTGGAGTTTGCATGTTCTCCCTGCGTTCGCGTGGGTTTCGTCCGGGTGCTCCGGTTTCCCCTACAGTCCAAAGACATGCGGTACAGGTGAATTGGGTAGGCTAAATTGTCCTTAGTGTATGAGTGTGAATGAGTGTGTATGGATGTTTCCCAGAGATGGGTTGCAGCTGGAAGGGCATCTGCTGCATAAAACATGTGCTGGATAAGTTGGTGGTTCATTCCGCTGTGGCGACCCCAAATTAAAAAAGGGACTAAGCCGAAAAGAAAATGAATGGATGAATGCCTTATTGGTAGTGTCTCTTTAAATGCAATAAGCTGCTGCTCCCAGCCTCCTTTCTTAAAGAGGGCGGAGCCTTTACAACCTGTGCCTCAATTACTTCAGCAACAACAAACAAAACAACTGCTGATATACAGATTTGAGCTGTCACAAAAATGGAAAGCATGTTTATTAATCAAAACTCTCTTATATGTGAACTGCAGAACTCAGAAAACAGCATCATTTACTCACGAACATTTACAGAAAGTCTTTATTTTCACCTTGCAGCCCAAGAGCGGTTACTCACTGAAGCTATTCTGAGTCTGGTCAGTACCTGGATGGGAGACCACACGGGAAAACTAGGCTGCTGTTGGAAGTGGTGTTAGTGAGGCCAGCAGGGGGCGCTCAACCTGCGGTCTGTGTGGGTCCTAATGCCACAGTATAGTGATGGAGACACTATACTGTCAGTGAGCGCCAGTGCTTAATTTGTGAATAGCGAGGTCCCGGAACAGATTGGGGTAACGGATCCGGCATGTTACCTGAGGATGGAGGGGTGTCGCGGACGAAAG
The DNA here is from genome assembly GCA_903798195.1 of Danio kyathit. Taxonomy (NCBI): domain Eukaryota; kingdom Metazoa; phylum Chordata; class Actinopteri; order Cypriniformes; family Danionidae; genus Danio; species Danio kyathit. Next base: position 5,368,566 of record LR812539.1, read on the forward strand.
TGAGCGAGGCGGGGTCGTCGCGGAAGAAAGCGAAAGTGAACAGCGGACGGGGGAGAATGGCGGTTGAGGAGGGGGATTGGTAAAATGAGGTGCCGGATAAGATTTCAGAGGTGCCGGATCCGGCGTGTCCCGTCACAAATTAAGCCCTGGTGAGCGCCATATTTCAGATGAGACGATAAATTGAGGTTGTGACTCTCTGTGGTCATTAATAATCCTATGGCACTTCTGGTAAAGCTGACGCGCTCCATAGTGATAAGTAGACGCTGTTTACCAAAAGGTTTCTGTACACACGATTTGAAGCGGAGTGAAAGTCTAGGTTTTGAACAGACATGTACACATAATTAATAATAATAACATCTAAAGATGTCAATCTTGGTGGAGTTTTTTTTAAACACAACTACTGTAATTTTGGCCTATATGAGCATAAAAATATAGGAAAACAATCGAATGCTTTCATTATAATGTTAGATGTGGGCATTTTTAAAGTGACACCTGTTTATTAATGTAATCAAATAAAAAATCTAAATGAATGAGATTCATTCGGTGCTCTTTAATCAGAATGTGTACGTTATACAGTGAAGATTCTTGAGATCTGATAACTTGATTCTATTTCATTATAACAGCTATATAATTTTAATAAGCTGAACTGTTTGCTAATTTATTTGCTGCTAATGTATACTATTTATTTTTTTATTTTGTAAATAATAATAATAAAACATATTACTGACCATTTAACTGTTTATTTACAATGAAACAGCTCCAGAAGAACAGATTTAGTAATTTGGGGATTTTTTTAGGTAGGGGGGTGGGGTATCCCTTATTATGGTGGGCATATCCCTTATTTTCACATCCTGATGTTGACAGGTATGTCATTGTCTCTCCGCACCTATAACTGGTGTGGGGTGAGTGCACTGACGTCGTTGTCCTGTGGATGCTGTCTTATCATCTAAGTGGATGCTGCACACTGGGGGTGGTGTGGAGAGCCCCCTCCCCCTCCCCCCCTTTTGGGCCATACACGATAAATGCGCTATATAAATACACACATTACATTACACTCTCTCCTTCAGTTCAGCTTCCTGCATTGTTTGCTTCTGATCAGCTCAATGTGATTACTTTGTTTTAAAACTAATGTTGGACTGTAGATTTTAAATATAATTAATACATGTAAAGTTTGTCTGACAAATTTCAGGGTGGAAAGGAATTTCAACAGGAAACCTTTAAACTGTCATGTGAGAAGTAAGCTAAAGGAAAGGAAATTACATCACAGAGGCCTGCATGTCAAGGTCAGTAAAACTCTACAACAATTTGTGTGCGCGTGTGTGTGTGTGTCTGAATTTAGTTTTACTTAATGGTCATGACGTTTAGTTTTTTATTAAATGATGGGAATTGTTTCAAAATGTAAAGTAATATACATTTCTTGTTAGACACTCCTAAAAATAAAGCTTCTTTAATATCATTGATGGTTCACTATTGCCATGTGCCTTAAGCCTTACATTATGCACTTATGAACTTTGTACTTATGCACTTACACACTCAACAGCAGAATATATGTATGTAGTGTCGTCCCAAATGGA
>LR812539.1:5380139-5382639 GCA_903798195.1 Danio kyathit
ACTTCTATCCGTAATCTTGATACTTTAGGCGGGAATTTGATCACTTCTATCCATGAGTGTGATACTTTAGGCGGGAATTTGATTGCTTCTATCCACGATCGTGATACTTTAGGCGAGAATTTGATCACTTCTATCTATGAGCGTGATACTTTAGGCGGGAATTTGATCACTTCTATCCATGAGCGTGATACTTTAGGCGGGAATTTGATTGCTTCTATCCACGATCGTGATACTTTAGGCGAGAATTTGATCACTTCTATCTATGAGCATGATACTTTAGGCGGGAATTTGATCACTTCTATCCATGAGCGTGATACTTTAGGCAAAAATTTGATCACTTCTATCCGTAATCTTGATACTTTAGGCGGGAATTTGATCACTTCTATCCATGAGCGTGATACTTTAGGCGGGAATTTGATCACTTCTATCCACGATCGTGATATTTTAGGCGAGAATTTGATCACTTCTATCCACGAACGTGATACTTTAGGTGGAAATTTGATCACTTCTATCCATGAGCGTGATACTTTAGGCGGGAATTTGATCACTTCTATCCATGAGCGTGATACTTTATGCGGGAATTTGATCACTTCTATCCATGAGCGTGATACTTTAGGCGGGAATTTGATCACTTCTATTCACAGTCTTGATACTTTAGGCGGGAATTTGATCATTTCTATCCGCGAACGTGATACTTTAGGCGGGAATTTAATCACTTCTATTTGCGATCGTGATACTTTAGGCATGAATTTGATCACTTCTTTCCATGAGCGTGATACTTTAGGCGGGAATTTGATCACATCTATTTGCGATCGTGATACTTTAGGCAAAAATTTGATTACTTCTATTTACGATCTTGATACTTTAGGCGGGAATTTGATCACTTATATTCGCAACCGTGATAATTTAGGTGGGAATTTGATCAAATACACGTTTTCTCATGTGTGTCATTTCTCACAACTCCACCAGAGGATGCTGTGTGCACTTCTGCCAATCTCATTGTCATTCTGGCATTAAACCTAATACAATAATACAATATACATAAAATAAACTGCACTTCCAGGTTTATACTAGTTTTGTAAAGTTTTTTTTTTTTTACATTACTCTATAGCTGACATCATAAAGGGTAAAACTCCTATTATGGCAGACATATAAATATATACAGAAATTCAAAATGTAAATAAATAATAATAATAAAATAAAGAGTATTATTTAAAATTGAAAACTTAGAAAGTAAATGGTCTTAAAAATCCATCTCTGATGGTGAAATGTTTTGCGGCTTTTCTTCGCAGCTCACAATCAGGAAACCACAAGCAAGATAGGGAAATATTTCTGCCTTATTTAATCTGAACTGCTTTTCTTTTGAAGGAGATTTTGACAGTGATGCGTCAATATCTGTTTCCATCCACCTATTTTTATGAGCATTTTAGATTATCACATTACAAATCATGCTTGATAGAAATTCCAAGTTGCGCATAAATTTAGAAAATGTGCATAAAAAATGTATGCATAAAACTGAGCAGGAGTATTTATTCGATAAGAAGAAATTAGCATAAACTAAGATGGAAATACTTTTACAGAATAAATTCCAGTATGAGCATTAAAAACGTCATGTGATTTTGATATGAGATCATGTGATGATAAAAATTGGTGTGATAGGATGCATTAAAGGGCCATGAAACCCCCCTTGTCTCAGCAGGGTGTTTTCACACCTCTAATGTGGAAAAAGTCAGGAAAGTGGGCGTGTCCAGCTCCGTTTAGGTGGGAGTGTCGGGGGAGGGAAAGAGGGAAGGATTTGCAAATATGGGAGTTTCCGTTTGGGCACGCAGACGCAGGGGAGAAAGACAGTGACTGTGTTTACATGGACATCAGTAATCAAATTACTTGCCAAATTATTAATTTATCCACTTTAACTACAGTTTGGCACTTTCACTTTTTATTCAGGAACATTTCCTGCATGTCGCCCGTGACAAACAAGAAATTGAAAGCAAGGGAGAGTAGAGTTTTAATGGAAAGTTTGGTACCGTACGGCGAATGGGAGAAAAAAATCCTCCGCATTTCTCGGTAAGATGCACGCGGTAGGTAGCATCAGAAAGCCGTGTGTATATAGACTATCCTGTCACAAAATGCAGCAAAAATCCTGCAAGACAGTAATAGTTTGATTAAGGTGTTTACATGTTTACACTCAGGGAGCAGCATTTACAGTGGATCTTTCACTCTATAATATTGTACTATAATTATATTATAGTACATATAATATATAATTATTATATTAACGTACTGTAAACTGAGTAACTAAATCATTTTGACTATGGTATGTCTTTAAAAACTGAAAGAGCACTGCTGAAGATACGAAGTAACTTTTCCATCTGAATGAACAAACAAAGGGCACTGCTTTCACACACACTTACCAAATCTGTCGAGACAGGACAATCAAACTGGATATGTGTCTTTTTTTAAAGGAGACGAGCGGCAAATCCGGATTTCATCATTTTCAGAT
>LR812539.1:5390139-5650139 GCA_903798195.1 Danio kyathit
CATCGATGACGCGCTGCTCAGTAAGCGCTCTCGCTCAGCACAGTGGATATTCCTTTAGTTATGTCGTTTTAGTCGTTTGATATGTGGTGACACACAGTCTAATATTTCGCAGAACAGATCAGCCACTTTTGACGCTCATAAACAATCATAAAGTCCTCGTGCTGCAGGAATTAGGAAGTTGCTGAAGGCGCAGCTGACGTGCAGTGAGGGGTTTGCGTCTTTAATAATCTACGACAGTTTGTGTTCATTGAATAGTACGAATGATTAATTAATCCATATGATACAGTCCCTTAAAAGTTACGTCTCGCTTTCAGTTTCGGGCTCATGCACGCTTGCACTCACACTGTAAGCGTACCGCGCCTGAGCCCAAGTGAACCGCGCTCTGGCCCACCTCTTCCAACCGGGCCAGGGCCACCCAAGTGTACCGTGCCTGAGCCCGATTCAGAGCACTCACACTTCTCAAACGATCCGGGAAACGGGCCTGGGCACGGTTCGGATAGCATAGTGTGAGTAAGCCCTATGGCCAATTTAGTTCACCCAATTCACCTATAGCGCATGTTTTGGACTGTGGGGGAAACTGGAGCACCCAGAGGAAACCCACGCCAACATGGTGAGAACATGCAAACTCCACACAGAAATGCCAAATGGCCTAGCCGAGACTCGAACTAGCGATCTTCTAGCTGTGATACCACAACAATGCTAACCACTGAGCCATCATATTTATTTCATTTTAGAACCTTTTGTTTCAGTTTTATTTATGTTTATTTTATTTAAAGTAACAAATATGCTTTTTTTCACATGTCCGTATAGTTTTTATGTCTTTTACATTTTAGTTTTAGGTACTAAAACTATACACTCTTCAGTTCCAGAATAAAAGAAATGATAAATGTCATCAGCTCTTTCTAAAACGGATAACTTTTACATTCACATTTGCACTCAAGAGCCTAGTCAAAGAGCTTGAGGTAAAAGCCAGTCTTTTTTCTGGGAATGAAAATAGAAATGCAGGAAAAGGAGGAGAGCGAGTCTCTGAGCAGAAACACACACACTCACACACACACACACACACACACACACACACACACAAAGAGAGAGAGAGACACACACAACGGCATGAAAGAGCTGTGGTTTCAGTCCAGAGCCCCAAACTCTCGGTCTGAACCATAGACTGTAAAAAACCGAACACAGATGTGCTGCAGACAGAAAAAGACAAAAGCGGCCCTCCAGAAACACGTATAATTATATTAGGGCTGACTGGTTATAAAAAAAACACCACAAGGAAGGGCCGTCTGGTTTAGTCTAGTAAAATTAAGTCCTACAACTCTTTCTTGTGTTCATTTTGATGGTGGTAACCTAACAAACTGCCTGTTTAAAAAAGGTTTTACTTTATACGTGCGTTACTTCAGAATAAATGACTCTTGTTTTGATATACAGCGGCATTCCGACATTTTAGTTGCTAGATGTTTTGAGCGCCATCTTGTGGGCTTTTAGGGTAAAATCTAGATAGGATACATCATTTTTGTGACACTGTATAACAATAATTAATATTTGTACAGTGCTGGAACGGTTGGGTTTAGGGTTGTGGTAGGGGTAGACGTTAAAAATACAATTTATTGGGTAATTTATTAATTACATAAATACTCTGTACTGTTTTCCCTGCTGAAAAATCCAGCTTAAACCAGCCTAAGATGGTTAGCTGGTTTTAGCTGGTTGATCAGCCTGGTTTTAGAGGGGTTTTGGCCATTTCCAGGCTGGTTTCCAGCCATTTCCAGCCTGGTCTTAGCTGGTCAGGCTGGGAGTTGACCAGCTAAAACCAGCTTGACCGGCCAAAACCAGCTATGTCCATCTTAAACCAGGCTCGTCAAGCTGGTTTTAGCTGGTTTAAGCAGGTCATTTTCCAGCCTGACCAGCTAAGACCAGGCTGGAAATGGCTGGAATCCAGCCTGGAAATGGCCAAAACCCCTCTAAAACCAGGCTGGTCGACCAGCTAAAACCAGCCAACCAGCTTAGGCTGGTTTAAGCTGGTTTTTTCAGCAGGGTTTACATTAACGTAATGTGAGGGTTGGGTTTGGGTAGGGTAGGGTGGACATTAATTAAATACATTCATTTCCTTCAGCTTAGTCTTTATTTCATGGTTGCCACAGTGGAATGAACCGCTAGGATAAAATACAATTAATGGACAATTTAATGAATAATAAAAATAATTCCCATATCTGATCTAGAAACAACCGGCTTTTAGCGCACATACATTTGCCTACTGTATCCAGTAGTTTTTATCATTTTCCATTTTCCGTTCAGACTTTTAATAACTGATAACTAATTTTGCTAACTTATGAAAAAACACTATTTAGTAAATATCTACTACAGTGTTTTTGAACCATGCTGTATGAAGTTTTTAAATTAATATAGCTGCTTAGGTATTTTTCTAGACTAATTTCTATGGTAATATAATAAATAAATTGCTTTTGCTGCTTGTTCAAACTACCTTTTTTAATGAGTTGAACCAACGCAATTCATAAAGGTCCTATAAAATAATAATAATAAAAAACAGATGTTAGTTTCAAGGACATCTAAAGTACACTCACCGGTTACTTTATTAGGTACACTTTACTAGTAACGGGTTGGACCCCCTTTTGCCTTCAGAACTGTCTTAATCCTTCATGGCATAGATTCAACAAGGTACTGGAAATATTCCTCCGAGATTTTGCTCCATATTGACATGATAGCATCACGCAGTTGCTGCAGATTTGTCGGCTGCACATCCATGATGTGAATCTCCCATTTCACCACATCCCAAAGTTGCTCTATTGGATTGAGATCTGCTGACTGTGGAGGCCATTTGGGTACAGTGAACTCATTGTCATGTTCAAGAAACCAGTCTGAGATGATTCATGCTTTATGACATGGTGCGTTATCCTGCTGGAAGTAGCCATCAGAAGATGGGTACACTGTGGTCATAAAGGGATGGACATGTTCAGCAACAATACGCGGGTAGGCTGTGGCGTTGACACAATGCTCTTTTGGTATTAATGGGCCCAAAGTGTGCCTGAAGAACTGTTGATATAAAGCAGGATGGATCCTTGCTTTCATTATGTTGATGCCAAATTCTAACCCTACCCTCCAAATGTGGCAGGAGAAATCGAGACTCATCAGACCAGGCAACTTTTCTCCAATCATCTATTGTCCAGTTTTGGTGAGCCTGTGTGAATTGTAGCCTCAGTTTCCTGTTCTTAGCTGACAGGAGTGGCACCCGGTGTGGTCTTCTGCTGCTGTAGCCCATCCGCCTCAAGGTTGGATGTGTTGTGTGTTCAGAGATGCTCTTCTGCAGACCTCAGTTGTAACGAGTGCTTATTTGAGTTACTGTTGCCTTTCTATCAGCTGTAACCAGTCTGGCCATTCTCCTCTGACCTCTGGCATCAACAAGGCATTTGCGCTCACAGAACTGCCGCTCACTGGATATTTTCTCTTTTTCAGACCATTCTCTGTAAACCCTAGAGATGGTTGTGCATAAAACCATCGTCTTGATCCTCTCGACCATGTCTATATGCCTAAATGCATTGAGTTGCTGCCATGTGATTGGTTAATTAAAAATTTGCATTAACGAGCAGTTGGACAGGTGTACCTAATAAAGTGGACGGTGAGTGTATATGTTGGTTTGCTCCAAAACAGTGACCAAATTCACGTTTAGCAGATATAAACAGATATAGAAATGTAAAGCTTGCAGTTTATCACTTCCATCTAAATCACAGGTGTCAAAGTCAGTTCCTGGAGGGCCGCCGCTCTGCACAGTTTCCAACCCTAATTAAACACGCCTGATCCAAGTAATTGAGTTCTTTAGGCTTGTGTGAAACCTACAGGTAAGTGTGTTGAAGCAGGGTTGGAACTAAACTGTGCAGAGCTGCGGCCCTCCAGAAGCTGACTTTGACACCCCTGATCTAAATGGATCAACAGTTTTTTTTCACATCACCTCATATTTCAGTTTCTCATCAAAGCTTGACCAATCAAATGCTCTCTAGTGTCTGACATGCCCCACCCCCTTCGTGTCATTTGCTTTTCGTTTGATGTGCTTGAGCTCAACCACTCTCACTGGCAGAGCTATGATAAAAACAAATGCCATTGGCTACTTTTTTAAAATGGGAGGGGCTACTCTACATCCCACCCTCTCTTCATTTTTCAGTTGAGATTACATCAAACATGGAATAAAAATGTACATTTCAAAGCTCTTCACGAGACCTTTACGTTTTTTAGGGCACAACTTAATTGTTTTATATTCAATCCACTTAAATTTGTAAAAACTATCAAGTTAACTTAACCGAGATCTGTTGAGACAACATGAAGGAATGAAGTTATCAATTATCAATTTTTACAAATGTAAGTGGATTGAACATAAAACAATTATGTTCCAAACTTTAAGATGAAGTCATTTGGTGGCAGGGCTTTTAGTTGTACAGCACCAAAGTTATGGAATTCCCTGCCTTTGCACATTCGCCAAGTGGACCCTATTTCCAATCTCAGATAAAAACGTTTTTGTTTAGGATAGCTTTTAATGATTTGCTGGTTTAATATTATGCTGCTTGTTATTTTTACTGCTTGTATTTTTATGATGTGCTGCTGTAAGGTGTCCTTGAGTGCTTTGAAAGGCGCCTACAAATAAAAGGTATTATTATTATTATTATTGTGGTTATTATTACAATTAAGTTGTCCTAAAAAAGATTTGTATTGTTTCAGCTTATTTTACATAAGCAGTTTGCAAACAAACAGCAAACATAAATTTTGAGTGCTCTATGAATTTCATTGTAATTATATTTATTTATATATTTATGTTTTTAACATTTTCATTACTACAATAACAAAGAAACTATTACAATGTATATGAAACAGACGAAAAATCATAAATAGTAATACCACCTAGTGAAACCATAAATAGTATCCATAAAATTGTACAGACCATACAGAGATTATTTATTTTACAATAAGAGGGATTTGAATTACATTTCAAATAATATAAAATAATTTTTTTTAAAAAGAGAGAAAACAAGACAGAAAAAAAACGGAAAGGGCTCATGAAAAGAAGTCTAAATGAATGCAGAATGTAAAACAAATTTTATCCTATCTTTCTTTTTCTTTCTTGATTTAATGGCGGATCGCAACCAACTTGTTAAAGTGCATACCGCCACTTACTGTACCGGAAAGTGCAACTTCACAGGTTCAAGAACAGTTGAAGTCAGAATTATCAACCCCCCTGAATTATTAGCCCCCCTGTTTATTTTTTCACAATTTCTGTTTAACAGAGAGAAGATTTTTTCAACACATTTCTAAACATAATAGTTTTAATAACTCATTTCTAATAACTGATTTATTTTATCTTTGTCATGATGACAGTAAATAATATTTGACTAGATATTCTTCAAGACACTTCTATACCGCTTAAAGTGACATTTAAAGACTAAACTAGGTTAATTAGGTTAACTAGGCAGGTTAGGGTAATTAGGCAAGTTATTGTATAATGATGGTTTGTTCTGTAGACTATCGAAATAAAATATAGCTTAAAGGGGCTAATCATTTTGACCTTAAGTTTTTTTTTATTATTAAAATCTGCTTTTATTCTAGCCAAAATAAAACCAATAAGACTTTCTCCAGAAGAAAAAATATTATCAGACATACTGTAAAAATTTCCTTGCTCTGTTAAACATAATTTGGGAAATATTTAAAAAAGAAAAGAAAATTCAAAGGGGGCGAATAACAACATCATCAATATCCTATGCTCCAGTCCCGTATCTAAGGAAGTTTAAAATAGCTTGCTAATTTCCCACATTTTCCCCAACTACCCCCAATAATCTTTTCAAGCTCCATTCTTGTTCTAATTTATACATTATTTCCTTTAAGATTTCCCTTTCTCTTTTATATTTATTACATTTCATAAGGATGTGCTCTCCATTTTCTGTTATATTACACTCATTACATTTATCTGATAAACTGTTCCCCATTACTACCTGCTATACACTTTTTATTTTTTTTTATACACACATACACTTATTTAACAACACACTTTACATGCCAATTTGCACATAACAGCTGCACATATAATGTTGTATATAGTAATATAGCTGTACAAACACTTGTCAATTTGTATATTTGCTTTTTAAAATATATTTATTATCTGTTTTTTAGTCCTGTCTGTAATTCTGTTGCACCGTAGAAGCTCTGTCACCAAAACAAATTCCTCGTATGTGTGAACATACCTGGCAATAAAGCTCTTTCTGATTCTGATTAAAGCAAGGGTGGAATTTAAACCAGTATGTCCTAATCTTAGTCTAGTCATTATCACTTCCTCTCTTCTGCATTTGCCTTTATAAATCTTAGTATTGATTGATTTGTGAATGTCATATAGATGTTTACCTTTGCTGTCTAAGTCTCATTTTTTTCTGCCATGTTTCTTTCACTCTTCTTTAATTAATGATTTGGCTTCACCTCTTCTAAATGATATTTTCATTATTTCTTCATCCTTCAAGTTTAAGGCCTTCTTAGCAATTATATCTGCTTTTTCATGTCCTTCAACTCCAGAGTCCGCTGGGACCCAACAAAATTGAACAATGCTTCCATTTTTCTCTAAATTTAACATTATACCGGATATTTCTTTAACTAGGTCCTCTCTTTCTGTTTCATTTGATTTCAGGCTATTAAGTGCTGCAGCAGAGGCATATTATCACTCTTTTAGATCTTACTTCTTCTGCCCATTGTAACCCTAAAATTATAGCCACAACTTCAGCAACTTCAACATTTATTCTTTTACATACTGTTAACCTCTAGATTTTATCCTGTTGCAATTATGTAGTTTTTATGTATGAAATGTGGATGTTGTCTGATTTTTTCTGTCAGGCAAAGTATCAAAATTTAACTGATTGTTTACATTTAAAGCCTTAATATTATCATTTCAAAGGCTCCAGGAGAGTCTATTTCATCTTCAGTATTGAGAATTATAGTTTATTTCACTTATGTGACGTGTAACAACCCACACAGCAAAAACTCTCTGGCCTAGTTCTGGCCCACACAATCAGGTTTTGTTTGGCCCAGAGGCCGCAGTGAATTACAGTACATGACTGGACCAAGTCTGGCTTAAGGGACAAGGGCCAAACATGTACCATATATGGGTCAAGTCTTAGCCAAGTTAATAACTCATCACTGGGCCTGAACTAGGCCGGATAGGTTGATGTGTCACAATTGCAATGAAATTGATAAACCCATGAAGTTTAAGCACACTATGGGTGTGCTTTTTCTCAAGCAACCTGATTGGAATATTTTCTTTACTCAATTTGATTGTATTTTAAATGTGGGTCAAGACAGGTCAAACTTACTTGGCCCACATATCAATTAATACCATCTGGGCCAAATACTACAGCTTTTCAGTTATCATAGTACACGTGCTGCTGATGATGTGACATAAAAGTTATTTGATTTGATTACATCTGGCCCATATCTTGTGTGCCGCCTTAAAGACAGTGCCACCTCTGCCAAACCCAGGCCATGTTTGGTCCACATGCTGTATGCCAGTGCCGGATGAATGCCTCCTGTGCCAGCTTTATGCCATCTGGGACAGAATTCTTTGCTACCTGGGAAGCATGTATTTAGTTTAAAGTGTGTTTTTATAGAATTACCAGCCTATCAGAGGTTTTTGGGAACCTTTTCCTTTTTCAAGGAGGTTTTTTTTTTGACTCAAATAAGTAATATAGAATAGTCAAAGCAACTAATTGGAAACGAAGATTATCCATACAAATTTGCGTCAAATATATATCAGAAAATGCACGTGTGTGTTTACAGCCAAGCTTAAAATTATTCACACCCCCAAATTCTGACTTAATTATTTGTTCAAATGTAAATAAAACTGACAAAAAGATTTTTATTTTTAATTTTTTTATTGGAAAGTTCAACAAGAATCCAAAAATATACAGAAAAGGAATAAATCCTATAACAACAAAAATAGACAACAGAACAAAACAAAAAGAGAAACAAAAGATTATGCCAGGGGTAATATAAATTACAAAAATCACTTTAAATCTATCTTAAAGCAAGGTCACAGTGATGTATAAAAGGTCAGAATACAGTCCGCTGGGTATTATAGAAAAGAGACAATACTGTAAGATTCACACAGTGTTATTGATTTAAAGCTTTAACATTGCTGGAGGTAGAGATTGTATTCAAATAATATTTCAAATCTTTGAAAAAATAAGAAAAAGGGGCTTTACAGACAAAAATTAGCATTTGTGTCTAAAATAATTGGCTAGTAAAATAAATAGATTTATTAGAAAATATTTATCGTTTACTTTATCAACATGATAAAACCCAAATAAAACATCCTTGTATGACAAAGAAAATTATCTAAAAGAGAGAATTATTAGCCCCACTTTAAATTTTTTTTTCTTTTTGAAATATTTCCTAAATTATGTTTAACAGAGCAAGGAAATTTTCACAGTATGTCTGATAATATTTTTTCTTCTGGAGAAAGTCTTATTTATTTTATTTTGGCTAGAATAAAAGCAGTTTTTAATTTTTAAAAAAACATTTTAAGGTCAATATTTTTAGCTGATTTTTTTTTCCGATAGTCTACAGAACAAAACATCATTATACAATAACTTGCCTAATTACCCTAACCTGCCTAGTTAACCTAATTAACCTAGTTAAGCCTTTAAATGTCACTTTAAGCGGTATAGAAGTGTCTTGAAAAATATCTAGTCAAATATTATTTACTGTCATCATGGCAAAGATAAAATAAATCAGTTATTAGAGATGAGTTATTAAAACTATTATGATTAGAAATGTGTTGAAAAAATCTGCTCTCTGTTAAACAGAAATTGGGGAAAAAAATAAACAGATGGTCTAATAATTCAGGGTGGCTAATAATTCTGACTTCAACTGTAAATAAACTAAATTCTTTCCAAAAAGTCTTAACATGGACACATTCCCAAAAAAGATGATCGACAGATTCATCTATTATTCCACAAAAGGAACAAAGGAGCATTTTTTATATAAACATTCACTGGATTAACTCGATGTAGCAATTTGAAGGAAACCTCTTTAACTTTATTTGTGATTAAACATGTGTTGGGTAAAGACCACACAATCTTCCAAGGAATGTCATGAAATTCCAGTGAAATATGACATGAGGAATAGAGGTTATTTCATTCTGAAAAAGACGCCGAATCTTTCTATTTCTGAGAGAAGGGTTAAGCGTGAAACTAATTTTTCCAATCACTGTTTCTCAAGCATTAATCAATGAAGTAAAGGGGAGAACAGAATCAAGAGAGTTTTTAAAAGGGCAATAGCTCCACTGGGAATTGCGTCCATGACTATGGCAAACTCTCGTGGGGTTATAGGAATATTTACTTAAGAACTCAGAATAAGAACGTAAATGACCATTATTATTAAAAAGTTGAGAAACTAAGCAAATATTGTTCTTAAACCAATTAGGAAAAAATATAGATTTATTTTCATAACAAATATCATGAATATTCCAGATACATGGGGACTGAAGTTGTGTTTATATATTAGATGCCGTGCCAATAATATTTGCTTATGGAAATTGGATAATTTAATAGGAAGTTTAGAAATATTATAATTACATACTAACAAAAAAGGGAGACCACCAACTTTGGAGAAAATATACTCAAGAATCGCATTCCAAAGGGAATAAGAATCATTCAAAAACTGCCTCAACCAATTTATCTTGAATGTATTATTCATAGAAGAAAAATCAAGAAAGTTTAGACCCCCATAACAAAAAGTTATTTACTCAAGGATATCTCTGCTAGCCTACATCATCTTATCTTTTGGGAAAAGCCTGTGTCATTTCCGGTCCAAAAAAAAAAAAAAAAAAACACTCGCTGGTCGAAACAAATTCAGTCAGATCTTGCCAGGGATGTTTATAATTTCAGGCTTGACTGTATATATATATTTAAAAAATTATTGATATTATTGTGGTGTAGTGATGATGATTATATGGTTAAACTATGTCGAAAATCCATATTAATACAAAAAAATAAACAACTCACAAAGCCTTTATTATAAATGACCTGTTTAATATCGACGAACTATAATGTCGCAGGCATGAAAACTAAGTCACGAAATAAAGAAATCGAATATTTATTGTTGTGCTAGGCTAAAATACTCAAGACTGGTCTCTTTACGAGGGCAAGTGCTACTTCATCGACTGCTGAGGTAAATCATCTAAATTGATAACTAAAAATGCAGTACTAGATATATTGTATTTGGGTTCCGCTTATCTTTATTGTGTTTGATTGCACAACATTTTTCTCGCCGCCGTGTGTTTTGTCCACGCGCTCGGGAACATCTCGTGCTCGACCGTTTGAACGCACAGAACTAAAGAACTGCGCAGGAGGAAACCAGAGAGGGGCGTTGCTTCTACAGCCTCCGACCAATCAAAGAGCGCCATAATCCCAGGTGACTCACACTCACCCAATTACAGCTCGCTTTATTCCACCGAGCTCATCCGGTGCTATAAAAGTGGCCACGAGTCGGTACAGTAGACGAGAGTCCATCTTGGAAAGCGGCTTTTCAGCGCCAATATTTTTACAGTAAGCCGGTTAATTTGAATTTTATTCGCGTGCTTTATCGTGTTGCAGTATATTATGTTTAATTAAAACGCCTATGCGTTGGAGTGTTACGTCAAAAAGCTGGTTTAATATATTTGGGTCGTCTGTGCAAACGAATGTGGATTCGAAAGCCTAGCTAGGTTAGCTTTGCATGCTGCGTTAGCAACTAGCAGTCGGCATGAATGAAGCTTTTTGTTTATAATATTCAAAACGCATGCGGTTTAAATGCGCCTCTTACCAACTTTTGCATTTAAGTTTGTTTTTCTGTCGTATTTATCGAGCTGAGACCTGATTTTGAACATTTGCATTGAGCTAACATCATAACCATGCTGCTTTTCTTTTATTCAGCCCTCAGCGCGCGGTCTGACTCAGTGTAGTAACTAAACTTGCATTTTATAATCTAAAGGCGATCCAAATCTACTAAAATGGCCGACGACCAGCAGTTCATGGAGACCTCCGAGAACGGGAATGAGGAGAACCTGAACGGAGGAGAGGCCGCGGGGGAGAACGGATCCGGCGAGGGACTGCAGATCGACGCCAGCAAGGGCGAAGAAGATGCCGGGTGAGAAATCCATGGTTTATGTGTTCGTTTAATAGCTATATCCTATGTTTTAAATCATTTGTGTGGTCACCGTCTATGTGTTTGTTTGTAAATGGGACGGGAAGGGGTTCTGATCTGTGATCCTGTACGGTGGTCATTGTGCTCATTGTTGGACGCGAGGCTGTTCGGGGTTCATTCACAATGGCGTGGGGCAGCAGATGTTTTATTTGTCGATGAGCGCAGCGATTGAGTTCGATGTACTGTGGTAAAACCTCAAACGTTATGATTAAAGTGACTAATTGTGTTTTAACGCGATAATGAAAATTCAAGACTTCCATGTGGTGAAATGCGTTAGCACATTTGTGGACGTTTGCTGTTGCCAAGCAACAAGGCAATAGTATGGTTTGCATCTATGCTGCCTTGTCCAATCCGGTTTTAAAATGAGATTTTGTATAATCGTAAGTGCAGAGCCATAGAGGATAAAAACATTTATATATGGGCTTTATGCCTCAACTTACGATTATACAATCATCATTTTTAAACCTGATTTTGAATCCAGGTTTATAATGTTTTCATACTTGATAAAAAAAAAAACAAAAAAAACAAAACACAAGTCTTTCATAAATAGCTCGATGTACACTTATGCAGGGCCATAGAGAGCAAAACAATTACAAAATATAATTTTTATAAGCTCTGCTTAAGTGTACATCGACGTTTTTACAAAGCTTTTTTTTCCATCAAGGAGTGTTTAAACCCTACACTGACAACAAGCTAGCTACAATAAGACTCACAACACTCTTATTAGAGAACAATGTATAATTAGTAGACAAAAGTAAAAGCCTGTGAGCTTCTGAAATAGTTTTTGGGCAGAAAACTACATTACCCATTATTTTTTCAGAAATTAGCGAGAATCTCTGCCCACACAAAGCAATAAATGAGAAGCCCCATACACAGAACTTATGAAACCTGTATGCATGTTTTGGAATGCATGGCAAACTAGATGTAATTTAATTGAAGTATAGATGTGTGGTGTAGGTTAATACTTTTATTGATACTTTTGTGCATAAAACTACGTTACCCCATTACTTAATAAAATTGAATAAGCATCTTTGCTTTGAGGACTTTGCAGCGCTTTCCTGCAAACGAGCACAGTGCATATTTCTGATGCATTTTTTTTTTTCCATGTGCTGTACAATCCAGTGAGAATCCATTTTTAAAAACAAAAGTTAAGTGTAAGTTATTTGTATTTAAACTGATTTTAATTTGTGCAGGAAACTTGATTACCCATGGGGCTTTACTGAAAATAATCAGAATTTGAGAAACACTGAAAAGATCTCAAATGATCTCGCTACACAGATTATACAACCATTTTAGAACCAGATTTTGAATCAAAGATTGTGGTGTTTATATACCTAACAAAAACAAGCGTTTCATAAATGGATCGACATACACTTGTGCAGAGCCATGGAGGGAAAAAAACAAAAACAAATTTAAAGGCTCTTTATTACATTACGTCAACCTATTTACAACTCTAATTTTTTCATTGTGGCATATTTAAACTGTACATTAGCTAGCTACAATAAGAGTCACAATACTCCCTTTTTATTAGAAAACAATGTATAATTAGTAGACAAACGTAAGCTTCTAAAATGGTTGTTTGGGTAGAAAACTACATTACCAATGATTCTTCACAAATTCAGAAGTAGCCCCGCCCACTCATGATGCAATGAATCAGAAGCCCCTACACAGAACTTATGAAACATGCATGTTTTGCATTTGCAGGAAAGCACTGCCTGTCCTCAAAATACAGAGTGGATATTTCAGATGCACTTTTTTTTTTTTATGTGGTGTACAATCACATCAGAATCCTACTTGAACACAGATGCCAGTTTATTGCAACAATTATTATTATATTTTTTTACTAGTTGTAGTTTTCTGAACAAAATAAATTACCCATGATTATGTACAGCGAAATCCGACTGATCTGAATTTGAGAAACACCGTAAAGGTCTCAAATGAAAATCAGGCCTCTACACAAAGATACTCGTGTAAATGTTTTGCAGTACTAAGGGCTATGATTACACCAAATATTAGATTGAAAAATAAATGGGTTAGTTCCTAATGTCAATCTGAACCTAAATCTTTATTCGTAAGTCAACAGTATTTGTGAAACCATGCATTGTGGTTAAAGTGAGTTGACTGCACTAAATTCTTTATTAAAGTGGTTTATCTTTTTGGTATTGCAAGCTTTTAGCTGATGCCGCATAATTGTTACTTTTTTAGATTTGTTCTCTTTGATTTAGTTGCAAGTTATAATTCAGTTTGCTGTTGAGGCATGCATTTTGTAAACTTGCACTTTTTATTTATGTTTATGCAAGAGATTGATTGTGGTTCATTACAGGGTCTTATCAGCACGTTTTATTTTTCCCCTTCTCTGTGCAGTAAAATGTTTGTTGGAGGACTCAGTTGGGACACCAGTAAGAAAGACCTAAAAGACTACTTCTCGAAGTTTGGTGAGGTGATGGACTGCACCATCAAGATGGATTCAAACACTGGCAGGTCACGAGGGTTTGGGTTCATCTTGTTCAAAGAATCTGACAGCGTGGACAGGGTATGAACACTTCTGCTTTTCACTCTGTTTATATTGACCTTTTATTAGGGCTGGACAATAATTCGATATCAATATATATCGCGATAGAATTTTTTTCAATAACGATGATATGATTTTTGAACCCATTTCCGATATTTCGATATAAATTTGCATATATATATATATATATATAAATATATATATTATTATTATTTATATAAGATCTTATACATGCATCACTTGTCACTGAATGACGTTCAGTGCTCAGCCGTCAGAAAGAGCGTGATCTGATCTCACTTGCGTGATGACGAACAACACAGACACGCTGCCAGCGCTCAGCACAGCAGTTGGTTTAAGCTGCGCCGCAGAAAGTTTTAGCTACAAAATGAGTGCTCTGAATACAGATGCGAATGAACAAGCTTCCACAAGTAAGAATGCAAACGAAATAGTTGATAAGAAAGGAAAGACTAATGCAGTGGTGTAGAAGTGATTCAGTTCAGTAAAGTTAGCAGCAGATTCGTCTTTTCCGGATCAATAACTCATGACCGAAACATTGTTCCTACACAAATAGCACATTTTTTTCAACTGTCGCAATGTATACAACCACCTACAACCTTATTTTCCTAAAAATGAGCTTTCCTACACGCTGGACGCATTATATTGATCTCTATGCGCAGGCGGCAAAGAGACCGATCCTTAGGGACCGTCTACAAAGAGCAAAACGCAAAAACCAATACTACAAAAGCTGTCAATAACTTCCCTCTAACTCATTATACTGCCATCAAACTCAGATCACACGTCACTGCTGTCCTGCTGGTTAGACTACAACAATTATTTTTCTAAAAAACTATTTTGCATATTTTTTATGAATTTTTGAGCTTTATTTATTTGATAGTTTATTTCACATTTCTTGCTTGTATAGGCTAAATACAAATAAAAAGTGAACAAATTTTTTTTTTTGTACTGTTTTTATTTAAAAAAAAAAAAAAAAAAAAAGTTATAAGAGCCTGGAGGTATTATCGACTTTGCAAATTCACTTTGCAGACATTTGTAGGTATAGACATCCATTGTGTGCGTTCTTGGCAGTTTTTCCTTTATTTTTAATATTGTCCATATCGATATCGGAATTATATCGTATCGACCGAAATAAAAAAATATATCGTGATAAATTTTTGCCATATCGTCCAGCCCTACCTTTTATACCTTATATTGAATCGGGTTCAGTCTTCTGCCGTTTGTTATTCCTAGTCATTTCTCACATGGGCGACTAAATCAGAAGTTCGAAGCTATCGCAAAGAGTGCATTACTGCATTGAAGAATAATTGTAGATTTTTACTAAATCTATTTCTATTTTTGTTATCTATTTCAATAGCCCAATTTCTCTTTATAGCTTGATTTAGTATATTTCTAATTTATCCCTCAGTTTATAAATTTAGGGATTTTTTTTTTTTAAATTTATTTATTTATTTATTTTTTTTAGGGTTTCATGTTTTTAGTTCATGTAGTTTCTGTCACTCATCTTTTAACACTGGGGTGCTCAACCCTGTTCTTGTAGATCTACCTTCCTGTAGATTTCAGCTTCAACCCTGATCATACACAGCTGAACTAATTAATTTGGACCAGAACGGTACTTGAAGATTACAGGCAGGTGTGTTTGATTAGGCTTGGAGCTGAAATCTGCAGGAAGGTAGATCTCCAAAAGACCCAGTTTCAACATGCATTTATACTAGGGGTGTGACGTTACACCACAAGAATGAGACTTATTTTTTTATTTTTTTTTTAATACTTTTTATAAAAAAAAAACTCAATGAAATGTATAAGTGGAATATATCGGTCTTTTGTTCAGCAAAAACTGTAATGTTTTACCTAATTTTATGCTGTAAAGGGCTTGCAAACGCTGCAAAATATTTTACTAATATATGAATTGTACAGTGAATTGTAAATTTTGAATTGTTAGCAAAGCATTTATCGATTTGCTGTGATAACGCCACTCTAGACAACTTGACCTCAATCTCATTTTTTTTTATTTATTTTTTTTATAAACCCTTGTGAGGTCTCATCACACCCCTAATTTATGCCTTTCCAATTATTTATTCATCCCCTCCTGATCCAAAAAAAAAACAGCGTGTTTCTGCATTTAAGAGTAAGGCCAGTAATGTCAAATGTTTTCATCTGTTGCTGTTGTGTCTCAGGTGCTGCAGCAGAAGGAACACAGGCTAGATGGCCGACAGATCGATCCTAAGAGAGCCATGGCCATAAAGAAAGAGCCTGTCAAGAAGATCTTTGTTGGTGGCCTTAACCCTGAAACCACAGAAGAGAAGATCCGTGAATACTTCGGGTCCTTCGGGGAGGTGTGTGTTTTGACCATTTTGATTAATTAAAAGGTGTGCCAATCGGCTTTATTAATGCATTATCAATGCTTTATCAGATCGAAACTATTGAACTTCCAACGGATCCTAAAACCAGCAAACGGAGGGGTTTCGTTTTCATCACATTCAAGGAGGAGTTTGCTGTTAAGAAGATCCTGGAAAAGAAATATCATAATGTTTGTGGAAGCAAGGTAATTTATTTCACTTCATTTTTTATATTTTTCTCGATTGGTTTGGCTTGTATTTTACCCGTATAAAGTTTAGTGGAAAATTATTATTACATGTAACTATACAGGTGGGAGATATCAACACCATATAGTATCCATATATTTTTCCAATGCTGTTTTGGGCAAACATGATCACCCATATTGAGAGCCAATATTTTATTTTACAGTTTCATTTAATATTAACATCCTCTTTACGGGCCTCTAGATGGTGTTGAACTTGAACTTTCTCTTCCTTTTCCCTTTAAAGCAGGGCCACCTTCTTTTGTTATTTTATTATAATAATAATAATAATAATAAGCACTAAAATGTGGATAATGTTACAAATAATTGGGGGCGGGGGTGATCTTATAGCGCCAGTGAATATTAACAACATAGTATCCTGTTTTTTTTTTCTGCTGCAATGTTAAAGATTGGCAGCATTTTATTCTGTTGTCTTTAAACATGCCACAATTTTTTATTATTATTTTTTTTAATTGATTTATTTATTTTTTAATAATAATTAAAAAAAAAACCTTATCAATCTGCACATGTAACCCTGCACTTTCTTTTATATATGTTTTTATATATATATATCCATCCATCCATCCATCTGGAAGTCAGTGGTTGCAGGTGTTTCAGTTCAGCCTGATACAAATTGGCTTAGATTCCATATGTTGTGTCTGATTTCAGTGTGAGATCAAAATCGCTCAGCCGAAGGAGATCTACCAGCAGCAGCAGTTCGGGGCCCGTGGTGGAGGATTCGGGGGCCGCGGCAGGGGGCGTGGAGGTGAGCCTTCTGCTTTTATTAATCTCTCAACTGCTACAGTCTCTACATATTGATGCTCTTTATAGGGGAATTTGTTATATCAAATTGAACTTATACACTTAAAAAAAAAAAGTATGCACACAGATGCATTAAGTCAATTAAACAAACATTTGCTGATGTTTTCCCTCAGGTCCAGGCCAGAACTGGAACCAGGGCTATAACAACTACTGGAATCAGGGTTATGGCGGTCAGGGCTACGGATACGGTGGCCAGCAGGGCTATGGAGGTTATGGAGGATATGGCAACTATGATTACTCCTCTGGATACTATGGATATGGCAGTGGCTATGACTACAGTAAGTCTGCAACTTCAGGATGATTTATTGATTGTCTGGGGTGGTTTGTATTGTATTTTATTTAAATTGTGTGCGGTGTGTGTGTATATATATTTTTCCAGCTGACCAAGGAACTGCAAGCTATGGAAAGACACCCAGACGTGGAGGCCACCAGACTGGCTACAAGCCATACTGAACCCTCACACACAACAGGTACTGCTGCTTTTAATTAATGTTATACTTTTATTATGAGGAGCTTGGTGTGGAATGTTGACCATGTATATTTTATTTATAACCTCCATAGTATCTAATGTATATCTGTACCTTTTTGTTCATGAAACAATTCATTATTTCATTTTGTTATGAAATAATTTTTGTATACAGTCTTTTTAAATGGGCTTAGGTTTATTACATATAAAAATTTTAAATGATAAATTCTTAATTCATAGCCTAATTTTATATTAGTTTTATTTATTTATTTATTTATTTTTTTTTTTTTAATTGTGCCGCTGTATTTTACTTCCTCTTGTAGTAATATCTATTGCTAGCTTTAGGATATAAATTTATAGCACATAGCTTTTTTTTTTTTTTTTTTTTTTTTTCCCCTTACAATTTAAGTTTAATATAGTTTTTAGTATGTTAAGTAACTTAAGTGTAGTTCTCAATTTTATTATTATTATTATTATTATTATTATTATTATTATACTTGTACTGACTGAGCTTGTTTCTTTCCAGAACTGAAGTATTCCCAAAAAGCAGAGTCTGACCACGACGCTGACAACCGTTCACCCAAACACACACACAGACTCTTTCCTTTAACCGGACGAGACATGACCCATTTGTACAGAACAGCTGAATCGGGGAAGCAGCGTCACACTTCCACATTTTTTTTAATTTTATTTTTCTTTTGTCCACATTTCCAGTGATGGAAGTGTTATTTTTACTGTACTTTTTGGTACCTTTTTTGAATAATGTTATTGTATGGTTGTATTTTACATGTCTACTGGATTTGCCACATTGAGGTTCGGGAGCTGCCAGAGCTTTTGAAATAAAACGATTTTGAGTAAATTTTTCTCAATGTTTCCAGATGTTTACTATGCTTTTTCTTGTTGCATAGCGTAGGAGTCTTAAAAACAACATCCAGTGAATGTCAGCGTTTTGGGTAATATCTAATAGTGACTGGAAGTGTCCGCTCTTTTTGTTGGCTTTTCATTTTAATCCTGTTCCATTATTTTATTTTTTTGACTTGCCTTGGTTATAATGCTTCAGTTTGTCAATTAGGATTTGCTGGTGACCAGAATTGTTGCTCACTGAAATCTCATTCCTATAGTGCTTTTTCGTAGAAAATAAATGATTTGTAAGTTTTTGGAAGTGTTCTTGTTTACTGGATAACATTAATGTTAACAACTTGAATTGTGACACTTGCTTTTATTTTTATTTATTTTTAATGCAATGATTACATTTTTTAAAACCCAAACACTTGTTCACTTGATGAAAGCCATGTAAATTTTTGTTTGCATCTATCCACCTTTATTTTTAAAGTAGGGCTTGATCATGAAATGCAGTATATTCTGCTGTTATTAATTATGGGAGTACAGACTAGCTGCTTAATTAAGAATCTGCATTTTAATATGAACACTACTTTAAGATTAATTTGGATCTGGTTTCGGTTGTAAACTGGTTTTTAAGCATCAAAACGAATGTAATTCAGTATTAAATGAGGACTAAGATTAGCATTCGCTTGCAGAAAATGCTAAAATCATTCAGTATTGGAACAAATGTTTGATGACTGTTTTATGGACTATTCAATAGGCAGTTTGGCTCTAAAATAGTTTGCTTATCTTTACCATTGTTCCTTGAACCATTTTTTTTTTTTTAACTTTATGCACATTTCCCATTTAGACATTTGATGTATGACATATGCTAATTACATGACACTCCCAATATTTGACCTAGTTTTCGCCTGTAAAAAAAACAAAAAAAGTTAATGCTAAATAAAGTGAATTACAGTATTTTTACAGCCAGTGTAACAGGTTAGCTATAATTGTGAACCTGTATCGTCATATGCCAGATTTCAGTTGCCTATGGGTTGTGTAACACCAACAATGAAACACTTATTTACCATTAATTTGATAATTTCTTTAAAGTTGCTAGAGACTATAGTGTAAGCACATGCGTTTAGTATTTATATAAAAGCGCTTTTGTAAATTTGATTTGATGAAGAGAACAATAGCCTATATCTCAGAAAAACGCAAACAACCCGAAAACTTGAGGTTCACACTTGCAGTAGCCTACATGAATAACAGTATTTGGACAAAGTAGTAGTAACCTAATCGTGTAGACTTCAACAAATTGCTCCTCCAACATAAATTTGCTTTTGTTTCAACAACAAAAACCAAAACCCGACAAAGCAACATTCATAATTCAAGGATCTTCCATTTTTCATTCGACATAATACGAATCGTTTCAGCGAATCGGCTCGTTTGAATTATAACTAAAAGTTCACAGATGTATTTAGGCTAAGTTTTATGTGTTTATTATTTTTTTTGTGAATATATATACATGAAAATTGATCTTTTCGGTTAAATAAATTGCTTCTCAAACATAAGTTTGCTTTTGTTTGAACGACCAACGTCAAATTCCGACAAAGCAAACTGAATAATTCAGTTCCATTTAACTACGCGGCTCGTTTCAGCGAATCGGTTCGTTTGAATTATGACTAAATAAACGAAATATTCAGGGTAAGTTTTATGTGTTAATTCTTTATTTTTCTTGTGTAAATATATACATAAAAACGATTTTCGGTTAAATCAAACCGCGTTTAACAACATAGCCTAGTCTGAAAAGTATAATCAACCGATATCAATCTGCTCTCCTGAATCGTTTGGAGAACCGATTCTATGTAATGAATCAATTTGTGTGATTGGATTCACCTGAGTTGAGGGAAAAGTAAACACGCGGGAAACGCTGTTAGACAGCAAAACAAAAAAAAAAACGTAAATATTAAGGAAATATAAATCGACGACACGACGTTTGAATAAAACAATGAAGGCATTCATTAAGGATTCGATTAACTGTCACTGGATTGATTTAATATGGCAATTTACCCGAAACAAGCCGAACAAAGACGTTACTCAGGTAAGGTGTTACATGAGTGACTCGATAAATGTAATAACGTTAACATTTCAGTTATGTGTGTATATATTTTTTATACCCTCATGAAAACTGAGAAAATCTGTGCTTAAAGGTAAATATCTGTCATTATGTTATGTGTATTTTATGTTATCGTCCTGAAGAGGTCGCTAGATGGCAATAAAAGAGGTGGAAACCGTTAATAAAATGGACGACCTTTGTATTTGAATGAACACGTTTGATCTACAAAAGCTAACAGCCCTCAGCATATATAAGTACATCCCATAGATATTTATATTAGATGTCGCCTACGCTATTGTTATCTTTTAGATTAGTGATTGTATATATACAGTGCTCAGCAAATATAAGTACACCCCTCACAAATCTATCTTTTAAATTCATATTTTTAATATGAAGCTATACAGTATTATATTTGTGCATATACATTAGATTAGTCAGAACTGACGCCAAATCTGGAGTTTATCTAACAAAATAACTTACGATAACTGTCCAAAAACTAGTACACCTAAATTTATGTTATAGAAAAATATTAAATACAAATAAAAAAAAAGAGTAAATATAAAAAGAAACAAAAAAATCGAAACATTTTGTCGAAATATTGTAGGTTGTAATTATTTTTGCAATATTTTGCTTGAATTTAATTGTATTATCTTTCCATTTCTGAATATGTTTGGTGACTAAAATATTATTTTAATGAATATATCCGTTTAATATCTGTTTTGTTCAAATGCACCAAAATTCATTCATTCATTTTCTTGTCGGCTTTGTCCCTTGTGGGGTCGCCACAGCGGAATGAACCGCCAACTTATCCAGCACGATTTTACGCAGTGGATGCCCTTCCAGCCGCAACCCATCTCTTGGAAATGCACCAAAATACTTTGCCAATATTCACTGAGAAATGGAGGAAAATACTCATTTTCAAAATGGGGTGTACTCAATTATGCTGAGCACTGCATTAGGTAATTAGGACTGTACATTAGTTACACATATCTGGTTAATCTAATGTAAAATAATCTGAATATTTCATTTAAGATTTAATTAAAAATGACATTTTTAATTTGCCCCAACAAGCAGTCATTTTAAAAAACAAAAACCTGGGTTATTATTTAACATTTTTGTATATTATTTACCATGAAATGTTTTGTTATTTTTAATTATTCATATTTTTATTCATTTATTATTTAATGATTTCATCTGATTTTAAAGTAACAATAAAATTTAATTATTTAAAAACATTTTTATTTAAATTAAGACCTGAATGACCAGGAGATGTGCAATTTCTCTCATTAAAACTGTGAGAAAATCACCTTGGTGCTCATAAACCTTAATTAATGTAGCTTAAAAACAGTCTGTGTAAAAAGAAAAACACAAACGTACAATGAAATGTGTATTTATATCATCTAACGCTAGCTATAATATTAATAAATACTGTACTAAAAAGATTGCTCATAGTTATTATTAGTTGTCGATGGTTGACTTATTAACTAAAAATAAGCCATATTTTTTATTAATAATCATTGATAACGTTACATGATATCAATACAACTGTATTATTCTAATGTAAAATAGTAATAAAAGGTTGTTTTAATCTCTCAAGACTGTCGAACAATTAGCAATTTAAACATCGTCACTCAAACCAAATGCACATTGAAAATTATAATTATTTCTAATTGTTTTAATTTACTTATAAATCAGGTTATGCATCAGATGGTTCTTACTACAGTAAATGGGTGATTTTGGTAATTTCAGTCATTAAAATAAACAGTGAGAAATGAATGCTAATTGAACTTTGGGAAATATCGTTAGTGATCCTGCATTAAATGAGATTGTCCGGCATTGGTGTGTGTTTGGGAAACAGGCTCAGTTCGAGTATGTGGGTTTCGATTACTCAGAGATGTTGTTTAATTGTGCCAGAAGAGCACTGTCTGTTGGATCCTTACAAACCACCACATGCTAGGAATTCAGAGTAATTTTGGCATGAGGTGAGTTAGCTGTTAAAGATCCGCTCCGTCATTAAGAAAGTTGGATGTTTAGGAGGGCAAACATGTTTTACTGTGCATTTGACTGCAGTTAAAAGCCTTGCTAAATGACCAATGACTTGCTAAAACCTGGCCATTTGAAAAAATACATAATATATAGTCATTTATAGTAAATAATGTTTTGATTAGGGCTGCAACTAATGATTATTTTAATAATCGATTTATCTGTAGATCATTTTTTTCGATGAATCTGATGAAAAAAAAAATGCATTAATTTCCAACCCTTTATTCAAAAACAGAACTAAAATCTTTAGAAAGTGCACAAACGTGTTGTCCTTGAGCATCCCTGAGCTGTTATAATAATAATAATAATAATAAAATAAAAAAACTAACTTAGTAGTTTTGTCCTGTTTTCAATCCAAATATATAAATAAATCTTAAATCCAGATACATACTAGGCAGATGAAATAGCATAAGAAATGATGTCTTGTTTTCTGAAAAAAAAAACTCCTCATTTAAGTGATTGTTTGCTTAAAACAAGCAAAATTATTTGCCAATGGGGTAAGAAAAATAATCTTAATGAGATATAGGCCTAGTTTCACAAACAGGGCTTAGCTTAAGCCAGGACTAGACCTTAGTTAAATTAGGCTATTTAAGCCACATTTATAAAAACAGCCTTTGAAAAATACATTACTGGTGCGCACCTGTAAACAAAAAATGACACTGACAAATTTTAAGACATCTCACTGCAAGTTATTTTCAGTTGAGACAGCTCAAACATGCAATTTAATCCATGACTAGCCTTAAACCTTATTTGTGAAACCGGGGGATAATCTCAAACAGGTTTTAAGCATCACTTAATTTTCTCATGCCATTTTTCTTGTGTAGTCTTGATTTTAAGAATTTTTTTTTAATGTATTTGGACTGGAAACGAGACAAAATTACTAAGTAAGAAAAGCTTTTTTGCAGTGCTGCAATACATGACAACAGAAAAATGAATGATCCAAAAGAGGCGAGTGAATAAAAACGTCTTTAGTCTTGCAAAGCAAAGTAACTCTACCACCGCTGCTTTACTTCTGTTATTAACCCTTTCACTGGGGAGTTTAAAAGATTCTATCTGGCCCCGGGAGTGAGTTTTCTTAGGCGATCAATATTTTAGAATGTTCACCCTTAATGTTTTCGTGGCGACGCGTCATGTTTGTCACGCGACACACCGCAGCCACACCTGTATGACAGATGTATCCCTTTTATCATGGGTGTTGCTAGGCCAATTTTAGGTAGGCTGTAGCCCCCCTATATTTCTACTCAGCCTCCCTAAAACTTTTGCGATTAGCTCATAAACTGTACACTAAATTATCGCCTCAGTCCCCTTTAAATTTGATAGGAAAATGTTGGCAGAATTCGGCTCCTCCCCGTCTTGTTTTTCATTTGATCAGCAAACCACAGCCGTGGACAGCAAGAGAACGAGGCGTGTGTTGATAAATTGTTATAATATCTGCTTATTTGCAGTTCTTTGATATAGATAACCTTTTATCACCTGTATCCTAATGCCATGGAGGAGCAGTCGGGTTTTCTTGGCGTTCACCTCATCAGCACAGCTGTTTCCTCCAGCGAAAAGTGTAACTCTTAACGAACATTTCGCTATTTTTATTTCAAAATGAACTACTAATATTAAACACTTTACAGTTCGTGTGGCATTAACTATACCATACAGTCTTGCACAGAAAGGATTAAACAGTAACAGAACCACTTAGAGAATGTACTCGTTTTAACTGTTACTGAGTCACTGACAAAGATAGAAACGTTGTGTTGTCTAGTATTTAAAAAATACTTTTTATTTATTATTATCATTCAGATCGTGAAATATGTGAATTAGCCTGTAAGTTTAAATATATATATTTATATGTGTGTCATTTAATTAGAAAAGAGGCAGTTTATTTATTTAAAACATGGAAACAAAAAATGAAAGTGTTTTTTACTACAGTAAACAGGTGGGTTGAGCCTATTTGGCTCATTCAGAACTTAAATGGCAATGCCTGTCTATGTAGTACAGTGGAATACTAGTATACAACCCGTATTAAACAAACATGTTTAAGTGTATTACTATTAAATTACTACTTACAAATGTAATATTAGACTTTATATATATATATATATATATATATTTATTTATTTATTTTATTTTATTTTTTTCTCCCTACAAGGAGCTGAGCCCCCCTAAAATGAAAATCCTAAAATCGCCGCTGCCTTTTATTATGCCTTTCCGTTTTAATACAAAATATTCACACGCTTGCTTATGTCATCAACTACCTGATATTCCAATTCACAAAAATGTGTAAGTGAGTGTTTTTGTTGTTTAAAAGATTTCTTGTGTGTTTTACAAACTTTAAATGTATTGTTTTACTAGTACTTGAGTGTATTTACATGTTTAAAACATTAAATAAACATTGGGTGGTTGAAAACGCTTCATAATTGGGATATGACACGTCTTTCTCTGGCTCAGCACCAGCCAACGTGCCAAAGCTCAGTTTGAATTTTTCACGTCATGCTTGTCAAGCTGGATAACAAGTAAACACCAGCAGCACCATGGACATTACGTTCCTCACTTCAAAACGGAACAAAAGCAGGATTCTGTAGTGGTTTACCCTGCTGTTGCTCCCTTCCTCGCATGTATCTGTCCTCTAATGTTACCTCCGCTCGTTTTTTTGCTCCACCTGTCTGAGGCCTCGAACTCTGCTGGCATCAGTGCGCAAGAGAGGCAGAGTGCGTTCTCTCCTGTCCGTGCTCAGCTAAAGTTTTTTTTAATAATCAAATGTCTCCGAATTGTGCGACATGACGAATTGACTATGAAATTCGTTGCCAACGCTTTTAGTAATCAATTTTAATCGATTCGTTGTTGCAGCCCAGTTTTGATCCATATTATTAAATTGATCTTGTGTGGTGATACTATGGCCCAATCCCAATTCTATTTTTGTACCTCTACCCATTCCCCTTGGCTCTTAAAACCGAGTGTGAAGGGGAAGCGCTTCAAAATTTACCACTAAGAATTGGGACAAGACTACATCACCTGCACACGTCAACATATGTCATCGTGATCTCTTGCTTCATATGAGAGCAGACGATGGCCACTGCTGTAGTTATTCCAGTTGTGTTATTTTTTTGGTATTTATATTCAGGAAATCACTGAAGGCATATATTATGTTATAATAATGATATAATGTGGCAATAACACCGTAACTATACTGCCCATTTACACAGTGGCCATATTCATCTATGTAAACCAAGCGGCCATCTCCCGCTCTCCCTCGGGAAGCCAATACGGAAGTAACTAAAACTGCAATTCATCGACTCGCCTTGGGGGGCTGGCTCCAGGAAGTCCAAGTGCTTTCTTTCTGCATTGGTAAATTGGCCATTTTTACAGCTGATAAAAACATGTTTACAGCCTGGTACAAACGATGGCTTTGGTGCATATAGCTATGATTACCCTTCATGACAACTGTGAGGGGGGTGAATTTTTTTATAACTCATCCGTTTCGTTTTTATTAAGTTATATTACGTCTGCATAATTAAGGGCGTGGCCACTTGAGTGACAGCTAGCCCTCGCTGGTCGCTGTCTCGTCACCTCAGCTGATTCCGGCTGATTAGCCGCTGAACTCGGCATATACATCGTATTTTTGTTTTGGTTAATGTTTTTTTACTCAGTCATTTGCCTTTTGGAATTATTTCCTGCAATTATCAGATGATATGGCATGCTGTGTGGACTTAATTGTGCTTACAAACTGTTCAAGCTGCCTCCATTTCCCAGGTGAATGAAATTATATACTTATATACCATCTCTATAAATGTATTTGTTTAATTAAAGATCATTTATCATTTAAATGTTCTTTAGACCAGTATTGCACTCCAGAATCTGACAGATTGATTAGCTGTAGGCTATAAAACAGTCATCTGAAGCGTTGTCATACAGTGTTAGTGCTGGATTTTATAAACAGCCTTGCATTTACTAACACAGACTATATCTGAAGTGTTTGGAAGTAATTTGCGTTTTCCTCCTGTCGAAAAACGTCATAAGAACAATGTTTATTGGCTCAATGTGTTACAACAGTGTTTTTAAAAGTCTAAACACTTTATTGATATAGTGTACAACAAAGCACATGTGGTCAGAACACAAACGAGTCGCAGGTAATGAAGTATTAAGCGTTCTCCCAAAGTAAAAAGTCTGTCTAAGCCAGGTCTAAGCAAAATGCTGAGAATCAAGCATGCGTCTGTAGCTCCGCTCACTCTCCACCTCTTTGCCCTTATTTGGTATCCCAAATTTGGTGCGATGACGCTCTAACAAAATGGCGATGGTTGGCCATGCCTACTTGTAGCTTCTTTTGCAGTGTTCAGAAACCTATGGGTGACGTCACGGATACTACGTCTATATCTTTTACAGTCTATGATGTAAACACACAAAAACAACATTATAGCAGACACTGTAAAAAGCTCATTCCCAGCCACTACACTAGACTTTTCTGACAGGGTATTCAAGTGTCATCGAGTGTCAGAATGTTGTGGGACTGCTGTACAGGAGTTATGATTATGGATTATAGATGGTGAAATTTAGCGGCTTTTATTTATTTATTTTTATGACGGTAAAACACGAGTGCGATTATGAATATATTAAAACATGTGCTTGTTTGTTGTAAAAATTTGTGATAATGACAAAAAATACTAATTTGTGGATCTCCTTACTTTCGGGTGCAGCGATCCTGCCGTTTTGACTGGTGTATTCTGGGAAATTTTCTTACACCTTGGTTTCGAGTGTGATCCTGAAAAACCTTCATTCGAAGGGCTATCTACCTTCCCCTTAGCCCTACGCCTTCAAGCTAAAGAGAATTGGGAAGGGCTAAGGGGTAGAATTGGGATTGGGCCTATATGTTACGGTCAGGGCCAGACAGAATCTGCAGACATTTTTTGCTATTTCTGCGCAGAATTTTGTAAAAAATCTGCAGATTTATGCGTAATGATTTTGGGAGTATTGTAACTAAAAAAGGTTAAAAACATATAATTTTTAATTTCATATATTACGTATTTAATTATTTAATTAAATAAATAACTTAATTGTTTGATGTTTACAATGCAAATCCAATTAGATCCACTTGATTTGGTAAACAAAGCAAGTCTCTCATATAATATATCTACTAAAAGACAGAAAATATTACTTTACAAACTGTATTGTAAATAAATCACATGACAATTTTCAAATTGGACAATGATATTACTGAAATTAATTTAACAACTGAATAAATATAAATTTCCACAAGTAAGTAAATAGACTCAGTGATCTGTGGAAATTTCTGCACGCGCAGTTTCCGTGAGGGCCTAGTTATAGTAGTACATTAAGTATTGTAACAAACATAACACAAAGCTATACTAACTTTTCTACTATATTTATACAATTCGTCAGTTTACTGTATAGTAAAAACTAATGTATACTACAGCGGAATGAACCACCAACTTATCCAGCACATGCTTTACGCAGCGGATGCCCTTCCAACTGCAACCCATCACTGGGAAACACCCATACACTTGCATTCACACTCATACACTACGGACAATTTAGCTTGCCCAACTCCCCTTTAGCGCATGTGTTTGGACTGTGGGGGAAACTGGAGCACCCTGAGGAAACCCACGCCAACACGAGGAGAACATGCAAACTCCACACAGAAATCCCAACTAACCCAGCCGAGGCTTGAACCAGCGCCCTTCTTTCTGTGAGGTGCCACCATGCTG
The DNA here is from genome assembly GCA_903798195.1 of Danio kyathit. NCBI lineage: Eukaryota > Metazoa > Chordata > Actinopteri > Cypriniformes > Danionidae > Danio > Danio kyathit. The sequence goes on from LR812539.1 coordinate 5,418,457, forward strand.
CCCTATTTTATATTATATTATATCAATAATAGACCCTATCCACAAGCCTACGCATTTAACGGTCATCATAATCCTTGAAAGTTTTTAATATTTTGATTTTTAAAATAAGTATGAACATTTGTATGCATTTATGAATTATTATATCATCTTTTCGTCAAATTACAAAAAAAGAATTACCGCTTGTACGAGGTGTTTCTAATCTAGCATCTATGGGGCTGCGAGTAATATTGATGTTATTATCTCCTCTGGCTGCTGTTATCATTCTAACACTTTTTTTTTTTTTCCTTTTTCTGAAAGTCTTGATAACACTATCGTGGAGTTTTTCTTTTATTATTTCAGCAAATAGGATTGTAAAATTTTTTTTTTTGTTGTTGTATTCTCCCATTCACTGCGCTCTAAGTTTACCCTGCAGCTATGATAACTTCTGCTATTGAGAAACCCGGAAATGTGAAAAGGGTCTATATTGAGTCAGACACAATATTCATTCTTTTTCCACTGCACTATGACTTTTATATTCTATACTGGACATTATTTCTGTTAAGTGACAAGACTTTTGTCTAAGCAAAGTCAGACCTTACTGTCCTAATTAAATAATTATAAATCAAGGCATGATCATATTTTATTTTGGTCAAATTAGCGTAGTCTAGAGACTTTTGCCTTTGATATAAGCCACTTCTGATACCAAATGATCAACAAGAAGTCAAGTTATTATTTGTTGTTCCTAAAACTTGGATAGGCGACAAGACTTTTGTCAGGTAGTGAATATATCTCACATTTTTTTTTCAAAGAATGACGAGCAGTAAAAGACACAATGTTCTCAAAAAAAGCTTTTTTTATTGTATTCCAGTTTTTAAATTGATTCAGTTTACCAGGGATTATTCTAATATACAAATACCACACACATTTATAAAAATGACTTTCACTGAAATCGTTCTTGCGATAAAGAGCAGTAAAGTGCATATCTCAGACATGTCCTGTGACTTCTTCTTTTTTATTTTTATGTTTTTAAATCTTTAAGAAATAGCAATATATCGTAACCAATAATAAAACATCATCAAACAAATAGTGCAAGTTCCCACCAGCAGCCACAGAAGGGCTTCAAATAGATATACATACACGCATCTTTAAGCACCTTCATTGTACATGGCCATTGCATTTTGCACACCAAAATGAAAACATAAACGTCTTGAACTGTTTTATTTCACTGTAAAGTTGCATTTCAGATCTCACCTGGGGTTCTTGTACAGTGGCTCTTGGTTTGTCAGACTGTATTTTCTGTTTGACGAGTCTTGAAGGGGGAAATATGTGAGATTTTATCTGCCCTTTGCTTTCTCATTACAGTATTGTTTTGAATTGATGTCATGGACGCACATTTGCTTTGAGAAACCGGAACACAGATGTCTTAGTGTCTTTATAAAAGCATCTTAATAAAATACAGCCGAGGCTCATTTAAATATGCATGAAAATATTGTTTTGTTTCCTCCTAAAGGTTGTGGACCTGTCCCCCAGTTTTAGTTTCCTGTACACGATGCTTCATATATGAAAAAGACTGCTTTGCAAAGAGATTAAAACATTTCAAGTTTGTTCCCAAACAACGTGTCTTTGGATGTTTTACAATGATCAGTATAGAAATACTTGCATTACGATAACGAGCAGTTCCACCAGAGAAAGCCAGCTATACAAATGATTCATTTAAAAAGCATTTGATTGAATCAATTCCTTTTTGAGAAGCACAATGTAAATCGCTTCAATCTCGAAAGTAATTACGAGATAAAATGACTTGCATGATTTAGCTTTTGTTTAGTTGCATGATTGACTGTTGATTTGTATTGCGTATATCGCTTGATTATTTTTTTTGGCTGTAAAAATGTTAGTTTTGTTTTTAAATCCTGAGAGTTTTTCTGATCAATTTGTTTGTCTTTGTGTTCCTGTGGTGATTCTAAGCATGTAACCACTCTAGTAAGTTTGCATAGTGGATGTACAGCGTAATTTAGCTTCACTGACAACTCTTTAATTATAAAACCTTATATGCAAACATCAAAGCTTCTAGCTTATATCAGCAGGACGTGGTTTTTCTTTCTGCATACCTGATTGTCAATTTTATTTTTTTGCATTCAGTTTTCACATACTCCACAGTCTATGAGCACATCATCCGTGTTAGCAAACGAAACATCAAAAAACAGCTTTAACAAATGCACATCCAAGATATAAACAAATCATTTAAAAAGCATTTAAAATCCCTGTCGTTCCATTCGGAAGCAGACTTAAGAAATAAATGAAGAAAATTCTTTTTTTTTCATGTTACAGAGTCTGAACCCGGTTCGTAAAGACTTGCGGCGTCCGAAGCGAGCAGCTGTTTCAGTCTGAGCCAATCAGAGCTTAGTTAGTTCAAACAGAAATTAATATTCTGTCATTCATTACTCGTCCTCTTGTTGTTCCATACACATAACTTTCATTTATCCCCAGAATACACACACAAAATGTTTTCAAATTAAAATCTAAGGTTTCTGCTTCTACATTGATAGCCTTTAGTGGTGAAAACCTACAAATGGGAAGTTGCTGAGACTTTTATTTCAGTATGTTGATGTACTTCCAATGGGGTGTATGCATGCACACAGACTTTTAATTTCAGCCAGCCAGCCTCAGCGCTTCCGGTGAACTGTCTTTACATTATAAAATTGCCACATTTAAGGTCTGATTTTTAAAAAAAGCAGCGATCTTCACTGCCTGATTGATATACGTTATGAAGTGGGTCTCAGACCGGACAAGAAGCACTGCATTAAATTCCTTTTTGCCCCGCCATGTCTTTATAATATGACAGTTTATTTTACCGCAGTATTTTCAATGGAGTTTCTGTGCTTGCCTGCTGATCCTGACGGCGCTAGCGGTTACACGGTCATTTATCTCATTTTACACTTGAACAACTAAATGAATGCTTATGTCTATTTAACTGAATGTATTTAATTGCATTACAACATTGATGCTGTAAAAGGAACCTTATAAAATTGAAAATAGTCACATAAACCTTTCAACGTAAGTTTATTATTGGTTGAAAACACTCGCTGTGCATATACCCCACTGAAACGGAATATTGAGTAGGGGGTGGGGCTTTCTTTTTTCACATCATTCTCTCATAGATACTAATAGTAAAAGGGGCGTGGCTAAGAATATTGTGGCTGAAGTGTCAAACTGACATCAGAGAAGGAGCCAATCAAAACGCAGAAGCAAATGCTCAGATTTAAATGAGCGCTAGTAAAATAAACATTGTAAACACTTGTAGTACGTTTCTTTTGGTCCAGACCAAGGTTACAATGATACATTGTAGCGTTTTGGTTACAATTCAGAACAGACCGACTACTCTGAACTAAACCAGTTGAAACAAACCAAATAGTCACGTGATGAAATTCGTCTAGCCAACGACTGATGTAAATGTTCTGATCTGCAATTTGATTGGTCAAAATTAATGCATTGGATAAGTAAACAAATAGCAGAGGTCCGTCGTTATCAAGACGAACTTCCTGAACTGCAATTTGATTGGTCAAAATTATTGATTGGGATAAGTAAACAAAGCGTACACTTCTTTGAGCAGATTTTCGTTGGTCCACTTTTGCCGCACATTTGTGTACGATTGCCACTTTCAGACCTGGCCAATTGAACCTCACCAAAACTGCAAAGAAACTCCTGACTGATCTGAACTTAACCAGTTGAAACGAACCAAAAAGTAGTCATGTGCTTATTACGACAACTGTTTTAGTCCAAAAAGGCAAAGTACTTTTAGCCTTTGAGTCGGTTCATGTTCTCACCCTAAACAAACCGCTCAGGGGTTTATTTGAAATAGTACCGAGACTACTTCTTTCAGCAGATTTTCATTGGTCTGCTTTTGCCGCTGAGTACAATTGCCACTTTTACACCTGGCCAATCGAACCGCACCAAAAATGCAAACAAACTCTGGTACTAACTAAATGAGTCTGGTGTGAAAGCACTCTAAAGGAAGTTCAGTTCCAGAGCAGTGGACCAATCAGAAGAACTTGGAGGCTGGGCAAGGGTTGCAAGCTACTGTTTACGGTAGCAAGTTGGCACACTGTGAAATAATTCTTACTGCCTTCATTTTGTAGTTCAAATTACTTTTCCAGTTAATTTCTCAACTCGCATCAGTCAAACTGACTAAAATATTAGGAGTTAAACAACTTAAAAAAAAAAAATGGTTGAAACCTGATTAACTTATAAAAATGAGTTAAAGCAACATAAAAACATTTGTGGTCTTGACTTTTTTGTCATTACATTTCTTACAGTCCATGACAACTGTTTTATTGTCTGGCAACAATGCCGAAGGACGCGCTTAAATGTACAAATTAAATCACATATTGATTTTGTTAGCTCACATTGCTAGTTTTGTGGTGAACAATTCATCTGTGCATGTCATTAAAAAAAATGTTTGCCTTTGTAATTGAAATTTGAAAATTTATCTCAGTTAAATTCTTAGATTAGGTCAGTCTGAGGTATTGGGCGTGGCTAACATACTTAACCACGCCCCTCCAGCTGTCGGTTTTGACAACAAACAGAAATGGTGAGGAGGAGGAGTCTGTTAGGTTGTAATAACTCTCCCATTCTAGATCTCTCTGAAAGAAATGCCTACTTTACTACATCCAATCAGCTCACAGTAGAAAAATTCAAGCTACGCCCACTGTTTTCTCGTTTAATACTTTGTTTCTCTAGGAACTGTGTCATAACACAGACAATACAATAATATATGGCCCTTTAGGTGTATGGAACATAACGAGGGATTAGTTAATGACAGAATAAAAATTTTTTTTGGGTGAACTAACCACTTAAAGTCAGTTTGCAGCCTCAGGAATGGGCGGAGCTCGTTCCAGTCTCACGGCCCAGGGGTCAGAGGTTGGTGAATAAAAGGCCGGATGAGGCAGAACGTCCTCAGTGGCAACGAAAGCAAAAACGCCTCGTTTCCGGCTCGCGTCCTCTGAGATGATCTTTCTGTCTTCGATATCGCCGTCCTCCAGCGTTTTTGGCTGCTGTTTCTCCCCCATCTGAGCGGCAGGGAAGCGCAAGGTCCGGTCTGGCTGGAGCGCGCTGGGATCGGGAGGGAACAGGAAGTTGGTGGAGCGCCAGGCGGAGGGTTTTCGGCCTCGGCGCGGGCGCGAGACGCGGCAGCTCTGCCTCTTAATGTGCCGGTGCAGGTGGTCAGAACGCGTGAAGCTCTTGTAGCAGTGCTCGCATTGGTACGGCCGCACGCCCGTGTGGATGCGCAGGTGGTTCTTCAGATCATAGTTGTGAACGAATTTGGAGTTGCAGTGCAGGCAGATGTACGGCCGCTCGCCTGTGTGCTTGCGCATATGGATCTTCAGCTTGTCTTGTCTGGAAAAGAGATAAAAAAAAATCAATAGTTAAAACTATTTTACACACTCAAAAAATGATGCTTGTCAAAATTTTTGGGGGGTGGGGGCAACTTAATTGTTTTATGTTCAATCTTGTCTGGAAAAGACATAAAAAATTTCAATAGTTAAAATCTTTACTCAAAAATGACGTTTGCTGATTGTTCCAACTACTTATTTATAACGAGCCGAATCAACACAATTCTTGAGTTGTTTTTTTGGGGTTTGGTTTTTTTTTTTGGGGGGGGGGGGGGGGGGGTTTAACTTATTTTAAGTTTAATCTTGTCTTGTCTGAAAAAGGGATAAAAAAATAATTAAAAAAAATGGTGTTTATTAAAATTATTTATTTAAAACAAGCTGAAATATCACAATTCTTGAGTTTTTTTATGGGGGCAACTTAAATATTTTAAGTTCAATCATGTCTTTACTGGAATTTTTATCTTATCTTACTCAAAAATGACATTTGCTGTTTGTTTAAACTACTTGTTTAAAACGAGCTGGAATAACAATTCTTGATTTTTTTGGGGGGACAACTTAATTGTTTTAAGTTCAATCTTGTCTTGTCTTGAAAAGAGATTTAAAAAATGCAATAGTTAATCTTCACTCAAAAAATGATGTTGAGCAATAATAATATTTACTAATCAATACTGTAACTATTTGAAAATCTGGAAAATGAGAGTTATTAAGAAAAGAAATTAATATGAAAATCACCTTAATGTTAATTAAATATCTTAAGATATGCTTTTATAGACTTTTTATTATAATTTTTATTATAATTGTTATAATTATAATTGTAAAGCAAATTTTAATCAGGACTACTTAATTTTTTTAATTCACATTTACAAAATTCAATTCGTAAGTTCAAAACACGATTCATAAATACACAAATCCGATTCGTAAGTTCAAAACACGATTCATAAATGCACAAATCCAATTCGTAAGTTCAAAATGCGATTCAAACACACACAAACGCACACACACACACACTACAAAAAATGCTTTTCTTACTTAGATTTTTGTTTTGTCTTCTAGTGCAAATATCTAAAAACTCAAATCAAGAAGCATTTTCTAGACATACAAAAAATATTGTCTTGTTTTAAGAAATATGGCAAAATGAAGTGAGTTTTTCCTTTAAAACAAGCTAAATAATCTGCCAATGGGGTAAGCTAAATAATCTTATGTAAAAAAAATAAAAACAAGTTTTTGTTTTCCCCAGTGGCAGATTGTTTTGCTTGTTTTAAACAAAAACTCAATTTATTTCTTAAAACAAGACAATATTTTTTGCTCATCTAGAAAATGCTTCTTGATTTATAAGATTTTTAAAAAATAATACATTTTCCACCTAAAATTTATACAGCCACAACACAATTCACATATACAAAATCCAATTCGTAAGTTCAAAACCCAATTCATAAATACACTAATCCAATTCGTGTTCAAAACCCGATTCATAAATACACAAATTTAATTTGTGTTCAAAACCCGATTCATAAATACACAAATCCAATTCGTAATTTCCAAACATGATACTTAAATGCACAAATCCAATTCGTAAGTTCAAAACACGATTCATAAATGCACAAATCCAATTCGTAAGTTCAAAACACGATTCATAAATGCACAAATTCAATTCGTAAGTTCAAAACACGATTCATAAATGCACAAATTCAATTCGTAAGTTCAAAACACGATTCATAAATGCACAAATTCAATTCGTAAGTTCAAAACACGATTCATAAATGCACAAATTCAATTCGTAAGTTCAAAACACGATTCATAAATACACAAATCTAGTTCATGTGGTGAAAATATTTGTGATTTATTTATTTATTTTTATTTTTATTTTTTTTACTTGTGAATTTACAAATTGTGTGTTGTATTTATGAATCATGTTTTGAATCTACAAATTGGATTTTGTAAACGTAAATTGTGTTGTGCATGTATGAATTTTATTTTTTAAATAGATTTTATGGAGCCAGATTAGTTTCAAAAATAATACAAGGAAAGCATTACCTTACCTTACTTAGATTTTTGTCTAATTTCTAGTATAAATATCTAAAAATTCTTAAATCAAGAAGCATTTTTTTTCGAGACGAGCAAAAAATATTGTCTTGTTTTAAACAAAAAATCTATTTATTTCTTAAAACAAGCAAAATAGTCTGCCAATGGGTAAAGCAACAAACTTGTTTTTTTTTTTTGACATAAGATTATTTTGCTTACCCCATTGGCAGATTATTTGTTTATTTGTTTTAAGCAAACTAAACACTTAATTTTGGCATTTTATTTCTTAAAACAAGACAATATTTTTAGCTTGTCTAGAAAATGCTTCTTGATTAACATTTATTTTAGATATTTATTCTGGAAACAGGAAAAAATTGAAGGTATAAGCATTTTTTTTTTGCAGTTTGTGTTTGTGTGCACTGCAAAAATGATTTCCTTACTTAGATTTTGTGTCTTGTTTCTAGTCCAAATATCTAAAAACTCTTAAATCTAGCATTTTGTAAAAAGTATTGTCTTATTTTAAGAAATAAATTGAGTTTTTGTTTAAAACAAGCAAAAATATCTGTCAGTGGGGTAAGCAAATTAAATCTGTTTAAATAAATCTTATTTTTTAAAATAAGACAATATTTTTTTGTTTGTCTGGAAAATGCTTCTTGATTTGAGTTTTTAAATATTTAGACTAGAAACAAGACAAAAAATCTAATTAAGGAAAGCATTTTTTGCAGCAAACATACACACTGCTTTTCTTACTTTTTTTTTTTTTTGTCTTGTTTCTAGTGCAAATATCTAAAAACTCTAAAATCAAGAAGCATTTTCTAGACAAGCAAAAAATATTGTCTTGTTTTAAGAAATAATATGGCAAAATCATGTGAGTTTTTCCTTAAAACAAGCTAAATTATCTGCCAATTGGGTAAGAAAACTAATAACAAGTTTTCTTTTGCTTTCCCCATTGGCAGACTATTTTGCTTGTTTTAAACAAAAACTCCATTTATTTCTTAAAAGACAATATTTTTTTCTCATCTAGAAAATGCTTCTTGATTTAAGAGTTAGAAACAAGACAAAAAGAAGGAAGGAAAGCATTTTTTGCCACACAAACACACACACACACACACACACACACACACACCCACACACACACACACACACACACACACACACACAGGTGTACGCCTTCATACTTGAAAAGCATACAGCTGCAAGTTGCTCAAGAGTAGCAGCGACACAAGAAAAGCCAGAAAAGGCGAAAGCGAAACGCTCAGGATTTCTTGCTCCTGTTATGTGGTATCCAGATGAGTTATCCAGCCTCCGTTTGATCTATTTCTCACTCTAGATCTCACTCATCGAAATTTCATTCCTCTACAGAGCGTTTGAGCCCAAAAGTGAAATGTAGGTCTTATAATAACATCACTCCGACTCCTTTGTGTGTTTTATTACAGTGTGGAAACCTCATGCAACCACAGTGATGCATAAAGTGTTTCACAGCAGGTTCATCCTTATGATGCTGCTCTAGTTTTCACGTGCCACTTCATTGTTGTAATACTGAAGCTCAGCAGTTCAAAGAGGCTGTTTATTTTCACAGACTGTCGGTGTAATTTGTTTGAGGGGGAAAAATTTTAAAAAGTGCGCTGGGTTACATGACAGCAAGTCTGAATTATTTTCTGCTAAATCCGTCATTGTAAAACATTCATGCTTTATTTAATTTGTCTGCTCCTTTTTGATGTACGTTCACTTTTAAGTGTGTTTCTCTTACATTCTGTTTGCTGGAATTGATGTCAAAAACATCAAGTCCTGAAATGTTCGCTCAGAAATGAACATAAGAAGTGATGTTGACTTATATTGTATGGGTGGAAAAATGCCTTTTTTTCTATATAGAACAAGGACTAACTGATTTAGGACAAAATGAGGGTGAGTAAATGATTACAGTTTTTAAAATGTTTTGAATTAAAATAGATATATAAAATAATTATAATTGCTAATTTGGGTGGCGCAGTGGGTAGCGCTGTCGCCTCACAGCAAAAAGCTCCCTGGTTCTAGCCTCGGCTGGTTCAGTTGACAATTCTGTGTGGAATTTGCATGTTCTCCCCATGTTGGCTTGGGGGTTTCCTTCGGGTGCTCCGGTTTCCCCCACAGTCCAAAGACATGCGCTATAGGTGAATTGGGTAGGCTAAATTGTCTGTAGTGTATGAGTCTGAAACAAATGCTGGATAAGTTGGCAGTTCATTCCACTGTGGCGACTCCTGATTAATAAAGGGACTAAGCCGAAAAGAAAATTAATGAATGAATAAATTGCTAATTTATAATTAATTAGCAATACACTCAGAAATAAAGGTGCAAGAGCTGTCACTGGGGTGGTATCTTTTCAAAAGGGCCACATTTGTACTTAAAGGGTCCATATTGGTACCTCAAAGGTATATATTAGTACCTACACATTTCAAAGGGTAAACATTTGTACTTTTTCGGTACTAATATGTACCCTTGAGGTAATAATATGGACCCTTTAGGTACAACTTTTTTGAAAAGTTACCACCCCAGTGACAGCTCTTGTACCTTTATTTCTGAGAGTATAATTAACTGCTTTATTGTAATTAATGGTAGACTATTAGTAAAGGTAGTATATAAGTGTATAGAAAAACAAACAAATACCAATTTTCGATCTCATCAACTATCACTAAAAATAAGCCACAAAAGTCATTTGATAGTAATTCAATGATATTTGTAATAAATGTATATAAAGAAATCTATTTGTAAATAATAAAACCAAATTGTTAATTCTAAAATCAAACAATTTATAGCTATTTGATTAATTTCAATAAAAACATAATTGCAAAATGAATCTAGCATCAATCCTATCAACGATCACAAAAAATAAGTTACAAAGGCGTTTAATAGTTGTTCATTCATTCATTCATTCATTTTTCTTCAGCTTAGTCCCTTTATTAATCAGGGGTGAAGTAACCGCCAACTTATACAGCATGTGTTTTACACAGCGGATGCCCTTACAGCTGCAACCCAGTACTGGGAAACATCCACACACACGCATTTACAATTATACAATTATTTACAACGCATTACCAATTTAGTATATTCAATTTCCCTATAGCGCATGTGTTTGGACTGTGGGGGAAACCAGAGCACCCGGAGGAAACCCACGCCAACACTGGGAGAACATGCAAACTCTACACAGAAATGCCAACGGGCCCAGCCGGGACTCGAACCAGTGACCCTTCTTGCTGTGAGGCGACAGTGCTAACCACTGAGCCACCATGCCGCCCAATATATCTATTTAAACCAAATTGTTAATACTAAAATTTTAATGATTTATAACAATTTGATTAATTTGAATTAAATAATTACAAAATGAATCTAGCTTCATTCCTATCAACTATCACTAAAAGTAAGTCACAAAATCATTTAATAATTTTTAAATTTCATTTTTAATAATAGTTGTAATAAAGTATTTTTTAATAAAAAAAAAAAAAACCAAATTGTTTGTTTTATTATTTATAGTAATTATAGTAATTATTAATTACTATTAAAATGATAAATGTTTTGAATAATTCAAGGTTTATAGAACAAAATGCAAAGTTTACCCAGCATCATTCCCATCAACAATCACTAAAAATAAGTGGCAAAAAAGTCTTTAATAGTCATTTAATAATAGTTGTAATAATATTTTGTTATAAATAATAAAACCAAATTCTTCATGATAAAAACCAAATCATAAATATTTTGAATAACTCAATTAATACATAAATAATTACAACTATCACTAGAAAGTGGCAAAAGCATTTGAATAGTGACGTTATCACAATTTGTAATAAAATAATAAAATACAAGTATACAATTAAATAAAAAATAATAAAATGAAATCCTAAAATATTCTGATTATATATTTTGATTTATTATAAAGAAATCAAAAATACACCCACCACAATTCCCATCAACTCTGACTTAAGTCGCAAAATTATGTATTTATTGTTGTTAAATTACTCATTTATAAATAATAATAAAAAAAATTCATTAATAAAAATTTAATTGTAAAAAATAATTGTAATAATTAGAACTACATAGAAAATACAAATAATTATGCAGGAGTTGACTTAAAGTATCACTTATCATCTTTATATACACTCTTTACCCAGTTTTCAGTTTTCCACAAAGATGATGTTATTTCTGTTTTGAATCTGCTACTATGCTGACACACAGGCATTTATAGCTCCACCCTCTTTTGAAAAGACCACAATCTCATTTGAATTTAAAGCGACAGTCACCAAAATGCCACAATTTGGATCAAAGCCTAAAAGGATCAATTTTAAAGAGTTTAAAACATCATTTGTGTGCTATTTTGAGCTGAAATTTTACTACATACACCCTAGAGATATCAGAGACCTATTTTACATCTAGTAAAAAGGGGCATAAATGGTCCCCTTCAATATTGCATTAATAGACCTGACAAGTATCACTAATCTTCTTTATTGTACTCTATTTACCCAGTTTTCAATTTTTTCACAGAGATAACATTAGTCATGTTTTGAATTTGCCTCGATGCTGACGCATAGGCATTTATACCTCCGCCCTCTTTTAAGAAGATCTCCTTTGAATTTAAAGTGACATTCACCAAAACGCCACACTTTGGATCAAAGCATAAAAGGTTAAGTTTCAAAGAGTTTAAAACATTATTCGTGTGGTATTTTGAGCTGAAACTTCACACACAAGCACTCTAGGAACATCAGAGGCTTATTTTACACCTTGTAAAAAGGGGGATAATTGGTCCCCTTCAATACAGGGTGTTCGCTGGGTCTTAAAAAGTATTAAAATTTGATAAATCAATGTAGAGAACTTTAAGGCCCTTAAAGTATAAAAAAAGTCTTAAATGCTATTTTGCAAGGTATTAAATTTTATATCATTTTTGATTTTGCAAAGTATGATTGTATGCTAAAGTTTGCCTGAATTAAATCTGCAGATATCAGGATGCTGTGCACTGTAAAAAGTCATTCTGTGGTCTTGTAGATTTTATTAAATTTAATATGTACACTTCATTCATTCATTCATTTTGTTTTCTGCTTAGTCCCTTTATTAATCTGGGGTCGCCACAGCGGAATGAACCACCAACTTATCCAGCATATGTTTTACGCAGTGGATGCCCATCCAGCTGCAACCCATCTCTGGGAAACATCCATACACACTCATCCACACTGGTGGACATGTACTGCATGTCCTTGGACTGTGGGGGAAACGGGAGCACCCGGAGGAAACCCACGCGAATGCAGGAAGAACATGCAAACTCCACACAGAAACGCCAACTGACCCAGCCAGGGCTCGAACCAGCGACCTTTTTGCTGTGAGGCGACAGCACTACCTACTGCGCCGCCCTATATATGTACACTTTATTTAATAAAATTAATTTCCTGTTTTTTGGGCATTTTTTTGCTTTGAAACTACTTAAAAATGTCTGTAATAAAATCTAATCAAATTTATTATAAGAATTTAGCTATTACTTTTGAATAATTTAAAAAAGAGAAAATATTAATTAAATGCAACGTGATAAAAATGAGCATTTTCAAATTCACAGACATTTTCTGTCACAATGATTAATAATTAAATCAATAATTTTGGTTAAAATTTGCTTAGTACTGTTTGCAGTTAGGCGATGCAGTGGCGCAGTAGGTAGCAAGAAGGTCACTGGGTCGCAGGTTCAAACCTCGGGTCAGTTGGCGTTTCTGTGTGGAGTTTGCATGTTCTCCCTGCGTTCGCGTGGGTTTCCTCCGGGTGCTCCGGTTTCCCCCACAAGTCCAAAGACATGCGGTACAGGTGAATTGGGTAAGCTAAAATAGTCCGTAGTGTATAAGTGTGTGGATGTTTCCCAGAGATGGGTTGCGGCTGGAAGGGCATACGCTGTGTAAAATCGTGCTGGATAAGTTGGGTGTTCACTCCGCTGTGGCGACCCCGGATTAATAAAGGGACTAAGCCGACAAGAAAATGAATGAATGAATGTTTGCAGTTACTCATTTTGAATGACTGATTTTAAATTAGCCAGTTTAATTACAATAATGAAATTAAGTTCTTACTCAATCCATATTTGTGGAATTTAATTAATAATATTGCTTGTAATCTGTTACCTCAGTTTTATTGAGTAGATATAGGATTATTTTTTTACAGTGTGTAGTTTATGAAATCAATAAAATCCTACTAGATTTGACATCATGCTGCTTTGTTTACTGCAGTAACCAAAGCAACACCATTTTTCTGCAGTTCTGCAGTCCAACCTGCAGAATTAGCTAGATTTAATCAATTTTTATTCAGTATAGGAATAATGTTTTAGTTTTGGATTAGTGTCTTACATTAATGTTTACTAAATATACTGTAAGTCAAAATCTCGCCAGTGTTTCTGATTGAAAAGTGGTAATAGGGTCTTAAAATGTATGGAAAGAGTCTTAAAAAAGGTCTTAAAAGGTATTGAATTTCACTCTCTGATTCCTGTATATAATCTGTAATATTGCATTAATAGACCTGACAAGTATCACTAATCTTCTTTATTGTACTCTATTTATCTCTATTTAGGATCAAGACCTAAAAGAGTCAGTTTCAAAGAGTTATAAAACATTATTTGTGTGGTATTTTGAGCTGAAACTTCACATACACACTCAGGGGACATCAGGGACGTGCAGAGACCTTTTAAGGGGCAGGGGCTCAAGTGGAAAAAAGGGCACTTTTTATTAAATAATAGTAATAATTGTACTTCAATAAATAAAATATATTATAATGGGATTATTAAGGAGATTTCACCCTAAATTCACCATATACTCACCCTTAAAAGGATAGTTCATTCAAAACTGAAAATTCTGTCACCATTTACTCACCTTTTACTTGCTCCAAACCCATTTGACTTTTTTCTTCTTCTGTTGAACACACAAAGTAATATTTTGAAAAAAGCAGGAAACCTGTAACCATTGACTTTGTTTTTCCTACTCTGGAAGTCAATGATTCAAGTTTACAGCTTTCTTTAAAATATCTTTTTTTTAATCTTTTATTCGTTAGTGTTCAACAAAATAAAGAAACAAAAAAATGGAACCACTTGAGGGTGAGTACATTTAAATGTTTGGGTGAACTATCCCTTTTCAATCTATTATATTTGTTTGAGTTTTTTTTTTTTTTTTCTGTTGAACAAAATAAAATATTTTGAAGAATGTAGGCCACACTGATAGCCACTGACTTCCATAGCTAGCCTATGTTTTATAGCTTCAATTGAGATACATTCTGTGTGACTACAAAAACAAGAGGCCAATATTTTCACTATCCAGCTGTCGTTTCTACATTACATTAGCCTGTATTCCTATGATATTGCCCTGGCTAAACTTGAGCTAACTTACTACATGGTTGTTAATCAGGAGGATGCTAGCAAGACAAAACAGCCTATTTGCTTTTGAACTTTTGGATAAATAGCTGACGTTAAATTTGAGTCTTTTGTTAACCTTTACTCACCTCCACACAATGAAGATGAATGACGGATGAATTTACATCGGTGGTTCTGTCGATCATATCGCGCTGCTATAACAGAGGTCAGCTATAATATATGTTTTACACACACTCCGTCTGCAGTGTGTGTATGGGTCAGACTGTAAAGCTATGGCCCAGATGCAGTTCGTGTGCAATGCGGATGCAGGAGTTGGCATAGGCGCTGATAGACGTTACTCCACTCTTGACACCTTACTTTTGAGGCGAGAGTAACAGTGTAAAAAGAGTCTTTGTTAGAGCATACGCCTCGCATGTGGCTTTTTTTTTCCAAATCGCCAGTTCGAGGCTCGCTTGGAGCGGCTAGACTAAAACCAAGATATACTTTAAAAATTTTGTTTTGTTATTGTTTGACAGGGAAAGCGGTCCTTAAATAGAACACGCATTAACATACATGTATATCATTAGTAGTATTAAAAAAAGAATAATTATCCCCAGGCAAAAAAGGGCATTTTCTCTCCAGGAGAAAAAAGGGCAGGGGCTCAAGCACCCAAAGCCCCCACCTCTGCACGTGCCTGGGGGACATCATCTAGTTAAATGGGTCCCCTTTAATATTGCATTAATAGACATGACTAGTATAACTAATCTTCTCTATTGTACTCTATTTTCCCAGGATCGGAGGATAAAGTGTGCATTAGTGTCACCTTAACTGGACTCACCTGGTGAAGCGGACCTCGCAGATGGTGCACATGTAGGGCTTCTCTCCGGTGTGTGTTCGCATGTGTCGTGGCAGCTTTCCTGCTCCTTGAATCACCTTGTTGCAGATCGGACACTGCTGTGACGCCTTGGGCTTCATCTTCCTCTCCTCTTCCAGCTGCCATGGTGGAAAAAGCGTCCCGAGATGCGATGCAGAAAGAAAGTTCAGGTAGGACCGCAGATCTGTTCCCTCTTTGATTGCACCAAGCGAGGGGTCGGCAGTCATTCCCAATCCAGGACTCATGAAGTCTTTGAGGAAGTCTCTGTGAAGGATAGGGTTCGTAGGTTCATCTTTTAACTCTTCTTTGATGACTTCTTTTTTGACCGCAAGATCTAAAGGCCCGTTTTCCAATGAAGCATTTGGGAATGGCCGTCGGGGCTCCAAAATCTGAGGATAACCTGGGAATTCTGCTGCCCACATTGGAGGGTAGAATCCTGGGTGTAGACATATGGCAATATTCAGTAATTGGATCTCACACTGTTATACGTTTTATTTTATTGTATTTTTGCTGTAACAGTGAAACAGTGCTGCCAGCAATTTACTGCAACTGCCTCTTTACAGTAACTTCCCTGTAAAATGTGTTTTACAGTAGTGGGGCCCTACCACAATTTCATTTTACAGTACAATAGCCTTACCGCAACATCTTTTTTATGGTAAAATGCTGTTTACCGCATTTTAATTTTACAGTATGACAATTTTTACACTTTACTGTAATTTATTTACAGTACAAAACCTTTACTTTGAGTATTTACTATTGAATTTAATAAATTTCAAACCAGTGACTATATCATGTACAACAGTAGTTTTATTATTCATTGTTATTATATCCATTTTAAATGCCTTACAAAAATAATTTTCATTTATCAATCTATTTTAAATTCTATTTTAAACTATTTATAATACATTTTATGATACAAGATGTTAATTAATAATTTTGCAATGTGGTGATGTTTCGTATAAACAAGATAAGTGTTGTTTCATATGCTCTATTGCTTATTTTGTGGTGTCATAAAATACATCATGGTAATACTTTTTCATAATTGATGTCAGTGCAATGTTACACATCCCGTAATGATGTCAGATCACTTTTTGTTTTAAATTGTCACATCATCATAGTACACATGCTGCTGATGATGCAAGGTTTCCGCTACATTCATTCATCCGTGGCGGGCCGCCACGCCAAAATTCATCCCGCCACGGCTACATTACAACTTCTCTTTAAAAACATTTAGTCGTGTTTTTTATAGCGGGTTATAATCGCACCAAAACATATTAGAGGTAAACAGCGCAAAACTTTCTGTAACTGTAGTAGTGCTGTGCGCTATTTGTTCAACCCTTTAAGGTGACATGCTGACTGACTCTCTGTCAGACTGACTGACAGGTGCGCGAGTCCAGCAAACACGGTGTAGCTTTCACTTAAGATGAACACAGTTTCCATAAATATACTTTATTGATAAAGGTCAATGACTCTGCATGCAATGACTTTATCTTGCTGGAGTTTATAGCCGTTTTATTTTACTTCAGTCGACGCGTTAATGTCGGAAAACGCACCAAATCGCGCTTCAGCAGCGCTTACTGGAGAGTGCACGAGAAGATCTGCACTTGAACGTGTAAATTTGAGTGCGTGCAAGAAGTTCACGAAGTGGAAATCGGCGCGCAAGCAAAGAGATTCGCATGCTCTTATTACATGAATGCTATCTTGACCTGCAATACTGCGTGTAATATTTATCTTTGAAACAGTTGGCAGATCTGTGTAAAAAAAGTCCTGCCGCCACTGCTGGAAAAAATCCTAGAGGAAACACTGTGATGTGACAATAAAAAAGTGATTTGACATCATTACGGGACATTGTGAGAAAGTTGCAGTCTTTAATGTATAATATTTACATTTTGCATTTATTTTAGTGATGTTTTTTTATATTGGACCTGTAGTAATTAGTTTTTGAAACGTGTTTTTTATTTTATTAATACTTATTTTATATATCTAGTTGTTTTATCAAGTTCTAAACAACGAATATGTGCACATGTGAATGACTACATTTCTGAGTACATACTTTAAAATGTAAAAAGTAATAGTTTTACATGTGATCAATATATATATATATATATATATATATATATATATATATATATATATATATATATATATATATATATATATATATATATATTAGGGCTGGGCGATTTTTTTTTTTTTTTTTTTTTTTTTTTTTTTTTTTTCGATTAATTCGAATTTACGTATTAATCGATACGTAATAATAATTATATATATATATATATATATATATATATATATATATATATATATATATATATATATATATATATATATATATAGTTGAAGTCAGAATTATTAGCCCCTCCGAATTATTAGCCCCCCTGTTTATTTTTTTCCCCCAATTTCTGTTTAACGGAATCTTCTGTTCAACACATTTCTAAACATAATAGTTTTAATAACTCATTTCTAATAACTGATTTATTTTCTCTTTGCCATGATGACAGTTAATAATATTTTACTAGATATGTTTCAAGACACTTCTATACAGCTTAAAGTGACATTTAAAGGCTTAACTAGGTTAATTAGGTTAATCAGGCAGGTTAGGATAATTAGGCAAGTTATTGTATAACAATGGTTTGTTCTGTAGACTATCGAAACAATTTATAGCTTAAAGGTGCTAATAATTTTGTCCTTAAAATGGTTTTTAAAAAATTAATAGCTGCTTATATTCTAGCCAAAATAAAACAAATAAGACTTACTCCAGAAGAAAAAATATTATCAGACATACTGTGAAAATTTCTTTCCTCTTTTAAACATCATTTGGGAAATATTTAAAAAAGAAAAAAAAAATTCAAGGGTGGCTAATAATTCTTCAACTGTATATATATATATATATAGATGAAAAGCCGCTAAATGGCACTTCCGCCAAAAATGACATAATAACATTGAGCACGTACTACACCATCAACAAATAGATTTGCTTCTAATCATCCAAATCGCAATCAGTGCATTCAGAAATAACAGTTTGTTGGCAAAAGCCACTAAATTTCCTGCTAACTCTGGCTTGTTTACGGTTTTACTGTTGATTTAAGGAGTATTGTCCCTGTTAAATAAAATAAAGTAAAAGTAATAAAGTAAAATGCAACTTGCCTTTGACGGCAAAAGACGATATATTCCGAGAACCAACCAGAAGGCGCGAATCTAATCATATGTTTTCAATGTAGCAGCGCTTTGATACGCCGGCTTTTATGAGGAGACATATTCCGTTTTCGATTTTAAAAGACGAAGTTTGATGAACTGGATGAGGCTGTCCAACTGTCGGTGAATGGCAAATAAAAACGCCCCTTACCTCAAAACTCTGTGCATTATAGGAAAAAGAAAACACACTGTACAGTCAGAAGTGTAGCATGCGTTCATAATGATTTTTCGCGCAGCGATGCTACTTTGAATGAGTCTGATTTCCTATACAAGAAACAGCAACTGCGTTTCACGAAAGACAAAGTTAAGATGCCGTTCTTATATCCCACGTGGATGCTGTGAGGATAAACAAGAGACCAAGACCTTAAGTATGGTGAAAATGAATGAATGACAGCTTGTAAAATTGTCTGAGAGGCATCCCCTTTTTGCCCAGTAGGCCTACCTTGTGTTTTATTTGCTAATTTAAGCTATTTTTTAAAAGATAAATATAATATATAAAACTATACATTATTTATATTACTTCATATTACCTATTACGTCTGATAAACTTTTTATATTAATGGACAATGCACAGATATTGATGATTCATAATGTTTTACACTACATTATTTGAATCTTAGTTTACAATGTTTGCAATGTTTACATTGCTCTACTTGCATTAAATATAAATCCCATATATCAGAAAAGACAACAGATAGTTAAGATTTAATTAATGTCAGTTTTAATGTTATTGATTAATGCACTTATTTTACAGATTTCATTTATTCATTTTCCTTCTGCTTTTTCCATGGTTTATGACAGCGGAATGAACCGCCACTTACTTGACAGATTTATATATTTTAAATTTCAGATGGTTTGTGTATGTGTTTTATATTTGGTAAAATAATTTCTAATTGCATCTTTAGTGATTTTCAACTAAATACACTGTATTGTCCCAATAGGTGGATTTAGAGGTTTTTGCATAAAAAGCAGAAGTGGATTTAGCTGGTTTTGACGCAAAAGAAAATCTACCTTGTTAAAAACCAAAGAATTGTCTAAAGTGACATCTAATAAAAATATTATATTTACTAGGTAATATAACCTTATCATTACCTATAACATGAAACTTCTGAACCTAATCAGAGGAGCCTGATAGAAAATGCTTATTTACAAGAAAAGAGGTCTGATGGATTTAGAGGGTTTTGCATCTGAACTCTTTATATATATATATATATATATATATATATATATATATATATATATATATATATATATATAGATAGATAGATAGATAGATAGATAGATAGATAGATAGATAGATAGATAGATAGATAGATAGATAGATAGATAGATATGCGGACTGGGAAATTTTCAACCAGGCAAAAGTAACTGTCAGTCAGGTCACATCTGATGTGATCTAGAAAGTGAAGAGCAGGGAGGGGGCGCGGAGATGCGCGGCAGATCAGAATCACGGTGGCAGGCCAGATTGACTGTCAGGCCACAGGGAAATGTCCCGGTGCTCCCTATGGCCAGTCCGCCCCTGTTTATATGTATATATATCAATAGTTCAAATGTAGCTTTTTTTACGTCAGTCTGGCCTACTACATGCTGAAATATTGATTTAAAAATGTGTCCTTATTTATACAGCAATTGAACATTAGTACTGTGCAACAAACTCCAAAAGCTAACTTTGGTTAATTTAACCAAACTCATGGACAAATCCTCCTATTAATCTTAGCTGATGCTCATTTCTTAGTTTTTACCTAATAATGCATTAACATAGGAGTAGTAATCTGATTACAAGTCGTAATTGTTAATAACAAATAAAATTCAGTTGTGAAAAATTCCTTGCTCTGTTAAACATCATTTGGAAAATATTTGGAGAAAATTTGGCGAATAATTTTGACTTCAACTCTATGAAAATAAAATATTAAGATATCATTTTACCAAAATCGTTTTTATAATACCATCATAAGCCTACCTGGGAGAAGAGGCGAGAATCCTGCACCTCTTTCCAGGCCGGGAACTTTCGGGTACAGCCCTTCTTGAAGTAAAGACTCAATGGAGAAGTCCTTCAACGCTCTGCCCTCCAAACCCTCAGGTCCTCTGGGTTTGTCAGCTTGCTGGGTTTCTGGAGTGCCCACTTGGGATCTTTGGGATTCATCCTGACCTTTTTGGGAGCTGCAAGACGGACTCTCCGCTTCCCTCTCCTCCCAAACTTTTCCCTCCTGAATTTCCGCCCCCTCTCCTTGCGTGGACTTCTCGCTGTTATTGTCCTCAAACTCTCCATCTTTCGAGTCGACCTCCTCCTCCATTTCTTCCTCTTCTTCTTCATCTTCATCGTCCTCATCATCTCCCTCAAATTCCTCTCCCTCCACATGCCCTCCTTCTTTTCCACCTCCACCCGTGTCCATGATGTCCCGACATACGTTTATAATGCAAGGGATTTCCAGGAGTCTGGCTGCGCTCAGGATCTCCTTGACGTTAGATGTCGTCACTGTTAGCGTTGATGTGTAGGCAAACTCTAATATGGCCGTCAGGGATTCTGGCGCTATGAAATCCAACTCGTAAATGGCGTGAGGGTTGGTGTCCTGACTGGAGCCGGTGGCCACTGTGAACAGTTTTTTGAAGTACTGGCTGCAAGCAGCGAGAACAGAGCGATGGGTGCGGTACTCTTGATCTCGGACGACTAAAATGACATCGCATAGCAGGCCATCCCGCCGCTGCTCGTTCAGACTGCATAGGACGTCATTACTGTGGTTTGGGAAGGGGATTCCAATCAAGTCCTCATCTGTGTGTGCCATCCTCTTGCAGGAATCTGTGCACAAGTAAAAAAAAAAGTGGTATTGATATTTATAGGCCAAGCATCCTGTTTAATTTACAACCTGTTTCACCACACATTTCAGAAGTTTGTGTTAAATCAAAATGTACAAAGTTTATTTATTTTGCTAGCCCACATTGTAATTCTTTAGGTGAACAGTTAATCCATGCAAGTCAATTCACTGAAAAACAAAAGTTTGCTTTGGTAATCTTGTCAAATTCTGAGAATTTTCTTCTGCTTTTTCTCTGATGTCAGTTTGATGGCTTCAGCCACAATATTCTTGGCATGCCCCTCTTACCATTAGTTTGCTATGAGTGAATGATGCGCAAAAAGAAATATACAGTTTCAATTGAAAATACATCAACATACTGTAATAAAGGTTTTAAGCAAATTTCACGCAGTTCACTCAAACTATAAAGACTTTGATTTGTCACTTCTTGAGTGTTTAGTTGGAGTTAGAACTAAGCTCCAAGGACTCTGCTTGCCCACTATTGATCTAGATGACCAGATGACTGTTGCTATAAAGTCTGTATGAAGCTTATCATTTTATCACTACAATCAAAATCACCTTGCAGCCCAAGGTTTATCATTAAAGCTAAGCAGGGCTGAGTCTGGTTAGTACCTGGATGGGAGACCACATGGGAAAACTAGGTTACTGTTAGAAGTGGTGTTAGTGAAGCCAGCAGGGGGCGCTCATCCTGTGGTCTGTGTGAGTCCTAATGCCCTAATATAGTGAAAGGGACTCTATACTGTCAGTGAGCACCGTCTTTCAGACAAGACGTTAAATAAAACGTAAAGAAACCCCATTGTCCGGGCCAAACTCCCGTCATTGGCCCTTACCCATCATGGTGATTGTAAAACACTTTGGATGTATGGCCACACACAATAAATGTGCTTTATAAATGCATATTACATTACAAAATGAAAGTTCAATTTAACTTAAATTTAAAATGGCATTTTTATTTAATGAAGCAAATTAAATAATAATAATAATATAATAATAAACAATTAAACAACAAAACGAACAAGCATGTAAATGTACTCCTGAAATCTTTGTTTTGTGTACTCCTACAACCAGTACATACAAATTGTGCTCATACAACCAAGATTCCCATTTCATTATTGTTTTAATTGTATATTTAAAATTATACAATTTTAAGTAATTTCAGATTCTGATACCCCCAAACCCTCAATTTTTAGTATTTCGGGTCTTAAATGTATAGGCACAGAGCAAAAAACTAAATTAATGCTTCTAAAAAAAACTACATATGTATTTTTTTTTCCTGTTAAAGCTATATTTTGGTATACGAGTATACTTATATGTATATGGGTGTATATTATTTTTATTTATTTATTTTGTTTATTTATTTATTTTTTCTGTATCACTAAATCCTTAATTAACATATAGGCTAGTTGACATTAGGATATTTTAGCTAAATATATATTTTTTAAGTATTTTGCAATTGTGTGTGCTTGCACTTTGTGGTTAAAGAGGATGTCTCATAATCAGATAATTTATTAGCTCCAATAGAGCGTGCAAGGAGCAAATCTTTGTTTCTGGGTCTCTCAGATTGCAATCTCTAAGAAACTCCACTGACTTCTGCTTTTTGCGCCATATATTGATGACAGTGGCCATTTTGTTGTGAAAGATAACAAATTAAATCTGATCTTCTGCATTGTGAGAAAAGCTGACACTTATCTTTGACATGTTCGGAAAGAAAAGAAGACAGCACAGGAAGGCAAAAGGGGTCAGGCTCTAGTTTCTGCTTTCCACGGGAAAAAAAAAAGTGTCAGGGCAAGAGAAAACGTAACCCACCGCCCCCAGTTTAACCCTCATTGCTCTCAGGGCTGATACTGGTGCTGTTTAATCGCAATTGCTTTTAATAATTAAATGGCTTGAAATTTAGTTTAATTTAGAAATTGTTTTTTTTTTTAGATGTTAGTGGAGCGCAATTCACTAAAGACTTCGAAAGTTGTATTTTATATAATACTTTGCAACCTTCATTAAGTTGTACAATTAATAAAAGAGTAAAATGACAGTTACTATTTGAATTTGAATTCAAATTTGTAAATAGCTTTGAAAGGATTTTTGGCAGTTGAGATCAAAAAAGGCGGGAAAAAAGAATCTTAAACTCACTAAGCACCATTTCAGATTAAACATTATGCTTTTTTTCTCCTATTTCTTACAATACCTTGTTGCCTTTATTCAATTTTTACATTTAATAAACAGGGAAACACTAATTTAGCTAGACAAAGCATAATGTATAAGCATTCTTGTGACGTGCACCACAAATTTCATCTAAAAATATTAAAGACTATGAAAAGCTGTATTTTACAGACATAATACTTTGTAACCTTTTGTAAAGTTGTGCATTTAATAAAAGGGTAAGATGACAGTTACTATTTGAATTTAAATTCAAATTTGTAGTTAGCTTTGAAAAGATTTTTGGCAGTTAAGATTCAAAAAGCAAAAAGGCGGGAAAAAACCTATAACTCTGACAATAAGAACCATTTCAGAATAAACATGCATTTTTTTTTCTCCTATTCTTTATAATACCTTGTTGCCTTTATTCAATTTTTACATTTATTAAACAGGGAAACACTAATTTAGCCAGACAAAGCCAACTTTATAAGCACTGTTCTGAAGTGCACCACAAGTTTTATCCAAAAATAATATAGACTATGAAAAGTTGTATTTTTCAGACATAATACTTTATAACCTCCAGTTAAGTTTTGCATTTAATAAAAGAGTGAAACGACAGTTACTATTTGAATTTGAATTCAAATTTGGAGTTAACTTTTTAAAGGCTATTTGGCAGTTGAGATTAAAAAAAAAATATATATAGACTATGAAAAGCTGCATTTTTTAGACATAATACTTTGTAACCTTTAAGTTGTACATTTTACTAAAAGAGTAAAATGACAGTTACTGCTTGAATTTATACTCAAATTTGTAGTTTGCTTTGAAAGGAAATTTGGCAGTTGAGAATTAAAAAACATTTAACTCGGACACTGAGAACCATTTCAGAATAAACATTATCCTTTTACCCTCTCATATTCTTTATAATACCTTGTTTCCTTTATTAGATTTTTTATGTTTAAAAAACAGAAAAAAACACTAATTTAGCCCAACAAAGCCCATTTTATAAGCACTCTTCTGAAGTGTGCCACAAATTTCGTCCAAAAATAATAAAGACTTAGAAAAGCTGCATCTTTCAGACATAATACATTTGTAACATTTATTACATTTAATAAAAGAGGGAAAAAATCTGTGGATAGTTGAGCTTTGAAAGAAAGTTTGGGAGTTGAGATTTTAAAAACAAAAAGGCGGGAAAAAGAATCTTAACTGAAAGTATGGCAGTTGAGATTTAAAAAAAACAAAAAGGCGGGAACAAAAAAAGAATCTTAACTCTGAAAAGGAGTTTGCCAGTTGAGATTTAAAAAAACAAAAAGCAATCTTTAACTCTAACACTAAGAACATTTCGGAATAAATATAATGCTTTTTACTCCTAGACTTATAATAACTTTGATGGCTTAATTTAGAGTTTTACATTTTAATAAAATAAAATTTAGCCTAACAAACCCTAATTTATAATTTAGCACTCTTAAAAAGTGCACTACGAATCTCGTCTAAAAATAATAAAGACTTTGAAAAGCTGTGTTTTTTCCAGACATAATACACTGTAACATTTATTAGGTTGTACATTTAATAAAAGAGGAAAAATACCATTTAATTTAAGTTTAAATTTGTAGTTTGATAGTTGAGATTTAGAAGCCAAAAAGGTGGGGAAAAGAATCTTTAACGCTAACACTAAAAACATTTCTGAATAAATTTTACCCCCATTTCTATCTAGTCTTATAATAAATTTTATAGTTGAGCTTTGAAAGGAACTTAGGCAGTTGAGATTTAAAAAAAACAAAAAGGCGGGAAAAAATCTTAACTCTAAAAGAAAGTTTGGCAGTTGAGATAAAAAGGCGGCAAAATAGAACCTTTAACTTAAACACTAAGAACAGTTCTAAATACATTTTACTCCTACTTCTGTCTAAACTTATAATAACTTTGATGGCTTAATACGAATTTTACATTTAATAAAATAGGGGAAAAAAACAAATGTAGCCTAACAAATCCTAATTTAGAAGCGCTCTTCTAAAGTGCGCCACAAATCTTGTCCAAAAATAATGAAGGCATTTGAAAAGCTGTATTTTTCGGACAGCAGCTCTTCGGATGGTCTTAAACTACAGGCCTACATGAATGGAGCCTGAATTGTACCTGCGGATTCCCTGAAATGTTTACAGTGACTTTTTAAGAGGCATTTTGGCAGCATTGTCCTTCATTCATGGCTATGAATAGAGTTTAATCTCAGTGTGTCTCGTCCCCGTGGTCACTGGAGGCATGTGGATGGATGCTTTCATACGTCCCGCCACCACCGAAGCTGTTGACTGGCGTTCAGTAGGCCAAAAAAATTCTGCGCCAAATTAAATGAGCTTTAAACGTCAACATGACTTTTTTTTTTCTTGTACATTGTCTGTCTTCATTCTCTATAATATTGAGCTTAGCACTTACTAATCAACATTTTAATGTCTTTTCTGTTGTTGCTAAGAGACAGTTACTATAATTACAGTTTGAACATATAGTCCAATAAGCAGCAACGTATCTTTTAAATTAAGAATCTTGTGTTTCAAACAATATGACCCTGCAGGTAAATACACATTTATAAATAGAGATTCGAGAGAATGGATCTGTAAATGCAAACATATATGATTGGGGTTGGATTATGCCACAGAAATAATGCCCAGGTTTGATTAGTTTTTTCTTTTCTGATTCTTAAGAACATCTTTGATCATTTTGAGTGTATAAATAACTCAAACTCTTCAAAAGGTTTTATTGAAACACACTCTTAAGAAAATTCTCTTTGAATTCTGAATTGTCTTTAAAAAGTTCTTTGATCTTTTGCAATTGGAGAATCTGTGCAGAATCTTAATAGTATGAACATTTTTTTTTACTTTGACTTGTTGCCTTTATTATGATTAGACATTGGCAAATATTGGGGAAAATTGGTAGAAAAATTATGAATAGAAGACTACTACTGGAATTTTCACGCACAACCATCTCTAGGGTTCACAGAGAATGGTCCAAAAAAGAGAAAATATCCAGTGAGCGGCAGTTCGGTGGGTGCAAATGCCTTGTTGATGCCAGAGGTCAGAGGAGAATGGCCAGACTGGTACCAGCTGATAGAAAGGCAACAGTAACTCAAATAAGCACTCGTTACAACCGAGGTCTGCAGAAGAGCATCTCTGAACACACAACACGTCCAACCTTGAGGCAGATGGACTACAGCAGTAGAAGACCACAGTGTACCCATCTTCTGATGGCTACTTCCAGCAGGATAATGCACCATGTCATAAAGCGCGATTCACCTCAGACTGGTTTCTTGAACATGATAATGAGATCACTGTACTCAAATGGCCTCCACAGTCACCAGAGCTCAATCCAATAGAGCACCTTTGAGATGTGGTGGAACGGGAGATTCAGATCATGGATGTGCAGCCGACAAATCTGCAGCAACTGTGTGATGCTATCATGTCAATATAGAGCATCTCTGAGGAATATTTCCAGCACCTTGTTGAATCTGTGCCACGAAGGATTGAGGCAGTTCTAAAGGCAAAAGGGGGAACAACTCTGTAAAAGTAAGGTGTACCTAATAAAGTGGCCGGTGAGCGTATATTTAAATTCAAATTTGTAGTTTCAAAGTTGACCTTTTAAGGGCTTTTTGGCAGTTGAGAAAAAACAAAAAGGCGGGAAACGCAAATAACCATTTAGGAAATAACATTATGCTTTCTACTCCCCTTTCTACCTAGCCTTATAATATGTTGTTACCTTTACTAGATTTTTACATTTAATAAAATAAGAAAAAATGCTTTCTTGCAGCTTTGTTTAGTTGAATGGCTAACCTTTAAAAGAAATCTTGGCAGTTGTATATTAAAAAGCCTAACATCCTGTCTTTACATGTGAAACGATGCTGCGACATGATAATAACTCTTTCCATGTTAAAATGAGTTTTTGTCCTAACCATTCATGACGACGATGCACAAAGTTTCTATTTTAGAAACCGTTTCTGCAACATCGCAGCTGAAAAACAGCATTATCTACTATGACAATGATCACCTCAGGTGCTGATTATCTGCTTTATTCAATGTTAAAAGTGCTAAAGAGAATGTGAACACCATTTTACATGCCATGTCAGTCACTCATGTGCTTTTAATAATGTTAAAGAGGTTTAATATTTATTAATTAGATCACAAACCTGTCCATTTCATTGGGAGTGCGGTGTATATTGTGAACGGCTGCTATTAAATGTTTAATGTCATGTCTAGTGCGTACAGACAAATTGCTTGTCGCTTGAATCTTGTTGTTAGGACATGGTGTGAGGTGCATTATTTTTAAAATGGCTCTTCATGATGATACAATTATAGAGTTAACTAGAATTGTTAACTCTAACACTAAGAGCCATTTCAGAATGAACACATATAATTTTAACCCCTTTTCTATCTAGTCTTTTAATATTTTGATGGCCCAATTAGATTTTTGCATTTAATAAAACAGGAAAACACAATTTTTTGTGTTCTTCTGAAGTGCACTGCAAATCTAGTCTAAAAATAATAAAGACTTTGAAAAGCTGGTTTGAAAATGCTTCTTCATGAAGCAAAAAAATCAGTGTACATGTAACTTAATTTGAGTTTAACTTAACACTCCTTGGGTGTACATATGACTCCCTCCATTTTGGTGTTAAAATAACACTTTCTAAAGTGTGAAATTTGTACATTACTCACAGAGTCTATTTTAACACAGTAAGAGTTTATTCTTACATCGAGCTGAGTGTGTGTTACCTTTCAAAGTGTTAATATATTACCTTTTTTCCTATATTATCAATTGGTGTGTGTGACAGATAACAGTGATTAAATATGTTGAAAATAGTTTTAATTTATTAAATGTTCATTACTCTTTTCAGAAATAATTTCAAAACATTCAACTCTTTGCATTTTAAAATGCAACAAGACTTGTTTCAAGTTTAAGTAAAACATGCTGGTTTGATCACTGTTCGTCTGAAAGAATTGGTTTGAGTAAAAAAACTGGACTTCCCATAGTGAGAAATACGCTGCATATTGGGTTAAAAGTTTAACTCTGAAAAAAAAAACCTCTTAAATATACGCTCTTTCACGCTTGTGGATTAAAATGTACTCCGGTTTTAACACTGAACAACACCAAAAAAATATCACACTGTATATTTAACACTGGAGTTTTTGCAGATGATAAAATTCTGAATAGATTTGTAAAGAACCCGTATAATTCAGTCTTTTATTATAATTTTGTCAGTTAGCGAACAGAGAAAGACATATAGGAAGAGGGAAGGATGAGATCTCTTCCTGTCCCCTAAAGTTCCCTGACAGGTCGGGTAAAACTAAAAAAAAAAAGAAGAAGAAAAAAGCATGCCCCACCCTGGAAAATCCAGCCAAGATAAATAGGCGTTTGGAGCTAAAAACAACAGTAGGGAGGAAAAGAAAAAAGCAGCGAGGTCTCCCACCCACCCTGGAAGCACATGCATTTCTCGTCTGGTCTTTTCTCAGTCCGGCCCTCCACACCTCCTCATTCACGCCCTTAATTATAGTGTGTGTGTTTGAGGGCCAACACACACGCGCAACACTGACTATAACAGCTGCAGATCTTCACTGTTTACTCCCTACTTCTGACATGCACTCCTCAATTTGATTTAAAAACAACTTTAAAAAAATTGCAAGTAAACTTTGCGATCTAGCGTGTTGAATTAAGTGAATTTTATGTAAAACACATTCGATAGTCTTTATTTTATTTATTTTATAGTCTTCAAATTAATTTTTTACAGTAGAGACGGCTAAGATTTTTTTTTCTTGAGTATAATATTACTTAAATAGAAATAACATAATTATGATAATTTAAGAACAACTTAAACAAAATTGCAAGTAAACTCCATGAATAAAGAATCAGCGTCTGAATTAAAATGTGCATTTTGCAAAAAACTGAAAGTATTTTTTTGTTAAATGCATACTCTTGATAGTCTTTGATTTAATTTAGAATCTTTAAAGTTGACTTTTTACAGCAGAGATGTCTATACCGGCAGCTAGCTCTCTGCAACTCTCACATGGTCGCCCACTGAAGCTAAGCAGGGCTGCGCCCGGTCAGTACCTGGATGGGAGACCACATGGGAAAGCTAGGTTGCTGCCGGAAGTGGTGTTAGTTAGGCCTGTGGTCTGTGTGGGTCCTAATGCCCCAGTATAGTGACGGGGACTCTATATTGCTCTGTGAGCGCCGTCTTTCGGATGAGATGTTAAACCGAGGTCCTGACTCTCTGTGGTCATTAAATCCCAGGATGTCCTTCAAAAAAGAGTAGGGGTTTAACCCCGGCATCCTGGCCAAATCTGCCCACTGGCCCCTGTCTATCATAGCCTCCTAACCCTCCCCATATCATAATTGGCTTCATCACTCTGTCTCCTCTCCACCAATCAGCTGGTGTGTGGTCTGCGGTCTGGTGCAAAATTATGATATTACTTGAATAGAAATAACATAATGAATATGATAATTTAAGAACAACTTAAACTTCACAAACAAAGAATCAGCAAGTTACGTGTTGAAATAAAGGAGAATTTTGCGAAGTAGAAAAACTGAAAGTATTTTTTTTCTTGGCATAAATAGAAATAGCATAATAAATACAATAAATTGAGTACAACTTAAAATTGCAAGTAAACTTCATGACCAAAGAATCAGCAGGATACGGGTGTTGAATTAAATGTGAATTTTGTGAAATAGAAATGCATACTCTTGATAGTCTTTATTTGATTTATTTTACATGTACTTTTACACTACTTTTTTCAGTAGAAATGGCTATATTTTTAGATTATTTTTTAAATATGATTTTTCATATGATATTACTTAAATAGAATTAAAATAATATGATCATTTAAGAACAAGGGCGACGTGGTGGCGCAGTAGTGCTGTCGCCTCACAGCAAGAAGGTCATTTCTGTGGTAGTTTGCATGTTCTCCCCGCGTTCCCGTGGGTTTCCTCCGGGTGCTCCGGTTTCCCCCACAAGTCCAAAGACATGTGGTACAGGTAAATTGGGTAAGCTAAAATTGTTCGTAGTCCATGTGTGTAAAAGAGAGTGTATGAGTGTTTCGCAGTAATGGGTTGCAGCTGAAAGGGCATCCGCTGCGTAAAACATGTGCTGGATAAGTTGGCGGTTCATTCCACTGTGGTGACTCTAGATTAATAAAGGGACTAAGCCGAAATGAAAATGAATGAATGCGTTTAAGAACAACTTAAAAAAATTGCAATTAAACGTCACGATTAGCAGCATGTTGAATTAAATGTGAATTTTTGCGGATTTTGCAGAAAACAAAGTATTTTTTAGTGAAATGCATACTCTGATATTCTTTATTTGATTGATTTAAGAGTCTTTAAAGGATTTTTTACAGTAGAGATGGTTATTTTTAAGATGCTTTCTTGGTCTATGATATTGCTTAAATAGAAATTACATAATAAATATGACAATTTTAGAACAACTTAAACTTCACGAACAAAGAATCAGCAAGTTACCTGTTGAATTAAATGTGAATTTTGTGAAGTATAGAAAAACTGAAAGTATTGTTTTGTAAAATGCATACTCTGATAGTCTTTATTTGATTGATTTTAGAGTCTTTACATTAAGTTTTACAGTAGAGATGGCTGTTTTTTAGGATTATTTTTTGGTGTATGATAATTGTGAATAAAACAAAGATAACTGGAGTATATTTGCATGTTTATTGAATTAATGGTAAACCTTAAAATCAATTACAAAGAATTAACAAGTAACATTGAGTTAAATGTGATAATATTTTTTGCTTTTAACTACAAATTGCCAATTGAAAAGTTGTACAGCTTGTTCTTTTTTTTTTAACAGTAAAAAAAATAATATAAAATCAAATTAAAGAAAATGAAATTGTTTACATTATTTACAATTCTAAAAAATATACTTAAACTAAGAAAAAATATACTTGTTTACAAAAATACTTGTTATTATACTAGTTATAATACTGGTTATTTTGGGAATGCCATAACATAAACATAATGCCAACATAATTATTATTTTTTTTTTCAACAGGATATTCATTCATTCATTCATTTTCTTGTCGGCTTTGTCCCTTGCGGGGTCGCCACAGCGGAATGAACCGCCAACTTATCCAGCACGATTTTTACGCAGCGGATGCCCTTCCAGCCGCAACCCATCTCTGGGAACTTCCACACACACATTCACACTCACTATGGACAATTTTTTAGCTTACCCAATTCACCTGTACTGCATGTCTTTGGACTGTGGGGGAAACCGGAGCACCCGGAGGAAACCCACGCGAACCCAGGGAGAACATGCAAACTCCACACAGAAACGCCAACTGACCCAGCCCAGCCGAGGTTCGAACCTGCGACCCAGCGACGTTCTTGCTGTGAGGCAACAGCACTACCTACTGCGCCACTGGGTTGCCTCATTCAACAGGATATATATAAAACAAATTAATATAATAGATTAACCATATATCATAAATCTACTAATATTAATAAACCTTTTAGATTAAAACAAATAATATTTTTTTGCATTGACCACATCCTTAAATCAAAATAAATCTTGTGCACTGAAAAAAAGAAAAACAAAAACGATTCATTGTATTTATTTATAGCACTTGGTTGCAAACAATTTATATAAGCTTAATTTAAACAAATTAATTTGAACATTACAAAATTTAATTTGTTTGTTTAAATTCAGCCCATATAAATTGTTTGCAAACGCTTACCTTTAGTAAAAAAAATACTAAATCCAATGAATATATTTTTTCAGTGTAATTGTACTAAACAAATTTTTATAAATCTCCTTTAAAACCTTTTTTTCTTCATTTGATGTCATTTTTCTTTGCAACTTTTCTATAAATCTATAATACTGACCCTATACCTCAAAATCAAAACGCCACATTTTAATGTTTCATATTTAGTCTGTGAAGCCGTTGTCCGTGATGTTCCCAGCGTGTAAGTGAGAAGTGACCCACAGACACAGATGCTATCAGAAATCCTGTCTAAAGTGTTAATGTGACACTGCTGGTAAAGATTAATATCACATCTCACTTTGTCCATCTCTAGACACCGCATCCATATCTGCCCTTTATGAGTGTGTGTGTGTGTGTGTGTGTGAAAAGATTCGATAACTGTTGGAGTAGAGTTATCCTACAGACGTGTTGCAGGTTTGCTTTTTGTGGTTTGCTTGAGTTGTTCATAATGATAAGGAACAAAGACGTCATTTTCCACTAAGTAGTATTTTTTCATAATGTTCACACAGGCTGTTCATTACTGTTTCGGGAAACGTCATTTGTTGGCTTGTTTTTATGAGATTATGATCAAGTATGTTATTATCCTGTATTAACTTTTGTTTTAACTCCTTTAACTGCCGTTGTAAGCGCCTGGTTGATCTTTTGTCCATGGGTTATCATTAAAATAAAAAGTAGCTCAAAATTAGTGGTGTCAGGAGCAGAATTTAACCAAAGAAAATGCTCAAAATAGTTCTTAAAGTAGGATGACACGGTGGCTCAGTGGTTAGCACTGTCGCCTCACAGCAAGAAGGTCGCTGGTTCGAGTCCTTGACATTTCTGTGTGGAGTTTGCATGTTCTCCTCGTGTCGGCGTGGGTTTCCTCCGGATGCTCCGGTTTCCCCCACAGTCCAAACACATGCGCTATAGGGGAATTGAAAAAACTAAATTGGCCGTAGTGTATGAGTGTGTGTGTGAATGTGAGAGTGTATGGATGTTTCCCAGTACTGGGTTGCATCTTGAAGGGCATCCGCTGCTTAAAAAAACATATGCGGGAATAGTTGGCGGTTCATTCCTCTGTGGCGACCTCTGAAATAGTCATATTATAAGTCATAAAACATTATATGGGTCAAAGATAAGGCGTCCTATATTTTGGTCGCACAATGAATTTACTGAAGTGATTTATACACACATGTGCAGTATGGTGTAGTTTGTTTTAAGTAACTTTTATGAAAATGAAATGACAAGACGTTGTTGAAATAACATTGCATTGTCATTCAGTGAAACACTCATGTAAATAAAACACACACACACACACACACACACACACACACACACACACACACACACACACACACATTTAATTTCTTTGTAATTGATTTTTAAGTTTACTGCTAAATAAATAAACATCCATTTATCTTAATTTCTTGTTTTTTTTTATATATATATATACACTGTAAAAAAATGTGATTTTACGATTTATTTTTGGCAACTGGCGTAAAAATAATGGCCGTTAAATTATAGAAACTTACCATAAAATAACGGACATTAAATTATAGAAATTTCCTTAAATTTAAATTTCTGGTAAATTTCTGTCATTCAACCTCTGTTATTTTACAGTAAATTTCTGTAAGTTAACTGCCGTTATTTTACGTTTTTTTTTTTTTTTTTTTTACAGTGTATTTAGTTTTTGTTAATTTTGTTTAGGAACATATGACTAATGGGAACAAAAACAAACAAACAGCCACAACGGAAAAAAAAAAAAAAATACAATACAATACAAAATACAATAACTTGCCTAATTACCCTAACCTTAACCTAATTAACCTAGTTAAGCCTTTAAATGTCACTTTAAGCTGTATAGAAGTGTCTTGAAAAATATCTAGTCAAATATTATTTACTGTCATCATGACAAAGATAAAATAAATCAGTTATTAGAAATGAGTTATTAAAACTATTATGTTTAGAAATGTGTTGAACAAACCTTCTCTTCGCTAAACAGAAATTGGGGAAAAAAATAATGGTTCAGGGGGGCTAATAATTCTCACTTCAACTGTATGTATATGTATGTATATATGTGTGTAAATACAGTGTATATATATATATTAAAAAAATATGTAAATAAAAAAAATATATATATGTGTGTGTGTGTGTGTGTGTGTGTGTGTGTGTGTGTGTGTGTACATGAAAATATGCAAGAAAATAAATAAACAAATAAATAAATAGAATAAGTATACAATAAAAAATTGCCAAACTGATGCATAACCTTTAGAATAGTGTAAATGTTATATAATTATAAATATATATATATATATTGTTGTTGTGGAGAAAGCCAGCCATTTACTCCATTTCTTTTCAAGAAACTCTTTTTGTAATCAAAGTGCATGTGTCATTCTTTCCATTTCCTTAACTTCTGCTATTATATCTTTAATTCACAGTTAAAATGAAATAAATCAGTGTACTTTTATTATATTTTTGTTATTTTATTTCTATTTAAGTAACATCATATGCCGAGAAATAATCCTAAAATGTAGCCATCGCTGTTTAAAAAAGAAAGAAATATGCAAACAAAACGAAGAGTCTTTTAATACGTTATCAATTGAGTATTTTTTAAAACTTGCCTGACAAAATTTTTGACATTATTTGGAGAAAAAAAAATTAAATGGGACACTTTTAAATGTGTAATACAAACAACACAATTTTATTGTTTATTGTTATTTTTTTCTTTACCCCGTTTATTATACTATGTTAGTCTACAGTTTGTGGAAAGAGCTGAAGAAAATACCCTCAGTGTCTGCTCTTTAGCCCAAAAAAAGCCACACGTTCATTTTTTTGCACAGAAAGGCATTCTGTGTGTTTCCTGCAGCTCTATTTAAAAGAAGAAAGTTTGCTAGATGATATGCTTTGATTTTGCATCACTGTCAGCAGAAATTAACATGTAACAAGCACGTCACAAAGTCGCTCCACTTTTTTATTTTTCACGAATCACCTCTGGCATTTTTCCGCGATATGAAAGTGATATTAAACATGCTTCTTTATAAAAAGAGGATGCATGCAGTGTTGTTTATCGCACATAAAGGCATTGATCACGAAATTAAAAATTTTAAATAAAAACTTTTTAATACCTTTTTTGTTTTTTTCTTCAGACAGACATTAAAGGAGTTTTTTTTTTTTTTTTTTTTTTTGCTGAAACTGTGGTTCTTGGTGATTTCATAAAATGCAAAAGAAACAAACATATAAATGCAAATCACATTTATCAACACATGTAGCTCCTAACAATACATTGAAAAGATCAGTCTCTGCTAGAAATTGAACATTATTCACAACATTATTCTCTTTAATCCACAGCCTAAGCACTTTTATCACAGTCTGTAGCAATGCTGATGAAATGATTAAATAATGCTCTTTTTTCATGCTCAGACTGATCATTTGATTTCATCAGACCTCAGCTTATCATCACACTGTAAAATGTGATTAGTTACAAAGAGTAAAACTAAAATTAGTTAAAAGAAGTAAACCTGTTGTATCCTGGAACTCTTAAGTTGACTTTAAGTCAACTTATCGCTTTAAAAGCAACAGGTTTACTCACTTTAAACCTGTTGCTTTTAAAGCGATTATTTGACTTTATAAGAAACAGGTGTACTCACTTTATTAAGTAAAGTCAACTGATCGCTTTAAAAACAACAGGTTTACTCACCTTACGTAGTCAACTAATCACTTTTAAAGCAACGTGTACTCACATTTTTTAAAGTCAACTAATCACTTTTAAAGCAACGTGTACTCACATTTTTTAAAGTCAACTAATCGCTTTAAAAGCAACAGGTTTACTCACATTATTAAGGTCAACTAATCATTTTAAAAACAACAAGTTTACTCACTTTATAAAGTCAACTAATCATTTAAAAAAAAAGTTTACTCACTTTATAAAGTAAAGCCAACTAATCACTTTTAAAGCAACGTGTACTCACTTTTTTTTTAAGTCAAGTAATCGCTTTAAAAGCAACAGGTTTACTCACATTTTTAAGGTCAACTAATTATTTTAAAAGCAACAGGTTTACTCACTTTATCAAGTAAAGCCAACTAATCACTTTTAAAGCAACGTGTACTCACTTTTTTAAGTAAAGGCAACTAATCCCTTCAAAAGCAATAGGTTTACTTAGTTTTTTAAGTAAAGTCAACTAATCACTTTAAAAGCAACAAGTTTACTCACTTTTTTAGTCAACTAATCATTTTAAAAACAACAGGTTTACTCACTTTTTTAAGTCAACTAATGCCTTCAAAAGCAACAGGTTTACTCACTTTTTTTTAAAGTAAAGTCAACTAATCACTTTTAAAAGCCACAGGTTTACTCACTTTTTTAAAGTAAAGTCAACTAATCCCTTCAAAAGAAACAGGTTTACTTAGTTTTTTAAGTAAAGTCAACTAATGCCTTAAAAAAAGTGAGTAAACCTGTTGCTTTTGAAGTCAACTAATCACTTTTAATAGCCACAGGTTTACTCACTTTTTTTTAAAGTAAAGTCAACTAATCACTTTTAATAGCCACAGGTTTACTCACTTTTTTTTAAAGTAAAGTCAACTAATCACTTTTAAAAGCCACAGGTTTACTCACTTTTTTAAAGTAAAGTCAACTAATCCCTTCAAAAGAAACAGGTTTTCTCAGTTTTTTAAGTAAAGTCAACTAATCGCTTTAAAAGCAACAGGTTTACTCACTTTTTTTAAAGTAAAGTCAACTAATCCCTTCAAAAGAAACAGGTTTACTTAGTTTTTTAAGTAAAGTCAACTAATGCCTTAAAAAAAGTGAGTAAACCTGTTGCTTTTGAAGTCAACTAATCACTTTTAATAGCCACAGGTTTACTCACTTTTTTTTAAAGTAAAGTCAACTAATCACTTTTAATAGCCACAGGTTTACTCACTTTTTTTTTAAGTAAAGTCAACTAATCACTTTTAATAGCCACAGGTTTACTCACTTTTTTTTAAAGTAAAGTCAACTAATCACTTTTAAAAGCCACAGGTTTACTCACTTTTTTAAAGTAAAGTCAACTAATCCCTTCAAAAGAAACAGGTTTACTCAGTTTTTTAAGTAAAGTCAACTAATCGCTTTAAAAGCAACAGGTTTACTCACTTTTTTAAAGTAAAGTCAACTAATCCCTTCAAAAGAAACAGGTTTACTTAGTTTTTTAAGTAAAGTCAACTAATGCCTTAAAAAAAAGTGAGTAAACCTGTTGCTTTTGAAGTCAACTAATCACTTTTAATAGCCACAGGTTTACTCACTTTTTTTTAAAGTAAAGTCAACTAATCACTTTTAAAAGCCACAGGTTTACTCACTTTTTTAAAGTAAAGTCAACTAATCCCTTCAAAAGAAACAGGTTTACTCAGTTTTTTAAGTAAAGTCAACTAATCGCTTTAAAAGCAACAGGTTTACTCACTTTTTTAAAGTAAAGTCAACTAATCCCTTCAAAATAAACAGGTTTACTTAGTTTTTTAAGTAAAGTCAACTAATGCCTTAAAAAAAGTGAGTAAACCTGTTGCTTTTGAAGTCAACTAATCACTTTTAATAGCCACAGGTTTACTCACTTTTTTTTAAAGTAAAGTCAACTAATCACTTTAATAGCCACAGGTTTACTCACTTTTTTTAAAGTAAAGTCAACTAATCCCTTCAAAAGCAACAGGTTTACTCCGTTTTTTAAGTTAAGTCAACTAATCGCTTTGGCGACGCAGTGGCGCAGTAGGTAATGCTGTTGCCTCACAGTTCTCCCTGCGTTTGCGTGGGTTTCCTCCGGGTGCTCAGGTTTCCCCCACAGTCCAAAGACATGCGGTACAGGTGAATTGGGTAAGCTGTTCGTATGTATAAGTGTGAATGAGTGTGTATGGTTGTTTCCCAGAGATGGGTTGCGGCTGGAAGGGCATCACTTGCGTAAAACATGTGCTGGATAAGTTGGCGGTTCATTCCGCTGTGGTGACCTCGGAATAATAAAGGGACTAAGCCGAAAAGAAAATGAATGAATGAATGAACTAATCGCTTTAAAAGAAGTGAGTAAACCTGTTGCTTTTAAAGTAAAGTCAACTAATCACTTTAAAAGCAACATGTGTACTCGCTTTTTTAAGTAAAGTCAACTAATCACTTTAAAAGCAACATGTGTACTCGCTTTTTAAAGTAAAGTCAACTAATCACTTTAAAAGCAACATGTGTACTCGCTTTTTTAAGTAAAGTCAACTAATGACTTTAAAAGCAACGGGTTTAAAGACTTTAAGTAAATTAAACTAACCACAAGGGCTTTACTTGCATTTTTTAAGTAAAGTCAAATAATTACTTAGATTAGTTGAATTTACTTTTAAAAAAAGTCAGTAAACCTGTTGCTTTTAAAGCGATTAGTTGACTTTACTTTAAAAAGGTGAGTAAACCTGTTGCCTTTACTACTAATCATTTTCAAACTAACAGGTTTACTATATTATTAATTTTTTAGTAAAATCAACTAATCACTTAAAGTGAGCAAACCTGTTCCTTTTAAATCAACTAATGGTTAATTTACAGTGCGGGAGATTGGGTATTAATTTAGTTTTACCTGTATGTGTTTTATTGACTTTATATGAGGACATCATTTCAATCACTAAGGAAAGGGTTTCAGCTAAAATGTAAAAAAAAATGTATCAGTAAAAATGTTGCATTCAGATCACACTGCAGTCATGTACAACATTTATTAACGATAGTTTAACATTTACTAATGCACTGTGACTTAATATGAGCTAAAAACAAAGAACTTTTATTTTTATTAACGTTAGCAAAGATGAATAATAAATGTAATGTTTATTGTTTGTTCATGTTAGCAACAATATTAATTTAAAGTGTTGCCTTATTTCCATTTCACTAAATCAGTTCAATATTTTTTGTGAAACTTCCTGAATTTGAGCAGTTTTTCCTGCCGTGTCAAATGCTCATTTATAAACTCACTGTACAGAAATGAAAGCATGCATTGTAGTTCCAGTTGAATCGACAATAACCTCATTTGCAGATATTTTCCTATTTTTCTCTTTGAACGTTTGAGCATTGCCTGTTCTGAGATCAACATCAATCGCACTGTGTCATATCACAAAACAAAAATGACACTGTAAGTAAAAACCCAAACTACCCCCTCAACTCTTTGATCTTTCAAAATAACACGTTTAATGCTTTGATCGTTGTTTAACTGGGACAAGGATGTTTTAACAAGTAATAGTTCATGTTGCTTAACAATTAATTGAGTGATTTGTTAATTTGGAGAGTTTTTATATATTTATATATGCAGTTGAAGTCAAAATAATTAGTCCTCCTGTGAAATTTGTATTAGTTTTCAAGTATTTCCTAAATTATGTTTAACAGAGCAAGGACATTTTCACAGTATTTCCTATAATATTTTATTCTTCTGGAGAAAGTCTTATTTATTTTAGTTTGGCTGCAATAAAAGCAGTTTTAATATTTTTTTAATTATTATTTTTTAAGGTCAGCATTAGGGATGTCCCGATCAGGTATTTTTGTCCTCGAGTCCGAGTCTGAGTCATTTGATTTTGAGCATCTACCGAAACCCGATCCTTCTATAATACATAAAATAAAGAATAAAGAAGAGCGAAAAAAAAAAACGATCTAGGATGTTCCTTATTTTTTATTTAATTCACCTTATTTTAACATTCAACAATTCAAAAACAGAGCACTTCTGTGAGGTAGCTTGAACAATCAAGTAATAAATAACATCAATTCTTCACTTTTTGACTTTTTTTTTTTACTCGGGAGACTGCGAGAACACAAAATGTGCGCACTGAGAAATGAGATGCTGCATTCTTCCTGATGGTCGCATTAAACATTACAGCATTCTTACAACGATTTATTGTTGTCCCCCTTTTTTAATATTTATAACATGCACAAAAGCCTTACAAATATACGTTGCACAATACAAATAACACAGATTTTAACATGAAATAACCTTAATGTGTTTATGCCTTTATTAAGATTTTCATTGTGAATGTTTACTTTCTACGTCTCATTTAGGGAAACTCCTAAGATAAATAAGTTATCTGAACTTTATTATTAAATGGGTATAAAATGCTGCGCTTCCCACCTCCTTTATTTAGAATCAGCCGCAATGACTTCTGGAACTTCTCGAACGAGTTTTGCGCTCAAGTCTGCATCGACGCATATCAAGAACACATCCGGGAACTTTCATGCGTCCTCTGTTCTTGCGGTCTTCAGTTTTGGATCTGAGCTTTGGCAGTTGATGATGACGTTACACGAAAACACGAGGACACAAGATCGATGAAGAAAGCATATTGAGAAACAGCCATGCTCACGCTTTCCGCTTCAAGCTGCTTCCGCTTTCTACTTTGCTGGCAATTAACCAATAGCGTCTCTGACTGCAACAAAGTGATGTCATGCCGCACGCGTTGCTGTTTCTATGTGAAGTCAAGAAAGAGGTCTAACTCTGTGCCACCTCATAACTACAGATGTGTTAAACAAATAACAACTTATTATTATTATTATTATTATTATTATTATTACTACACTGCAAAAAAGCTTTTCTTAGTTAGATTTTTTGTCTTGTTTCTAGTCCAAATATCTAAAAATTCTTAAATCAAGAAGAATTTTCTAGACAAGCAAAACATATTGTCTTGTTTTCAGAAATAATATGCCAAAATAAAGAGAAGTTTTTCCTTAAAACAAGCAAAATAATCTGCCAATGGGGTAAGCAAAATAATCTTGTTGTTCCCTTTTGACATAAGATTATTTTGCTTACCCCATTGGCAGATTATTTTGCTTGTTTTAAGGAAAAACTCTCTTTATTTTGGCATATTATTTCTTAAAACAAGACAACATGTTTTGCTTGTCTAGAAAATTCTTCTTGATTTAAGAATTTGTAGATATTTGGACTAGAAACAAGACAAAAAAAATCTAACTAAGAAAAGCTTTTTTGCAGTGTATATATAGGGCGACACAGTGGCGCAGTAGGTAGTGCTGTCGCCTCACAGCAAGAAGGTCGCTGGGTCGCAGGTTTGAACCTCGGCTGGGTCAGTTGGCGTTTCTGTGTGGAGTTTGCATGTTCTCCCTGTGTTCGCGTGGGTTTCCTCCGGTTTCCCCCACAGTCCAAAGACATTCGGTACAGGTGAATTGCGTAGACTAAATTGTCCGTAGTGTATGAGTGTGGATGAGTGTATGGATGTTTCCCAGAGATGGGTTGCGGCTGGAAGAGCATCCACTGCGTAAAAGTGTGCTGGATTAGTTGGCGGTTCATTCCGCTGTGGCAACCCCAGATTAATAAAGGGATGAATGAATGAATATATATATACTGTATATTCAAGTCCAGATCGGGAGGTAACGTCCAATTCCGTCGAGTCTGAAACTGTGTGATCGGGTCCGATTTCTGAACATGTGATTGGATCTGGACATCCCTAGTCAGTATTATAAGCCCCCTTATGAAGTTTTTTGTTTCAATTGTCTACCGAACAAACCACTTTTATACAATAACTACATTTTGTAACTTAACCTATACTGTAAAAATATCCAATGAATGAATGAATTAAATGTTCAGCAGACAGAGGCCATGATTGTAAAGGCCGATTGAGGGACTTTGGCCAGGACACTGCGGTTAAACCCCTACTCTTTACGAGAAGTGCTATTGGATTTTTAATGACCACAG
Source organism: Danio kyathit (assembly GCA_903798195.1). Lineage (NCBI taxonomy): Eukaryota > Metazoa > Chordata > Actinopteri > Cypriniformes > Danionidae > Danio > Danio kyathit. The sequence continues at coordinate 5,460,572 of LR812539.1, forward strand.
AGAGTCTGGACCTCAGTTTACGTCTTATCCAAAAGACGGCGTTTACTGGCAGTATAGTGTCCCCTTCACTTTTACTGGGGCATTAGGACTCACACAGACCGCAGGTTGAGCACCCCCTGCTGGCCTCTCTAACACCACTTCTAGCAGCAACCTAGTCTTCCCATGTGGTCTCCCATCCAGGTACTGACCAGGCACATCTCTGCTTAGCTTTAGTGAGTAACCGTAATATTGTCTGGGTTGGTGTTGTATATTATTTATCTCTATATATTATTTCAAGAGTTCACACTTAGCTGATGATTAATAATAAGCTTGTTTGGCATGCTGTCCCGGGAGAGAGCCCTGAGCTCATGAGATCCTCGAGCCCGGGGCTCCCTCCCGTTGCAAGGCGAGAGGGGAGATCGAGCTCAGGTAGATCTCGAGAACTCCCCCTTCGTAGTGTTGAAGAGCAGATAGTAGTTCTCTTTAACGAGATAGGTACTACATAGGGAGCAAGTCTATAAAGTTGATCGATCAAATTTAGGTTGCGTGTTTTTAATCGGTGGGAGGAAACTGGAGGACCCGGAGAAAACCCACGTGAACACGGGGAGAACATGCAAACTCCGCACAGAAAATGCCCACTGGTTAGGTAGAGCCTAGGACCATTGACACTCTTGCTGTGAGGCAACAGCGCTAAGCGCTGGGCCACCGTGTCACCCATCTAGAAAAGGGAAGGAGTAGGGGTGGAAGGGGGGATTCTTCAAAGCGAAGATAGCGGTGATATGGAACCCGGGATATTTATAGTAGTTAAGGGATCATCTGATTGGTGCATGTTGATTTGGATAATGTGGGTCCAGCTGCTAGCAATCATAAGCACGTGATCCTCTCGAAATTAGTTTATAAATAAACTCCACTTATTATACATTATAAACAGCTAAATTGTCAATAAAAGTCACTTTGTTAAACTGTAGTGTTGAATTTTCAACATTAAATTCGACAGAGCAAAGATCAACATTCCATAATGCAATACACAACCGTAAATAAACACTTGTGAATCACAAAAAAAGAAAAATGTTAATTAACAGCTGTTTCACAGTGTAGTTAAATCTTTAAATTGCACTTTAAGTTGAATATCTAAGTAGTAAAATATTATACATCATCATAATGGCAAAGACAAAAGAAATTAGTTATTATAAATGAGTTATTAAAACGATTATGTTTAGAAATGGGTTAAATATGTGAAAAATAATTGAAAAGAATTAAAACGTCACAGGAGTGCTAATCATTTTGACTTCAATCGTATATATTTTTGACACCTTTTCTGACTTTGTGATGCAAAGATGGCCAACTCTTGATAAGGCAAAGTTACAGCATCTGCTCGGAAAAGTTAAAACAGTGTAGATTTGTGCTCAGTATTTCATCATGGGCTCTTCAGGGAGGCAGGGCTGGAGCGTGTCACGCGGCTCAGATTTACTGCTGGTAAATTGGCTAAATCCAGCCGTGGGTTCGGCGGGTCCTGAGGGACATCATTTAGGGGCCTCACCTGCAGGGGCACCTGTAGGTTTGAGTCTATTAGTGCTTCGCTGAGACTCACGGCCCTGTTTACAGACAGGTCTGTGAGCTCTGGCGACAGCCAATCATAGGCTGCCGATTCGAATACGGCATAAGCTGATGGGGCTCATTTACATATTAGTCACTCCAAACCATTTAATGGTGGTTTAATTGCTGTGGACTTTAGTTTTAGATTTTTTCAGGGTATGTAGGGGGATTTCTGACTGTACCTTTACACTTCTGGTGTTTCATTTAGCTAGAAAGGTTGCATTAAGTTTAGTTCCTTTTTGTTAAATCTCTTAAAAACACATACATGATATATTGTTTAAAGAAAATGTATATTGTGCAATTTTTAAAAGTTAGTAATGTAGCTAAATATGTTGAACTAGACACAAAGTCTAAAGCGCATGGCACAAAAGCATTAAGAGCGTGTCCGAATCCACTTTTGCTATTTTAAGAAAGGGAAAATACACTTTGCGCCCCGGCACATGGTCTAACAGGATTGTGCTTATTCTCTTAATGAGTTATGGGTGTGTTTTGAGCATAACGTGCATTAAACCAATCTCTTTTCCCATTCTCTTTAAGAGTCACTTGTGTTGCGCCATGGTGCATTTGCTATTTACATGGCGGACTTTGTAAGTGGAAAAACTGAATGTTTCACTAGAGAGAAAACAGTTAAACAGAAATTCTGCAGCTCAAGGATAAAGAACGAGTCTCCTCCATTCGGCCTCTTTACTTTCTCTTTACTTTTAGTCTTTACTTTACTCCTTTACTTTCATGGAGTAAGAAAGTGTTGTACGCACTCCACTAAAGACATCCATTAGCCTACATATTTAATTTAGTTTAAGCACAAAGATTAGTTTCAAAACAATTTCTAAATTCAATTCTAATTCCCAGCAGACGAATAAATAAACAATAATAACGGTGGTTATAATAATAATAATAATAATAATAATAATAATAATAATAATAATAATAATAAGTGGTTAAAAAACTGAGTTATATCCAAACACACGTCCTGTTCTTATGCCCCATATGGTGAGGCAGACGTCTCCAAAACCCCACAGGTGGACAAATCTAAACTTGCTTTTATTTAAACAAATATAAATATAATACTGCTAATAATAACATCATACAAATGCAAATTGTGATGAATAAACTGAAAATAAAATAAAAATAATTATAATAAAATTGCTAATTATTATTATTATTATTATTATTATTATTATTATTATTATTATTGTATGATGCTACTTTATTTTCTATATATACAGTTCAGGGCAAAATTATTAGCTCTCCTGTGCAATATTTATTCTTTTTAAAATATTTCTCGTGATATTTCACAGATTAACAAATGTTTTACAGTATTTCTTATAATATTTTTTCTTCTGGATAAAGTCTTATTGGCTTTATTTCGGCTAGAATAAAAGCAGCTTTTAATTTTAAGGTCCATATTATTAGCCCCCCGTGTTTGCGTGGGTTTCCTCCGGGTGCTCCAGTTTCTCCCACAAGTCCAAAAAACGTGGTATAGGTGAATTGGGGAAGCTAAATTGTCCGTAGTGTATGTGTGTAAATAAGTGTGTATGGATGTATCCCAGTGATGGTTTGCGGCTGGAAGGGCATCCGCTGCGTAAAACATATGCTGGATAAGTTGGCGGTTCATTCCGCTGTTGCGACCCCAGATTAATAAAGGGGCTAAGCTGAAAAGAAAATGAATGAATGAATTATTAGCCCTCTTAAGCAAAATTTGTTTTGGATTGTCTACAGAACAAACCACTGTTATACAATGACTTGCCTAATTACCCTAACTTTACCCTAATTAACCTAGTTAAGCCTTTAAATGATAAGTTGAATACTAGTATCTAATATCTAGTAAAATATCACCTGTGGGTTTGAGTCTATTAGTGCATCGCTGAGACTCACGGTCTGTTTACAGACAGATCTGCCTCCGTCTGTGAGCTCCGGCGGTGGCCAATCACAGTCTGCCGATTCTGGGCTTATTTACATGTTACACACTGCAAACCGTTTAATGGTGGTTTGGCTGCTGTGGACTTGATTTTCGGTTTCAGTTTTAGAAGGTTTCAAGGTATGTAGGAGGATTTCTGACCAACATTTGGAGCATCTACTGTTTCATTTAGTTAGAAATACAGCTAGAACGTTGCAGTAAGTTTATGAGGATTTTTGACTGTACATTTAGAGCTTCTGGTGTTTCATTTAGCTAGACTGTTTGCATTGTTTTGTTCCTTGTTAAATCTCATAAAGTTGGACAGTATAAATCATGCTGCAATATGATTTGTGACAAATGCATCTTCACGTATTCATCATTGTACTTTGTACTTTTGTTTTCCCAGTGCCAAAGGAGAAAAGGCATATGCTTCTTTTAGGCATGGGACGATAACCGGTTTCAAGGTCTACCGTGTATTGGAAATGTCAAGGTTTTAATACCGCTAAAATGTTCTGTTATACCATTCCCAAGTTGTTGTTTTTTATGTATTTTTATGTGTTGTAAAGAAAACTATGTTTTTGAAACTAATAAATAGAGCAGAAGTCAATTAATTATTTTAACTATTTAGCCTGACATGTTTACTGTTCCAAAATATTAGGTTTCCTAAAATAAGATTAATTGTGTTCAATGGGAAAATTATTTTTTTATTGTGTTGTTTTAAATGTTTTACAATTTAAAAAAAGAGCAGTAATCACAGTACCGTGAAAGCGTGGTATTTTTATCCAAGGTTATCATACCGATCCATGTCTAGCTTCTATTCACCAATAGGGCATTATTGGGTAAATTGCCATCTTATATTTGTAACCATTCATTCATTCATTTTCTTTTCGGCTTAGTCCCTTTATTAATCAGGGGTCACCACAGCGGAATGAATCACCAACTTATCCAGCATATGTTTCACACAGCGGATGCATCCAGCTGCAACCCATCACTGGGAAACTATATTTGTAAACTTTCATCATGTAATACTTGTAGTTATAGTACACAAAATTCCTATAAATTACATTTAACTGTTACTAGAGTATTTCCTAGAGTTTTCCCCCTTTGGCCCTATGATATGTAATGACACGCAGAGTGTTATCATGTTAGAAACAATTCAATCTCTAAATATTTTAAAAATTGTGTTATGTCTTAGCTGGAATAATCATGTGAATGTTTTGTGTAAATTTTAAAACACGATATTTTATGTGTCTTTTTGTATCTGAAACTTTTTGTGCTGCCATTTTGGCCAGGACCCCCTGGTAGACAAGACGCAAATGAGCAATTCCATGCAAATGTCAACCTTGCCATGAAAAAAAAAGTTTTCACCAAAAAAGGGAAACCCTTTCTGGGTTGTTTGTGTAGGCTTATATTTTCAGTACTATAAAATATTCAAAAATATCTCTGTCAATGTTTTCAAACTATTATATTTGATTTACTAAAGTCAAAGTGGCAATTTCACAGCTGTCACATCCATAACGAAGAGACGTCACATCCATAACCAAGCTTTTTCCTCATAAATGCAAAAATGTTACATAAAATAAAATCAATCATGTTTGTTCTATAGAGAGCAGCTCTTATGCTTTTGATTAGCGTTGTTTCTTTTGAGTTGTGCAGTTAAATTCACTGAATTTCTACGAAGTGTGTTGTAGACTGTAAACTCACAGACTTTTTTGGTCACATCCATAACGCATGTTTATTTTCCTCATTTAAAATATAATAAGCGTTTACAGATTGATATTTTTCTGCTCCCACAACTCTGTGATTAGTAGTTTTGGAAAATATGAGCAGATATTTCAATTTAATGTTACATATAGTTGAACATATACTGTCTCTTTGAATTTATGTTTTGAGTTTTTACTGCAAACGTCACATCCATAATGCCTGGAAAGTCTCATATCTCAATGGGAAATTCCTGGTAAAATAAAGGATAAATAAAATTAAATAAAAACACATCTTGTGCAGTGTTTTTTATTTTCAAATATTTCTCAAGTGATATTTAATAGATTAAGGAATTTTTCTAAGTATTTCCTCTTATATTTTTTCTTCTGGAGAAAGTCTTATTTGTTTTATTTCAGCTAGATTAAAAGTAGTTGAATTTTTTTAAAACCATTTTAAAGTCAATATTATTAGCCCCCTTTAAGCAATATTTGTTTTGGACTGTTATTGTTTATCAGAATCTAATCAGATTGATTGATAAATGACCTGCTTTTAATAACGTAAACAGCGTAAATCACAGCCTGACATTTCTGATCTGATCAGGGCCACTTTGTGTGGAAAGAAATCTGATACGGATCTGATTTTTTCAGTGTGACAACAAGTTGGATTTTTAAAAAACTTCCAACCAAAATTTTATCTAACTTTATTTTTTACTTTTGGATAAATTGTTCACATAGTGTGATGCCTTAAACTCATTTAAGTAAGTGTGTGTGTGTGTGTGTGTGTGTGTGTGTGTGTGTGTGTGTGTGTGTGTGTGTGTGTGTGTGTGTGTGTGTGTTTGTGTGTGTGTAAATATGCATATATATTATTAAGAGACCACTTGAAAACTATCAGTTTCTCTATTTTTATTAGGTAAGTGTTTGTAGTTGTGTAAAATGGTAATATTCGTTTCATCCAGTAAAGGTCTGTGAAGATTTCTTCCAATTTTCAAATAAAATATTGTATTTTAAGGCATTAAAAATGACAATCGGTCTGAAGAAAAAATGTTTTCAGGGTCAATTTAATCAATTATTGGGATTTTTTTTTAACTCTTCGGAAGTTAAAACATCAGTATTGTTGTCTAAAAATGAATGTAAACGTCAACAAAGCTATAAATGTAAATCCAGAGAAACTGAGAATTGTTTTTGATTGACTACAGAACAACCCATCATTATATAATGACTTGCCTAATTACCCTAACTTTAACCTAGTTAAACCTTTAAAAGTCACTTTAAGCTGAACACTAGTATCTTGAATAATATCTAGTCAAATATTATGTGCTGTCTTCATGTCATTATACATGTATTTCATGGTTTCCGCTACATTCATACTTCCATGGTGGGGCGCTACACCAAAATTCATCCCGCCACAGCTACATTACAGCTACTCATTCAAAACATTCAGTCGTTGTTGTGTTTTTTTTTTAAATAGCGGGTTATAATCGCACCAAAACGTATTAAAAGGTAAGTGAATTATAACAGCGCAAACTTTTCTGTAACTGAAGTAGTGCTGTGCGTTATTTGTTTAACCCTTTAAGGTGACATGCTGACTGACTGACTTATACTTTATAAATAAAGGCCTGTGGTTCTGCATACAAAGACTTTATCTTGCTGGAGTTTATAGCCGTTTCACTTTACTTCAGGACGCATTATTGTCACTCTGTAGGTCTATTAGAGACATTCATAAATATTCCTAGCAAATCTAATAATTGTTGGAGACATGCTCGTCACATAAACACACTAAATCTCACTTCAGCAGAGTTTATTTGAAAGCAAACAAGAAAATCTGCGCTTGAGCAGCGTATATTTGAGGACGTGCAAGAAGTTTTGTGCACAAACAGAGGAAATCGGCGCGCAAGCAAAGACATTTGCATGCTCATGTTACATAAAAGCGATCGCGACATGTAATACTCCACTCAACACATTTGTCATTGAAATATCGCCATAGGTAGTTGGTAGATCTGTGTAAAAAGCCTGCCCCCACAGCTGGAAAAAATCCTAGAGGAAACACTGTGTATATATACACTGGGGTTGTCACGATACCATTAATTTACGTTACAATACCAAGGTTTCAGCTACATTCATTCTACCATGTCGGGGCGCCACGCCAAAATTCATCCCGCCATGGCTACATTACAGCTTCTCATTCAAAACATTGACGTTTTTTTTAAATAGCGGATTATAATCGCCCCAAAACGTATTAAAAGGTAAGTGAATTATAACAGCGCAAGCTTTTCTGTACCCGTAGTAGTGCTGTGCGTCATTTGTTCAACCCTTTAAGTCAGGTGACATGCTGTCTGACTGACAGGTGCGTGATGCGCGAGGCTAGCAAACACGATGTAGCTTTCAGTTAGGATGAACACAGTTTCCATAATTATACTTTATTTATAAATAAAGGTCTATGGCTTTGCATACAACAAACAAAGACTTTATCTTGCTGGAGTTTATAGCCGTTTCACTTTACCTCAGGACACACTAATGCCGCTCTGTAGGTCTATTGGAGACATTCATAAATATTCCTTGCAAATCTAATAAAGGTTGGAGTCATATTCACTACGTAAACGCACTAAATCGCACTTGAGCAGCGTATTTGAGGGCGTGCAAGACGTTTTGTGCACGAATAGAGGAAATCCTAGCGCAAGCAAAAAGATCTGCATGCTCGTATTACACAAATCCGATCTCGACTGCGTCACATTTGTCATTGAAATAATGCCAAAGGTAGTTGGTAGATTAAAAGTCCTGCCGCCACAGCTGGAAAAAATCCTAGAGGAAACGCTGAATAGTATACCAGCTGAGGTATCGTGATACCAAGTAGTATTTTGATACTGTAATTCATAACTCAAATCTAATAAAGAAAATAGTCAGAATACTATATTATGTTATTATAGGCTTACTTTAATTGAATTCATGATTCCCTTTTTATTGAAAAAAGTATTTGCACATCACTTCACCTAAACTATTTTGTAGATAACTGACCAACAAAAAATACGTTAAAATAAAAATACAAATTATACCCAACAAAATTCGTTACAAAATCAGCATTTTTTTCAACAAAATGAGGCTAAACGAAGTGGTCAAAAATTGTTTCAATGTTTCCTGTTGCTCTTTTGCTTTTTTGTCTTATCAGGTAAGAATACAAAGTACAGTTGAAGTCCGAATTATTATCCCCCCTGAATTATTAGCCCCCCTGTTTATTTTTTCCCCAATTTCTGTTTAACAGAGAGCAGATATTTTCAACACATTTCTAATCATAATAGTTTTAATAACTCATTTCTAATAACTGATTTATTTCATCTTTGTCATGATAACAGTAAATAATATTTGACTAGATATTTTTCAAGACACTTCTATACAGCTTAAAGGGACATTTAAAGGCTTAACTAGGTTAATTAGGTTAACTAGGCAAGTTACAGTAATTAGGCAAGTTATTGTATAATGATGGTTTGTTCTGTAGACTATCGAAAAAAGTAGCTTAAAAGGGATAATAATATTGACCTTAAAATGTTTTTAAAAAAATTTAAAACTGCTTTTATTCTAGCCTAAATAAAACCAATAAGACTTTCTCCAGAAGAAAAAAATATTATCAGACATACTGTGAAAATTTCCTTGCTCTGTTAAACATCATTTGGGAAATATTTATAAAAGAAAGAGAAAATTTAAAGAGGGGCTAATAATTCTGTAATTCGAAATGTCACTTTGTGAGTCGTTCTTTTTAAGAGATTGTTGCAGTTGTTGTAGCTACTAAAACATTTTGACAGGAACAGAAATGAACTGATTCAGATCGAACTGAAGCATCAGAAAGTGTGCAATAGGCTACCATAAAAGGCATGATTTCTACAGTTTTGCAACCTTAAAGGGCTCCACAGACTGTTCAAATAAAATGGTCTATTGTCTATTTTAGTGACTTTTCCACATGCAACATTATGCAGTGTTTCCTCTAGGATTTTTTTCAGCTGTGGCGGCAGGACTTTTACACAGATGTACCAACTACCTATCGGCGTTATTTCAATGACACATGTTGTGAGCGCAGTGTTACACGTCGAGATCGCATTTATGTAATACGAGCATGCGAATCTCTGCTTGCGCGCTGATTTTCTCTGTTCGTGCACAACTTCACACCCTGAAATATACGCTGCTCAAGTGCGATTTAGTGCGTTTATGTGACGAGTACATCTCCAACATTTATTAGATTTGCTAGGAATATTTATGAATGTCTCCAATAGACCTACAGAGCGGCATTAATGCGTCCTGAAGTAAAGTGAAACAGCTGAAGTAGCTGAACAGTCCTGAAGTAAAGTGAAACCGCTATAAATTCCAGCCAGATAAAGTCATTGTATGCAGAACCATAGACCTTTATCTATATAGTATAATTATGGAAACTGTGCTCATCTTAACTGAAAGCTATACGTCGTGTTTGCTGGTCTCACGTCTCACGCACCTGTGAGTCAGCCAGCATGTCACCGTAAAGGGCTTAACAAATAGCGCACAGCACTACTACGGTTAAAGAAAAGTTTGCGCTGTTATAATTCACTTACCTTTTAATACATTTTGGTGTGATTATAACCTGCTATTAAAAAAACAACAACAATGACTGAATGTTTTGAATGGTAAGCTGTAATGTAGCCGTGGCGGGATGAATTTTGGTGTGGCGCCCCGCCATGGAAGAATGAATGTAGCGGAAACCTTGTTATGTATTGCAGATAGACCGTCAATGACGATACTACAGTTTACAAAGTACAGTGGCACCATCAGCATTTTGGAGCCATAGTATCACGATGCTACCATAGTACCGGTAAACCGTGTAACCCTAATACACACAATATTTGACAACAAAGAAATTATTTTGTCTAATAACATATTATGACATATATAATGTAAATATTTATTGCATGTGTGATGTGTGTAGCTCTAAATTGCTCCTGTCCCAACTTCTTTTTGAAATGTGTGGCGAGAACTAAAATTAGAATGTGTGTTTATTTAGGAAAAAAACCCAACAAAAATGATGAGGAGCACATTAAATAATGCTTTATGTATTGTCTGCAGTAAAACACAAGTCAAAGTACATTTAGAAATCACTACTTTCTATTTTTATTTGTGTTTCCTATATACTGTGCCAACCTTTTCTGATTTGGGGTTGTCTGTTCAATCCCATTTCGATATGGCATATATTTAAATGATGTCCACGTTAGCTGTCAGTCTCCCTAATACAAGCTGTGGAGCAACCACAGACAGAAAGCAGGACCGTGCCGCACAAAGTTAAAGAAAACATAATAAAGTGTGGTGTGTTTGGCCGTCTGCGAGCCTCTGGAGTTCATTTACACTCCAGCTGTAAATCTGAGCCAAATGTTTGAGCTGCTGCTGAGCCGCCGACTGATTGAGATCAGAACACACACACACACACACACACACACGTAAATGACACTTACAAGACGCGCATGATTACACACAGCCATTGTGTAATGTCTGCTGTTTGGTAAATACGTGAAGCAAGACGCTACACACACCTGCATCACACACTTCACCTGCTGCAAAAACAGTCATTTACACTGCTTTTAATCTGCCTTCAGCCCTCTTTACACACACACACACACACACACACACACACACACACACACACTCACATTTAAAGATAGATACGCACACACACAAACATGCAAACACACAGACACACATAAATACACACACGTAAACAGACACACACATTTATGCAGACACACTCTCATAGATACATATGCACACACGCGTAGACACACAGATACACATAGATATGCTCGCGCAAACACAGACACACACATGGATACGCACACACATGCGCCACAGACACATACAGTCACGCACGCACGCACACATGGATATGCATGTAAACTTACACATACACACACACACACGTAGACACAGACATACACACATGCAGACACACACATTCATAGATAGATTTGCACACACACGTAGACACAGATACACAAACATAGATATACACACACACACACACAGATCTTCTCATACACACACATGCAAACACACATAGATACACAGACACACTTGCAAAACACAGATATACACGTATAGATACACACACACACACACACACACACACACACACACACACACACACACACACACACACACACATGCAACACAGACACATACACGTAATTACGCAACACACATACAGACACATACTCGTAATTACACACACACACACACACACACACATAGATGCACACGCACACACATAGCTGCACACACAGACATGCAAACACACACATAGATACACACACACAGACATGCAAACACACACATAGATACACACACACAGACATGCAAACAGATACGCACACACACTCGCAAACACAGACACACACACACACACACAAAAGCATGCACACACATATATGCCTACACAGACACACACATACACACATGCATACACACACACATAGATACGCACACACACATGCAAACAAACAGACATACACATATAGATACACACACATGCAACACATACACAGCTACGGACACACACACACACACACACACATAGAGACACTCATAGATAGATATCCACACACTTAAACACACGGATACACATATATACACACACACATGCTAACACAGACACACAGATAGATCTGTGCACACACACACACACACACACACACACATAGACACACACATAGATACACATGCACACACACACACATGCAAACAGAGACATGGATACACATAAACATTCAAACACAGTCACACACACATAGATACACACACAGACATGCAAACAGTTATGCACACACACTCACGGACACATGCACACACGCATAGTTAAACACACACATGGATACAAAAGCATGCACACACACTCATACACGCACAGCGACATATGCGCGCGTACACACTTAACATCTTCATGACACCCCTTTACAATGTAAGCCTCATCTAATGTCTGTCTAAACTTCAGCCGTGCTTCTGACAGCGATTAGTTGTTGTTTGTTGTTTCCCTATAAAGTCAGACTTCATTCACATCACAGTTCTAATCAGATTGATTGATAAATGACCTGCTTTTAATAACGTCAACAATGCTAAATCACAACCTGACATTTCTGATCTGATCCGGGCCACTTTGTGTGGAAAGAAATCTGATACGGATCTGATTTTTTCAGTGTGGCGTCAAGTTGGATTTTTAAAAAACTTCCAAGCAAAATTTAATCTAACTTTATTTTTGACTTGGATAAATTGTTCACAAAGTGCGATGCCTCAAGTCTCGTTTAAGTAAATGTGTGTGTGAATATGCATATATATTATTAAGAGACCTCTTAAAAATGATCAGTTTCTCTAGTTTTATTAGGTATGTGTTTTTAGTTGTGTAAAATGTTAATATTTGTTTCATCCAATAAAGGTCTGTGACGATTTCTTCCAATTTTCAAATAAAATATTGTAATTTAAGGCATTAAAAATGACAATAAATCTGAATAAAAAATGTCATTTACTATTAAAGAAAATCAGGGTTATTTGATCAATTATTGGAGTTTTTTTTAAACTCTTCAGAAGTTAAAACATCTGTATTGTTGTCTAAAAATGAATGTAAACGTCAACACATAACTATAAATTTAAAATCCAGAGAAACGCAGAATTGTCAAGTGGTCTTGTATTTTTTTTCAGTAGTTTTATTTATATAAACTAATTTACGTTAGATGTATTTCATACAACATGCATTTAATTGTAATACGGTAATTTGTAGATTGCGCTATATCAGAAAGATACCAAAAATATACATTGTTTTATATTATTATACGTAAAAAAAAAAATCAATATAAAATATATTACATTTACTTTAAAATATTAAATATCTTATTAATTATTTTTATACCATCTATAATAACACACTGTAAAGTAAGCGTATTATTATATGCAATAAGTAACACAATATTTGTAGAGCAATATTTGTAATAATATAATTAAAAATAGATGTTACGCTGAAATCAACAGTGTGTGTGTGTGTGTGTGTGTGTGTGTGTGTGTGTGTGTGTGTGTGTGTGCGCGTTTAAAGTCCTAAAGCGATCTGTGCGCTTATTCACTCGTTACAAACACCTTCTGTACATCGAGTCACAACCTAAATGCTGTCCATTATTTTAAACACCTGTTTTACCTTCACACTCACTCCAGAGTCAGCTGTAATTGTCCATTTGCTGTGTTATTACTACTTGTTTGCGTATCACACACAGTTTACAGCCATTAAAAAACTCCATACACTCATTTTCTGCAGACGACACATAAAGAACAGCTCGAAAAATGACACGAGTCACCGCTAAAATGCTGCCCATAGACGCTCACCAACAAACAAATAAACACAAACTCAGAAACACACTCACCCGTGCAGATCCTCAGGTGTGTGTTCATTCGCCCGCGTATGTGTGTGTGTGTTTTATTCCAGGACTGAGTGAAGTCTCAGATCTGAATCCTGACGTCTGTCCATCCCGTCTGCCTCTCCATTCACAAAACACACAGACGCGCATGCAGCGGACAGCCCAAAACAGCAGCGCACGCGGACACACACACTCAGAGAGAGGTTTGTGTGGACGCTGACAGGAAAAAAAGGAGGAGAGAGAGAGACTGAGAATGACAGAGAGAGAGAGAGAGGGTAGAGAGAGACTGCGAACAAGAGGGAGAGAGACTGTGAAGGAGAGATCGAGAGACACTGACAACGAGAGAGAGAGAGAGACTGACAAGGAGAATGATAAAGAGAGATAGATGCACAGAATGAAAAGAATTAAGAGGGGGCGAGAGATCCTAAGAAAGAGTGAGGGAGCGAGCAAGAGACTGAGAATGAGAGAGTAAAACACTGAAAATGAGAAAGAGTGAGACACTAAATGAGAGTGAGGGCAAGACACTGATAGTGAGAACTAGTGAGAATGAAACTAAAGATACTGAAAATAAGTGAATCGCTTAGAATGAGGGAGATGCTGAAAAGGAGAGTGAGACACTGATAATGAGAGAGACAATGAAAATGAGTGAGTGAGACACTGAGAATGAGAGAGTGAGACAATACTGAGAATGAGTAAGAGTGAGATACTGAAAACGAGAGAGTGAGAAACTGAAAATGAGAGCGAGAGACACTGATAATGAGTGAGACACTGAAAACAAGAGAGTGAGACACTGAAAACGAGAGAGTGAGACACTGAAAACGAGAGAGTGAGATAATGAAAACGAGAGAGACACTGACAACGAGAGAGTGAAACACTAAAAACGAGAGAGTGAGACACTGAAAATGAGAGAGTGAGACACGGATAATGAGTGAGACACTGAAAATGAGAGAGTGAGACACTGAAAACGAGAGAGAGAGAGACACTGAAAACGAGAGAGTGAGACACTAAAAACGAGAGAGTGAGACGCTGAAAACGAGAATGAGACGAGAGTGAGACACTGACAATGAGAAAGAATGAGATGCTGAATACTGAATGAGCAAGAGTAAGACGAGAAAGAGACAATAAGAATGAGAGAGTGAGACACAGAATACTGAGAATGAGTAAGAATGAGAGACTGAAAACAGAGAGTGAGACACTGAAAACGAGAGAGTGAGACACTGAAAACGAGAATGAGACGAGAGTGAGACACTGACAATGAGAAAGAATGAGATGCTGAATACTGAATGAGCAAGAGTAAGACGAGAAAGAGACAATAAGAATGAGAGAGTGAGACACAGAATACTGAGAATGAGTAAGAATGAGAGACTGAAAACAGAGAGTGAGACACTGAAAACGAGAGAGTGAGACACTGAAAACGAGAGAGTGAGACACTGAAAACGAGAGAGTGAGACACTGAAAACGAGAGAGTGAGACACTGACAATGAGACACTGAATACTGAGAATGAGTAAGAATGAGACACTGAAAGAGTGAGAGTGAGACACTGAAAAGACACTGAAAACGAGAGAGTGAGACACTAAATGAGGAAGAGTGAGACACTGAGAATGAGAAAGAGTGAGACACCTAAAATGAGAAGGAGTGAGACACTGAAAAGACGCTGAAAACGAGAGAGTGAGACACTAAATGAGGAAGAGTGAGACACTGAAAATGAGAGAATGAGATAATGGGAAAGAGCCAGACACTGAAAATGAGAGAATGAGATAATGAGAAAGAGCCAGACACTGAAAATGAGAGAATGAGATAATGAGAAAGAGCCAGACACTGAAAACGAGAGAGTGAGACACTAAATGAGGAAGAGTGAGACACTGAGAATGAGAAAGAGTGAGACACCTAAAATGAGAAGGAGTGAGACACTGAAAAGATGCTGAAAACGAGAGAGTGAGACACTAAATGAGGAAGAGTGAGACACTGAAAACGAGAGAATGAGATAATGAGAAAAAGTGAGACACTGAAAATGAGAGAATGAGATAATGAGAAAAAGTGAGACACTGAAAATGAGAGAATGAGATAATGAGAAAGAGCCAGACACTGAAAATGAGAGAATGAGATAATGAGAAAGAGCCAGACACTGAAAATGAGAGAATGAGATAATGAGAAAAAGTGAGACACTGAAAATGAGAGAATAAGATAATGGGAAAGAGCCAGACACTGAAAATGAGAGAATGAGATAATGGGAAAGAGTGAGGCACTGAAAATGAGAGAATGAGATAATGGGAAAGAGTGAGACACTGAAAATGAGAGAATGAGATAATGGGAAAGAGTGAGACACTGAAAATGAGAGAATGAGATAATGGGAAAGAGTCAGACACTGAAAATGAGAGAATGAGATAATGGGAAAGAGTGAGACACTGAAAATGAGAGAATGAGATAATGGGAAAGAGTCAGACACTGAAAATGAGAGAATGAGATAATGAGAAAAAGTGAGACACTGAAAATGAGGGAATGAGATCCTGAGAAAGAGTGAGACACTGAAAAAGAATGAGACACCGAAAATGAGAGAGTGAGAGACTGAAAATGATAGTGAGATAATGAGAAAGAGTGAAACACTGAGAATGAGAGTGAAATCATGAGAAAGAGTGAGACACCTAAAATGAGAGAATGTGAGACACTGAAAATGAGAAAGAGATACTGAGAGCGAGAAAAGGTGAGACACTGTAAATTAGAGGGCAAGACACTGAAATGAGACTGAGACATTGAGAACGAGAGTGAGACACTGAAAATGAGAGAGTGAGATAATGAGAGAGTAAGACACTGAAAATGAGTGAGACGCCTAAAATAAGAGAGAGACACTGAATACGACACTTACAATGAGAAAGAGTGAGACGCAAGTGAGGCTCCCTAAAATGAGAGAGTGAGACACTGAAAACGAGAGTGACATAATGAGAAGGAGTGAAACACCTAAAATGAGAAAAAGTGAGACACTGAAAATGAGTGAGATGCCTAAAATGACAGAGAGACACTGAATACGAGTGAAACACTTACAATGAGAAAGAGTGAGACTCCTAAAATGAGAGAGAGAGACAATGAAAATGAGCGTAAGATAATGAGAAAGAGTGAGATACTGAAAATGAGAGTGAGATAATGAGAAAAAGTGAAACACCTAAAATGAGAAAAAGTGAGACACTGAAAATAAGAGATACTGAGAACGAGAAAAGGTGAGACAATTAAAATGAGACACTGTAAATTAGAGGGTAAGACACTGAAATGAGATTGAGACACTGAGAACGAGAGAGTGAGACACTGAGCATGAGAGAGTGAGATAGATAAAAGAGTGAGACACTGAAAATGAGAGAATGAGATAATGGGAAAGAGTGAGACACTGAAAATGAGAGAATGAGATAATGGGAAAGAGTCAGACACTGAAAATGAGAGAATGAGATAATGAGAAAAAGTGAGACACTGAAAATGAGGGAATGAGATCCTGAGAAAGAGTGAGACACTGAAAAAGAATGAGACACCGAAAATGAGAGAGTGAGAGACTGAAAATGATAGTGAGATAATGAGAAAGAGTGAAACACTGAGAATGAGAGTGAAATCATGAGAAAGAGTGAGACACCTAAAATGAGAGAATGTGAGACACTGAAAATGAGAAAGAGATACTGAGAGCGAGAAAAGGTGAGACACTGTAAATTAGAGGGCAAGACACTGAAATGAGACTGAGACATTGAGAACGAGAGTGAGACACTGAAAATGAGAGAGTGAGATAATGAGAGAGTAAGACACTGAAAATGAGTGAGACGCCTAAAATAAGAGAGAGACACTGAATACGACACTTACAATGAGAAAGAGTGAGACGCAAGTGAGGCTCCCTAAAATGAGAGAGTGAGACACTGAAAACGAGAGTGACATAATGAGAAGGAGTGAAACACCTAAAATGAGAAAAAGTGAGACACTGAAAATGAGTGAGATGCCTAAAATGACAGAGAGACACTGAATACGAGTGAAACACTTACAATGAGAAAGAGTGAGACTCCTAAAATGAGAGAGAGAGACAATGAAAATGAGCGTAAGATAATGAGAAAGAGTGAGATACTGAAAATGAGAGTGAGATAATGAGAAAAAGTGAAACACCTAAAATGAGAAAAAGTGAGACACTGAAAATAAGAGATACTGAGAACGAGAAAAGGTGAGACAATTAAAATGAGACACTGTAAATTAGAGGGTAAGACACTGAAATGAGATTGAGACACTGAGAACGAGAGAGTGAGACACTGAGCATGAGAGAGTGAGATAGATAAAAGAGTGAGACACTGAAAATGAGAGATACTGAGAGCGAGAAAAGGTGAGACTTAAAATGAGAGGGTGAGACACTAAATTAGAGGGTAAGACACTGAAATGAGAGTGAGACACTGAAAATGAGAGAATGAGATCATGAGAAGGAGTGAGACACTGAAAATGAGAGAATGAGATCATGAGAAAGAGTGAGACACTGAAAATGAGATAATGGGAAAGAGTGAGACACTGAAAATGAGAGAATGAGATAATGGGAAAGAGTGAGACACTGAAAATGAGAGAATGAGATAATGAGAAAAAGTGAGACACTGAAAATGAGAGAATGAGATAATGAGAAAAAGTGAGACACTGAAAATGAGGGAATGAGATCATGAGAAAGAGTGAGACACTGAAAAAGAATGAGACACCGAAAATGAGAGAATGAGATAATGAGAAAAAGTGAGACACTGAAAATGAGAGAATGAGATAATGAGAAAAAGTGAGACACTGAAAATGAGATAATGGGAAAGAGTGAGACACTGAAAATGAGAGAATGAGATAATGAGAAAAAGTGAGACACTGAAAATGAGAGAATGAGATCATGAGAAAGAGTGAGACACTGAAAATGAGAGAATGAGATAATGGGAAAGAGTCAGACACTGAAAATGAGAGAATGAGATAATGGGAAAGAGTCAGACACTGAAAATGAGAGAATGAGATAATGGGAAAGAGTGAGACACTGAAAATGAGAGAATGAGATCATGAGAAAAACTGAGACACTGAAAATGAGAGAATGAGATAATGGGAAAGAGTGAGACACTGAAAATGAGAGAATGAGATAATGGGAAAGAGTCAGACACTGAAAATGAGAGAATGAGATCATGAGAAAGAGTGAGACACTGAAAATGAGGGAATGAGATCATGAGAAAGTGAGACACTGAAAATGAGAGAATGAGATCATGAGAAAGAGTGAGACACTGAAAATGAGAGAATGAGATCATGAGAAAGTGAGACTCTGAAAATGAGAGAATGAGATAATGGGAAAGAGTGAGACACTGAAAATGAGAGAATGAGATCATGAGAAAGAGTGAGACACTGAAAATGAGAGAATGAGATCATGGGAAAGAGTGAGACACTGAAAATGAGAGAATGAGATAATGGGAAAGAGTGAGACACTGAAAATGAGAGAATGAGATCATGAGAAAGAGTGAGACACTGAAAATGAGAGAATGAGATAATGGGAAAGAGTGAGACACTGAAAATGAGAGAATGAGATAATGGGAAAGAGTGAGACTCTGAAAATGAGAGAATGAGATAATGGGAAAGAGTGAGACACTGAGATAGAATGAGACACTGAAAATGAGAGAGTGAGACACCTAAAATGAGAGAGTGAGAGACTGAAAATGATAGTGAGATAATGAGAAAGTGTGAGACACTGAGAATGAGAGTGAAATAATGAGAAAGAGTGAGACACCTAAAATGAGAGATTGTGAGACACTGAAAATAAGAAAGAGATACTGAGAGCGAGAAAAGGTGAGACACTGTAAATTAGAGGGCAAGACACTGAAATGAGACTGAGACATTGAGAACGAGAGTGAGACACTGAAAATGAGAGTGAGACACTGAAAATGAGAGTGAGACACTGAAAATGAGAGGGTGAGAGAGAGATTGAATGAGAGACACTGAGAATGAAAGAGAGAGACTGAAAGACACAGACAATGAGAAAGAGTGAGAGCAACAGGCCCAGAGAATGAAAAAGAGAGAGAGACACTGAGAATGACTAAGAGAGAGATTGAGAAAGAGAGAGACTGAAAGAATGATAGAGCGAGAGAGGAGGTGGATCTAGTGGATGGCTGTAGTTTTTATAGCTGGGTGGGAAGCTCAGGATAATAATACCCATCCTCCTCCACAACACAGTTTAAGCTCAGTATGTAATAAAGCCCATGCTGCACAAACCCTCTGATTTGGGGTCAGACGAAATGAATTTTTAGTTTTATTCGTGAAGGATTTGCAACGCAGACTCGGGCACAAATGAAGGACGAGAGAGAGAGAGAGAGAAAAGTATGAGTTCTGTTTATGGGTGAAGGTGCACGACCTGCAGTTCATGAAAACACATTGACCGATTATACTGACGCGACAAATCACTACACACTGAAACATACTTTAACACACTGAAACAGCAGACTGCAAAGGCTAATTTACTGGTATAATTTACTGGTCGAATATTGTTTCTACACACAGTTATTCTTTTACCAAATTCTGATTATATGTAGGGTGGCACGATGGTTAAGTGGTTAGCGCTGTCGCTTCACAGCAAGAAGGTTGCTGGTTCGAGTCCAGGCTGGGTTAGTTGGGATTTCTGTGTGGAGTTTGCATGTTCTCCCCGTGTTGGTGTGGGTTTCCTCCGGGTGCTCCGGTTTCCCCCACAGTCCAAACACATGCGCTATAGGGGAATTGAAAAAACTAAAGTAGCCTAGATTTTTTTTTTTAAACCTTATTTTTGTTGTCGGTGCATTTAATTCAGCTAGTACCGTTGATTTTAAACAATTTAAAATGTATATAATTGTAATTCTAAATGTATATAATTATTTTATAAAAAGTTTATAAAAACAAAAAAATTATTTAAAAAGTATCTTTATGAAAGTATTTAATAATAAATTAAAGAATAAATAAATATAAATTAAATTATATAAAAATCAATCAACTGATAATTGATTTAATTCTAGTTTTATAAAATTATAATTTATAAGTTTATAAAAACATATACTTTTTAAAAAGTGCATTAAAGTGCGTATTTTTTTGAAAGTGATTAAATTAAATATTAATTAAATTGTATACTAAAATTATTCATTAAATTGAATACAAATTTATTTAAATATAAATTAAATTGTATACTAAAATTAATTAAATTGATTATTGATTTAATTATAAATTTATAAAATTATAATTCATAAGTTTATAAAAACAAACACTTTTTAAGAATTACTTTAAAATGTATTTTCATTGAGTGATTAAATTTAAATATAAATTTAATTATATATTACAATTATTAATTAAATTGATTATTGCAGTGGTTCTCAAACTTTTTTCTTCAAGTACCACCTCAGAAAAAAATTGTCTCTCCAAGTACCACCATAATGACCAGTATTGAAATACAGTAGCATAGTAAGCTCAGTATAGTAGCTACAGTTCTGCACAGTTCAAAAACGTGGCAGATTAATTGCTATTATTAATAATATTTATTATTGTCAGCTACTTTAAACATTATAAATAGTCTGAACGTTAACACTGTACTGTGCTTACATGTAAAAAACAAACAAACAAACAAAAAACATCAACATTTAAATTAAAATGTGCTTTTAAAAGTTAAAAATGGTATGTTACTGTTCTTAAAAAGTAAAAAGAAAAGTGCTGTACTTAAATCTAAAGTATTAACATATAGTAGCCAATTCATCAACACCTGGAAATGTTGCCTGGTCCTCAGAAATATAGGCTATACTGTATGTCATATAATAAATATTATTATACGTCACATTCATATATAAATAATTTTTGATACATTTTGAAATATATGTAGCAGGTACATATGACATATTTGATTCCTCCGCGTACCACTAGAAGGAAGCCCGCATACCACTAGTGGTGCACGTACCACAGTTTGAGAATCACAGAATTATTGATTTAATTATAAATGTAAATTATAAATCAGAAGTTTATTAAAACATATACTTTGAAAAATTGCATTAATTTTATTTTTATTGAAAGTGATTAAATTAAATATAAATAAATTTATGTACAGTGGTCCCTCGTTAATCACAGTAGTTACGTTTTAAAAATAGCCCGCAACAGGTAAAATCCACAAAGTAGTCCGCTTTATTTTTTACAATTATTCAATTCAATTTACCTTTATTTGTATAGCGCTTATACAATGTAGATTGTGTCAAAGCAGCTTCACATATAAGATTATAGTAAATTGAAACAGTTTCAGTTCAGTTTTCAGAGTTAATAATCACTACTGGGAGTCCAAACACTGAAGAGCAAATCCATCAATGCGCAGCTCTACAGATCCCGAACCATGCAAGCCAGTGGCGACAGCTGCGAGGAAAAAACTTCACCAGTTGGCGAAAGTGAAGATATAAAAAACCTCAAGAGAAACCAGGCTCAATTCGACACGGCCATTTCTCCTATGGCCAAGCGTCTTGTGCAGAGCTGCAGTCTAGGCGCCGGAAGCTGGACCTCAGCGAAGACTCGGCTGTCCTCGGAGCGTCACAGGAATCAGTCTCATGCTCTCCACTCCTCCATGACCACCACAGCAGCTGCTCAGGATGCGGCCTGGTCCAGGATTATGAAAAGCTTGGGAATATCTATAATTATTATAGATGTTTTAAGGCTGTAAAACCCCTCACTACACTATTTTCTCAGATAGGCATTAACATTTTCACTCTTTTCACGTTTTCTCTCTCATTTAAACACTCACGTAACTTCTACCTTCCTTTAGTATGCCCAGAAGTCCAACTTTTGCGATTGGTTAGCCTCTTCCTCTGCCTTTTGGGTGCTACCGCAGGTGTCTTTTTAATGATGCAGAACATTTCGTCGACATTATGGAGTTTATTGGGTAGAAAATTTGCAAACATACAATACAGCACTTCAGAGTCACACTGCAAGCGATCAAAGATTTAGGTCAATTTGGCAAGCTGAATGCATTTTGTACTGTACAGGAGACACAGAGAAAATTGATTGACAGTGGCCTACAGCCAATCAGGACGCAGAACACAATGCGCTGTAGAAATAAAGCATGTCAAATTGCACTAAAATATCAGCGAAACTGCGAGACTGCGAAAGGTGAACCGAGTTATAGCAAGGGACCACTGTATTGAAATTGTAAATGAAATTGATTATTGATTCAATTATAAATGTAAATTTATTATTTATAAGTGTGTAAAAATGTATACTTTTAAAAAGGGCATTAAAATGGATGTTTATTGAAAGTAATTAATACACACACACAGTTGAAGTCAGAATTATTAGCCCCCTTTTGAATTTTTTTTTCTTTTTTAAATATTTCCCAAATGATGTTTAACAGAGCAAGGAAATTTTCACAGTATGTCTGATAATGTTTTTTTATGGGTGTCAAGATTAATTGTTTCTTCGGTGCACCACGATGCAGACGGAAACAATTCGATGTCAGTTCAGTAATAGAGCATAACCGGGTATTACGTACTGACGTCATTTATCTCCTATATGCGCGATGTTGCAGCAATACTATGGCGAAGGAGGCGAGGGCGAGTAAATAAAACGCTCCTACTACTTAAAAGGTAGATAATTATGCACAATTCAACTACTTGTGAGTTTGCTAGAAAGTCTTACGTTGACACTGAAGAAGGTACAGCACACGAGCCGCTATTTCACTACTAGGGAGAAATGCTGTAAAAATACATCTCTGCCTCTCTCTCTCTCTCTCTCTCTCTCTCTCACACTTTGGACATTTGACCTGCTGCCGTGTTTGTGAGGTAACTTTTCCTTTCCTCTTGGCTGTTAAAGAGATACTTGTGGCTCCAGACACGAGCGTGCCTGAGGTGCAAGTTTTCTCCACTGTGTCTATTATGGATTACCTGTGATAACCACCTATTATGCGCATATAGACTGTAACCGCGGCTGTTCTTCCCGTGTCACTCATTGGTGAACATCGCTTTCATTTCTAAAGCCAATCGCAGCCCTTTCTGTTCATCGGGTGAAGACAATGACCAGTCATAGTCATAGGGGTGTAAGACCTCGTTTGACAGCGCTCAAAAAGCAAGCAGGATAATAGTTACATTAGTTTATTTGCTATAAATGCTCATGTTGTTCTGTGCATGTGTTGGAGTTTTGTTTGATACATTCAAAAAGAGGGTTTTCTTTGAGCAGGTCAAATTAAAGGTACAGTTCATATATCTGACTGCTTGTATTAAAGGACACAATTGTATTACAAATAATATAGAAATATTAATATATTTATAGATTTTAATAAAAAAAAATTCTTGTGTTGTAAAGAAAAAATCTTATGTATGGGAAGCATCGTCAATGCACCGGGATGCACCGAGATATCGAATTAAACCGATTCGATGGCATGATAATTGTAACCGAACCGTGAGACCAGTGTAGGTTCACACCCCTTCTGAAGAAAGTCGTATTTGTTTTATTTCGACTAGAAGCAGATTTTAATTTTTTAAAAGCCATTTTAAGGACAAAATTATTAGCCCCTTTAAGCTAATTATTTTTTCTGACTGTCTACAGAACAAACTATCATTATACAATAACTTGCCTAATTACCCTAACCTGCCTAGTTAACCTGATTAACCTAGTTAAGCCTTTAAATGTCACTTTAAGCTGTATAGAAGTGTCTTGAAAAATATCTAGTCAAATATTATTTACTGTCATCATGGCAAAGATAAAATAAAATAAATCAGTTATTAGAAATGAGTTATTAAAACTATTATGTTTAGAAATGTGTTGAAAAAAATTGTCTCTCTGATAAACAGAAATTGGGGAAAAAATAAACAGGGGGGCTGTGTGTGTGTGTGTGTGTGTGTGTGTGTGTGTGTGTGTGTGTGTGTGTGTGTGTGTGTGTGTGTGTGTGTGTGTGTGTGTGATGTGTGACACACAGTTGAAGTCAGAATTATTAGCCCCCTCGAATTATTAGCGCCCATGTTTATTTTTTCCCCCAATTTCTGTTTAACAGAGAGAAGATTTTTTCAACACATTTCTAAACATAATAGTTTTAATAACTCATCTCTAATAACTGATTTATTTTATCTTTGCCATGATGACAGTAAATAATATTTGACTAGATATTTTTCAAGACACTTCTATACAGCTTAAAGTGACATTTAAAGGCTTAACTAGGTTAATTAGGTTAACTAGGCAGGTTAGGGTAATTAGGCAAGCTATTGTATAACGATGGTTTGTTCTGTGGACAGCCGGAAAAAAAATAGCTTAAAGGGGCTAATAATATTGACCTTAAAATGGCTTTTAATAAATTAAAAACTGCTTTTATTCTAGCTGAAATAAAACAAATAAGACTTTCCCCAGAAGACAAAATATTATCAGACATACTGTGAAAATTTCCTTGCTCTATTAAACATAATTTGGGAAATATTTAAAAAAGAGAAAAAAATTCAAAAGGGGGCTAATAATTCAGACTTCAACTGTGTGTATATATATATATATATAATATGCAAAAGCTGTAACTTAATACTAAATTCGCAACACTAAAATCTATATTTCTGTCATTTAATTTAGCAAAAAAAATCAAAAATGTAATAATTCGGCTTTGTTTCTTCCACAATGTTAGCGTAACATAATAAGACAAAGTAATAACGGCGATTATTGATATGTTTAATTTGGTTTTCTAATTACCATCATTTATATTTATTGTTTAATACAGTATAATGACATTAATATTTTTCTTTCAAGTACCTGTTTATACATAAATGCTCTGAATTTAATATTCCTTTCAACTGTTCGTAAATAAGAAAATTAATAAAGTTAATTAATTCATTCTCCTTTGGCTTAGTCCCTATATTCATCAGGGGTTGTCACAGCGGAATGAACCGCCAACTTATCCAGCATTTGTTTTACGCAGCAGATGCCCTTCCAGCTGCAACCCAGTACTGTATACACTCTCACATTCACACACATACACTACAGCCAATTTAGTTCATTCAGTTCTTCTATAGTGCATGTGTTTGGACTGTGGGGGAAACCGAAGCACCCGGAGGAAACCCACGCCAACACGGGGAGAACATGCAAACTCCACACAGAAATGCCAACTGGCCCAGCCGGGACTCGAACCAGCAACCTTCTTGCTGTAAGACGAGAGGATTTAACATAAAACAATTAAGTTGTCTCAAAAACAAATCAAGTTCAGCTCATTATACTGTAAACATCATTTTTTGAGTGCACTTGCTAGCGTTTTGCACATTAGTCAGTTTAATTAAACGAGCTGTCATTTAATGGCAGAATTGAGACGTATATGACTTTCTAGTTAATTATAAGTTGGTTGTTTATCGCGTGTGGTTTGACCCACATTTCTGCGTCTTCCTCAACAGGCTGAAACTCAAACCTGCTCAGTTATTTAACCTGTAAACCTATACTCACTGCTGACTGACAGTGAGTGTATTTAGTTAACCACAACACTCATACACACATATCCAACTAAGAGAATTACTAAAAGACAAACACTACAAAGCGGACGGCTTTTATAATACAAATTAAAATGACAATGGACTGAAAATATGAAAGAAAAAAATCTAAATATGAGAGTATCTAAAAAAACTGTATATGCATTTTAAATTGTTTTAGATATATTTTTAATTATTATATGTATTTATTTTAATAGTGCATATATCAATGTATATTAGATTTATTTTTGTTTCAACATATTTAACGAAAAGTGATATATCTGTATATAACATTTCAATTATTTTAATCTATTAATTTAGATTTTTTTTATTATAGTTTATGGGATCATTTTGGTATTTAAGTTGTGTGTGTGTGTGTGTGTGTGTGTGTGTGTATTATTATTATTTTTTTTTTATTATTGGTATATTTCAGCATATTTAATAAAGTGATTTGTAGATAGAATTTTAATTGTATTAATGTATTATTTAGATATGTTTTTAATTATTATATATCATACGATTATATAAATTATTTCTATTTATTATGTGTTGGTGTATACAGTTAAAGTCAGAATTATTAGCCCCCCATTTAATTTTTTTTTCTTTTTTAAATATTTCCCAAATGATGTTTAACAGAGCAAGGAAATTTTCACAGTATGTCTGATAATATTTTTTCTTCTGGAGAAAGTCTTATTTGTTTTATTTTGGCTAGAATAAAAGCAGATTTTTTTAATTTTTTAAAACCATTTTAAGGACAAAATTATTAGCCCCTTTAAGCTATATTTTAAGCCTTTTTTTTCCATCATTATACAATAACTTGCCTTATTACCCTAACCTGCCTAGTTAACCTAATTAACCTAGTTAAGCCTTTAAATGTCACTTTAAGCTGTATAGAAGTGTCTTGAAAGAAATCTAGTAAATTGTGTAATTATATTCATATACATTTATTTATAATTAATTATAAAATGACATTTTAATGGTATATGTCAACTTATTTAGCAAAAAATAATATATTATTAAAAAAAAGACAAACCAAAAATAAATTACTATAAATTGTAATTTTAAAAATATATATTTATTTTTCCTTCATGTTCTACAAAACCTTTAAACCATAAATAAAATATTAATAAAAAATAATGGTATTTTTACGAACCGAGTCTTAATTTTATTGTCATTTTATTAAAAATTAAAGCTCTTTATCATTAATGGCCATATAAAAATTCTGATTTGCCACTTTTATTCAAGTCAACATGAACATTTACATTTTTCCAGATCATATTTATATTCTGATAATTTCATATTTTAGTAACAATTTAATAATGGTAATAGTAATAATTCTTTCTGTTAAATAATTTTTATTTTATTTATTTGTTTGTTTATTTATTCATTGCTAATAAGTCTTTTTCTTCATGTTCTACAAAACCTTTAAACCATAAATAAAATATTAATAAAAAAATAATAGTATTTTTACAAATCGAGTCCTCATTTTATTGTCATTTTATTAAAAATTAAAGCTTTTTATCATTAAAGACCATGAAAAAATTATGATTTGTCATTTTTATTTAAATCAAAATGAACTTTTAAATTTTTCCAGATCATATTTGGCCTCTGATAATTTTATATTTCAGTAAAAATTATTATTTTTCTTGTTATTTTATAACATTTTTATGAATTTTAATTAATTAATTTATTTTAATTCTACAATTCTGCAAAACCTTTAAATCATTAATAAAATATTAATAAAAATTATTTTTACAATTTCAGAAATAACATTTAGTATTGTTTTATTAAAATATTTATCATTAAAGACCATATAAAAATGTAATTTGTATTCTGATAATTAAATAATTTAGTGACAATGTTTCAAATGAGTGTTAAATTCAATTAATTAAACATTCTTAACAATGAAAATATTGTCTGCATTTCTGTAAACAAGACGGAAAAAACACTGCATTAACAACAACAACAACAATAATAATTCACAAATAGAGTTGTGTGTGTGTGAGAAAAGGGAAAAAAGGAGTGTGTTTCCTTCAAATCTATTGTTTCCACAGCCATAAAACGCTGTGTGTGTGTGTGTGTGTGTGTGTGTGTGTGTGTGTGTGTGTGTGTGTGTGTGTGTGTGTGTGTGTGTGTGTGTGTGTGTGTGTGTGTGTGTGTGTGTGTGTGTGTGTGTGAGTGTGTGTGTTTTGGCACAGTGTCATTAGTCTTTAAATCATGACTTGACGCTTTAACACGGACAGGATTTCCTAAATGACATCAAGAATCCACCTAGTTATGTAATTTATGACAGAGACTCATCATGAAAGCCACTGAGGGATTCTGGGACTTTTTTTTGTGATTGTGTGCAAATGTAGATTGAGATGTGAAGTGACTTTTGGAGATGCGTGTGTGTTTGGCGTCATACGTGCAGCATTATTTGTGGCTTTTCTGAGTTGTTGTCATAGAAACCTCAGGTGATTCTGCACTTTCCTGCATGACTGTGGTTTAACCCAGACACACAAACTCTAGAAAAGAAACACTCTTCAATGGTTTGACTGCTTTAAAATTAAATTTAATTAAATTAAATTAAATTAAATTAAATTTAATTTAATTAAATTAAATTAAATTAAATTAAATTAAATTAAATTAAATTAAATTAAATTTAATTTAATTTAATTTAATTTAATTTAATTTAATTTAATAAAATAAATAAATAAATAAACAAAATGTAATTAAAAAAACATCAGAATGTTACAACAGTGCAACAATTTATTTTTATTTTATTTTATTTTATTTTACACTCTTCTGTGGTTGGACTGGTTGTTTTGGCATTCAATAAAGTTTTTTTTATATGTTATTGGTTTTAAAGCACCAGAATGTTGCAAAAATGCATCAGATAAAATAAAATAAAATAATTGCACTGTTGCAACATTCTGGTGCTTTATTTAACTTAATTTTATTTAATTTTAAGTTAAATAAAGCACCAGAATGTTGCAACAGTGCAATTATTTTATTTTACACTCTTTACTGGTTAGACTGGTTGTTTTGGCATTTAATGAATCAGAATGAGAATATTGCAACAATGCATCAGATAAAATAAAATAAAATTCAAACTTGAAAATATAACATATAAAATATAAAATAAAATAAAAACTGAAATAAAATAAAAACTTAAGTAAAATAAAAAACTAAAGTAAATTAACTTAAATAAATGCTACCATAAAATAAAATAAATAAAAACTTAAGTAAATTAAATAAATGCAACCATAAAATAACTTAAATTAACTTTAAAATTTAAAACATAAACATAAAATGAAACATAAACATAAAATTTAATTAAAATGAATGGTCTCAGTTAGCAATTTATACAGTGCAATTATTTAAAATATGTACAATATTTAGTAATCTTGATTATCTTAAAAGTAGAGGAAAATAAATGTACAGGGGGAAAAAACAAGGAAATAAAACATTAGATTAATAAAAAACTAAATAAATCATAGCATTAGTCAAATTATTAAACATTGTGGGCTCTATTTAGGTCTAGGCACAAAGTCTAAAGCTCATGGCGCAAAAGCATTAAGGGCGTGTCTGAATCCACTTTTGCTTTTTTAAGGACAGAAAAATACACTCCGTGCCACTGCACATGGTCTAACAGGGTTGAGCTTATTCTCTTAATGAGTTATAGGTGTGTTTTGAGAATAAACCAATCATCTCTCATTCTCTTTAAGAGTCAGTTGTGTTGCGCCATGGTGCATTTTCTGTTTACATGACGGACTTTGGAAGTGTAAAAACTGAACGCTTCACTAGCGAGAAAACGGTTAAACAGAGCATCTGCAGCGCGAGGATGAAGAACAAGTCCCCTCCAATCAGCCTCTTTACTCTTTCTTTCTCTCTTTCATAGAAAAGGAAACGGTGTTGTACTCACTCTGCTGAAGACATCCATTAGCCTACATATTTTATTAAGTTTAAGCGCAAAGATTTGTTTCAAAACTGTTTCTAAAATCAGTTTTCATTTTCAGCAAAGAAATAAATGAACAATAATAATGAAGTGTGGTCAAAAAACTGAGTTATATTCAAACACACATGCTATGCCCCATATGGTCTAAAACCTGACAGGTGGGAAAATTTAAGCTTGTTTTTATTAAAACAAATATAAATATGCAGATAATAAATAAAACTACTACTAATAATAACATTATACAAAAGCAAGTTGTTGTGAATAAACTGAAAAGAGGAAGGCATGGAGGCAGTGGTGTTTATATGTGTGTATGTAGAAAATAATCATTTTTGTAACATTTTAAATCTTTAATTCTTTTTCATTTGTAAAGATATTTGTGTATTGCTCTACATCCTGCGTGTTTTAAGCAATGTGTAAGGGAGGCACACAAAAAACCCGCTCTGTGCTGGACTTTAGACCTACTTTCAGCTGGTCTGTTGAGCAGTCTATTTTACTTCACCAACAATGCGCCTCAACACACCTCCTTTACAGACCAGCACACCCATGAGTCCACAAAGCGGCGCAAGTGGATTTGCAATTTAAACAACGTGACGCAAAAAGTGAGAATTACTGTTGCGCTGGTCTGAACATAGCAACACGTCGGGGCAAACACGTCTTGCGCCTTATTGCGCCGGGTGTATGATAGGGCCCTGTAACAGCTGCATGACAACACCCTGGCAACCAAAGCCAAACACTGAAAACTGTGCCGCCTACTTTTTAAAAAAAAAGTGCTGTTACTTTACTAATTAATCACCTAACAACTACATTAAACACCGTAACAGCTTCTTGGCAACACCCTGGCAAATAAAGACAAGCACTGAAAATTGTCCCGCCCACTTAAGTCGTGTTACTTTACTAAATAATCACCTAGCAATCAAATGAATCATTGTAGCACCCTGGCAACCAAATCATCCTGGCAATCATCAATCATCAGCATAGCACACCCTTGCAACCAAAGCCAAGCAATGAAAATGTTGCCACCCACTTAAGTCATGTTACTTTACTAAATAATCACCTAGCAACCACATTAAACATTGTAACAGCTGCATAGCAACACCCTGGCAACCAAAGCTAAGCACTAAAAATTTTGCCGCCCAATTAAAAAGTCCTGTTACTTTACTAAATAATCACCTAGCAACCAAATTAATCATTGTAGCAACCTGGCAACCAAATTAATCATCGTAACAGCAGCAAAGCAACACCCTGGCAACCAAAGCCAATCACTGAAAATGTTGCCGCCCACTTAAGTCCTGTTATGTTACTAAATAATTACCTAGCAAACAAATTGATCATTGTAGCAACCTGGCAACCAAATTAATCTACGTAACAGTGGCATAGCAACGCCCTGGCAACCAAAGATAAGCACTGAAAATGTTGCTGCCCACTTAAGGCCTGTTACTTAACTAAATAATCACCTAGCAACCACATTAACCATTGTAACACCCTGGCAACCAAATATATTATCGTAAAATTGTCATAGCAACACCCTGGAAACCAAAGCCAAGCACTGAAAAGGATGCCACTCACTTAAGTCCTGTTACTTAACTAAATAATCACCTAGCAACCAAATTAATCATCATGACAGCTGCATAGCAACACCCTGGCAACCAAAGCCAAACACTGGAAAGGGTGCCACCCACTTAAGAGAGTCCTGTTACTTTACTAAATGATCACCTAGCAAGCAAATTAATCATTGTAACACCCCGGCAACCAAATTAATCATGGTAACAACTGCATAGCAACACCCTGGTAACCAAAGCCAAGCACTAAAAATGTTACCGCCCACTTAAGTCCTGTTACTTTTCTAAATAATCACCTAGCAACTAAATTAATCATTGAAGCACCCTGGCAACCAAATTAATCATCGTAACAGCAGCATAGCAACACCCTGGCAACCAAAGCCAAGCACTGTAAAGGGTGCCGCCCACTTAAAGTCATGTTACTTTACTAAATAATCACCTAGCAACCAAATTGATCATTGTAACACCCTGGCAACCAAATGAATCTTCCTAACAGCAGCATAGCAACACCCTGGCAACCAAAGCCAAGCACTGTAAAGGGTGCCGCCCACTTAAAGTCATGTTACTTTACTAATTAATCACCTAGCAACCAAATTGATCATTGTAACACCCTGGCAACCAAATGAATCATCGTAACAGCAGCATAGCAACACCCTGGCAACCAAAGCCAAGCACTGAAAATTGTGTGGCCCACTTTATTTATTTATTTATTTATTGTTTCGTTAAAGCATTGTAAAATGTAACCCAAGCAGGCACAAGGAGAACCACAAAATGACAAACTTTGATCTAAAGCAAATATACTTATTAAAATCAGACAGAAACAGAAAGAGAAAAGTCAGTGGAAGATGTGGAAGATGATCACAGAAATTTTGGGTGAACTACCCCTTTAACAACCTTAAATATCAAAACAGATCTCTATTCAAAACTTAATCAAATATTAATTCAATTATTGTGAGAAATCAATTCGCCTGTGGACAAAATGAATGGAGTTTTACTTTAGTAACCTGACTGTGGTGCTCAGTTCCATCAGTTGGTGTGTGTGTGTGTGTGTGTGTGTGTGTGTGTGTGTGTGTGTGTGTGTGTGTGTGTGTGTGTGTGTGTGTGTGTGTGTGTGTGTGTGTGTGTGTGTGTGTGTGTGCGCGTGATCGAATGTGTTACGTAAACTCCTCAGTTTTACATTCTCTGTGTTTTCCAAGGCTTCAGATTAGCCATGCGGGACGCTGTGCACAGATGTATGCTGGGAGTGGGGGATCTGGCGCTCCAGGGTGTGGGCTTGTGGGAAAAAATTTGTCATCTCTGCCCACTTACAGACAAACCCACCAACTAGGGTGGGAAACATTTGTCCAAGGACACACACACACATATAGAGAGCCCAAAATATGCACCAAGGTCATCAGCAGAGCCCTCCACACACCAGCTTCTGTTTTTACTAGAAGTGTTGTGTCTTTTGCTCGGTTTCATCTGCGTTATCTGCTATCTTCTGCACAGACACACACACACACACACACATATTAGAGGCGCAGTGAGTGGATTTTGGAAATGTGTGAAGTTTTTTCCAATGAAACAGGAGGCATGACTAGCAAATGAATGATTTACAGAAGTCAGAAGTCAGAATTATTAACCCTCTTGTATATTTTTTCCTGATTTCTGTTTAACGGAGAAAAGTTTTGTTCAACACATTTCTAATCATAATAGTTTTAATAACTCATCTCTAATAACTGATTTCTTTTATCTTTGCCATGATGACAGTAAATAATATTTGACTAGATATTTTTCCAGACACTAGCATTCAGCTTAAAGTGACATTTAAAGGCTTAACTGGGTTAATTGGGTTAAAGTTAGGGTAATTAGGCAAGTCATTGTATAACAATGGTTTGTTCTGTAGACAATCCAAAACAAATACTGCTTAAGGGGGCTAATAATACTGACCTTTAAATGGTTTAAAATTAAAAACTGCTTTTATTCTAGCTGAAATAAAACAAATAAGATTTTCTTCAGAAGAAAAAATATTATAGGAAATACTGTGAACATTTTCTTGCTCTGTTAACAAACCACAAAACCAGGGCCCTAAAATTAACCGGAACGCACCACTTTGAAAAGTAGATGTAGTCATTCATTTACAAAAAAACAAATACAAAAAATAAATTAAAAAATCATTCAAAACAAATGATTAAAATGCTCTACATGTATAGTGTTCACGTCCATCAATCATGGAATATAAACCTTGCTGTTATTCCGCATTTGCTTGCATGCACTACAGCAGATAGAAAGTTAGGAGTTACCTGCTGTTCTCTTGAGCACTTGGAGAGCGTAAACTACCTGTAGTAACTTAGAGCATAAACAAATACTCAAAAGAAAACACATTTATGGAAGAAAATATAAACAATAAAAAAATGAATACATACCAAATAACCTTACACCGTGTCCTAATTTCCATGTTAAAATAAGCTTTTGTCTGGGACGGCGGCACATGAAATTTCTATTTCACTTTTCCACAACAGCATAAACTACTATGACAATTGTCACCTCACGTACTGATTATGTGCTTTATTCAGTGGTAAATGCTCCTAATTTGAGTGTAAATATCATTTATACAAGTCATTTATTGCCATACTACTGAAAGCAGACGCATATTTATTAAAAATAAAATAACTAGCAGACGGTTGGTAAAAAGTCAAAGCTTTGCCTTCAACACCATCAGTCACTTAGGGCCAGACGGAATCTGCGGACGTTTTTTGCTATTTCTGCGGAGAATTTTGGTAAAAATCTGCGGATTTCTGCGGAATTATTTTGGGAGTATCATAACTAAAACCTTAATATGTGAAATAAAAAAATTATATCTTTTTAACTTGTATTTAATATTTAAAATGCAAATCCAATTAGATGACTGTAAATAGTTAACTTTAAGTAAATAAACAGAATTAATGATGGGCTAAAAATCTGCGAAAATCTGCAGAAAATCTGCGGAATTCTGCGCGCGCAGATTCCGTGTGGGCCTACTTATAGCCTATTAATAATGTTAAAGGTTTCATTTTAATTAATTCTATTAAAAGCCTTTACCATTCCATTGGGAGTGAAGCGGCTGGTATTTAAATCTTAATATATATATATCTCAGTCTTTCCACTAGGTTTTTTTCTAGCTGTGGCGGCAGAACTGGAAGACACAGATCTCCCAACTACCTATGGTGATAATGGCGTTATTTCAATAACAAATGTCATGAGCGCAGTTTTACAAGTCGAGATCGCATTCGTGTAATACGAGCATGCGAATCTCTTTGCTTGCGCTCCGATTTCCTCTGTTCGTGCACAAAACTTCTTCCACACCCTCAAATATGCTCTGCTCAAGTGCAGAATTTCTTGTGCATGCTCAAATAAATGCTGCTGAAATGAGATTTAGTGCGGTCATGTAACAAGTATGTCTCCAACATTTATTAGATTTGCTAGGAACATTTATAATTGCGTCCAATAGACCTACAGAGCGGCATTAATGCGTCCTGAAGTAAAGTGAAACGGCTATAAACTCCAGCAAGATAGTCACTGTATGCAGAGCCATAGACCTTTATCTATAAAGTATAATTATGGAAACTGTGTTCATCTTAACTAAAAACTACGTCGTGTTTCCTGGCCTCACGCATCAAGCACCTGTCAGTCAGTCAGTCAGTCAGCATGTCACTTTAAAGGGTTAAGCCTAGTTCACACTACAGGATTTTAAACATCGGCAGATCGCTGTGCAGTTCACACTACATGACTTGATTTTGTGTCTTTTAATCACTGTGGTGTTCACACTACGCAACACTACATAAATGATCCACAAGAGGGGGGTCACACACTACATGATTTGACAACAACTTGTTCGCCAACAGTTCAGTCAAGCTACCAAACCACAGCCAATGATATTTTGAGGGAGGAGTCGTCAGAAAAAGCTGAACACTATCGGCTGCTTGTGTGCGGATGACATCACTGAC
Source organism: Danio kyathit (assembly GCA_903798195.1). Taxonomy (NCBI): domain Eukaryota; kingdom Metazoa; phylum Chordata; class Actinopteri; order Cypriniformes; family Danionidae; genus Danio; species Danio kyathit. The sequence goes on from LR812539.1 coordinate 5,496,036, forward strand.
AGCGTTTCAAGCTTTCAAGGGAGCATGTAAAAACATCATCAGTCAGCTGATGCATCAGCAGATCGAGCGCTCATCTGCAAAGTTCAAGTGGAAAGATACAGAGAGAGTTTTTAATTTTTGTAATTTTATAACTCTTTGAAATAAAACTAACATATCTATAACACCCTGACGGTTTCTAAATATCTGTGTATTTCTGTCTAAGATTGTTATTTTTTTAAAATTACAAAACAGTAAAGAACGGAGCATGTCTACCTTTAATTACCATATTGGTCAAAACGACTGCATGCATGTCTGCTACTTTTTTCGCTGTGACTTTATATATGAATGTATTTTTTACCTAGCAACTTCCTGCTAAAATAAACAAAACTTTCTGAAAGCCAAAAACATAAATTCACTTCAGATATATATTTCAAAACAGCATATTCTGTGCCGCGAAATAGCTCCTGCTTGAAAGTGAAAATGAAAGCAAGGTCCAGACATTTGCATGTTCTAGTATCCCAACTACATATTTAAAGGCTGTATTACCAAAAAAGATGATATTTTTAGGGTAATGCTGTCATAAAATATGATGACAGACGTTCAAAGATTAATTTTAATATCTCAATAGAAGTTTTGAATGTAAATATGATGTGAGAAAGGTCAGAATAACCAGTATGGTAATTCTTATAGTTAATATAGCCTACTCTCGTGTCCGTGTTAACACAGAATGAAGCGAGTGCATCGATGTCCATTCTGGCCAATCACAGACGTTTCTGTTGAGCTCCTCGTTAACTTCCAAATTGGGCTCAAATCTGGCTTAAAATCCTGTAGTGTGAACTAGGCATTAAACAAATACGCACAGCACTACGATTACAGAAAAGTTTGCGCTGTTATAATTCACTTACCTTTTAATACGTTTTGGTGCGATTATAACTCGCTATTAAAAAAAAAACCGACTGAATGTTTTTGAATGAGAAGCTGTTATGTAGCCGTGGCGGGATGAATTTTGGTGTGGCGCCCCGCCATGGAAGAATGAATGTAGTGGAAACCATGTATATATACTGTATACTGTGTACATATATGTATTCATATATATATATATATATATATATATATATATATATATATATATATATATATATATATATATATATATATATATATATATATATATATATATATATATATATATATATATATATATATATATATATATATATAATTTTTTATTATATTTCAATATTTAAATATTCAATATTTAATTATATTTAAAGCAATAATTTACTGAAAAATTAAAGGTATGTCGTCGTTTACTGCCTTTTCACTTGTTTTAAAACCTGTTTGATGTTTTTCCTACTATTTTGTATTTGCAAGGTGTCCGCGGGGTCTTAAAGTTTTAAAAGTTGATAAATCAATCTAGAGAAATTTAAGGCCCTTAAAGTATTAAGTCTTAAATGCTATTTTGCAATGTATAAAATTTTATATCATTTATGATTATGCAATGTATGGTTGTATGCCAAAATTTGCCTGAATTAAATCTGCAGATATCAGGATGCTGTGTAGTTTATGAAATCAATAAAATCCTGCTAGATTTGACATCATGCTGCTTTGTTTACTGCAGTAACACCATTATTTTCTATAGGCGACAACCTGCTGAATTAGCTAGATTTAATCGATTGTTATTCAGTATGTGAATTCTGTTTTATTTTTGGATTAGTGTCTTATATTAATGTTTAGTAAATATACTGTAAGTTAAAATCTTGCCAGTGTTTCTGGTTGAAAAGTGGTTATAAGGTCTTAATGTATGGAAGGAGTCTTAAAAAAGGTCTTAAAAGGTATTGAATTTCACTCTCTGATTCCTGTATACTCTGATTTGTTTTTCCTACTATGGAAGTCGAGGTTTCCAGCATTCTTCAAAATATCTTCTTTAGTGTTCAACAGAAGAAAAAAGCTTATAAAGGTTTGAAACCACACAAAGGTGTGTAAATACTGCGTAAATGTCCATTTTTGGGTGACTGTCCCTTTATATACAGTTGAAGTCAGAATTATTCGCCCCTCTTTGAATTTTTTTTTCTTTTTAAAATATTTTCCAAATGATGTTTAACAGAGCAAGGACATTTTCACAGTATGTCTGATAATGTTTTTTCTTCTGAAGAAAATCTTATTTGTTTTATTTTGACTAGAATAAAAGCAGTTTAACATTTTTTATGAACCATTTTTAAAGTCAAAATTATTAGCCCCTTTAAGCTATTTTTTTTTCTACTGTCTACAGAACAAACCATCATTATACAATAACTTGTCTAATTACCCTAACCTGCCTAATTAACCTAATTAACCTAGTTAAGCCTTTAAATGTCACTTTAAGTTGTATAGAAGTGTCTTGAAAAATATCTAGTAAAATATTATTTACTGTCATCATGGCAAAGATAAAATAAATTAGTTAAAACTATTATGTTTAGAAATGTGTAGAAAAAAATCTTCCCTCTGTTAAACAGAAAACAGAGAAAAAAAATAAACAGGGGGGCTAATAATTCTGACTTCAACTGTATATATTTTTTTTTAATTAACATTTTTAGTTGTTTATATTTTTGGTTTAAAGTTGTAGTCATTTTTCATGACGTGTTTCTGGTTTTATTAGTTTTTAAACATTTATTGATGTGCTTTTTGCATTTTATAAAACTACAACACAATATAGAAAAAACACACGGTGGCTCAGTGGTTAGCACTGTCACCTCACAGCAAGAAGGTTGCTGGTTCGAGTCCCAGCTGGGCCAGTGGGCAATTCTGTGTGGCGTTTGCATGTTCTCCTCGTGTTGGTGTGGGTTTCCTCCGGGTGCTCCGGTTTCCCCCACAGTCCGAACACATGGGCTATAGGTGAATTGAATAGGCTAAATTGGCCATAGTGTATGAGTGTGTATGGGTATTTACCAGTACTGGGTTGAGGCTGGAAGGGCATCCACTGTGTAAAACATATGCTGGATAAGTTGGCGGATCATTCCGCTGTGGTGACCTCTGATAAATAAAAGAACTAATCTGAAGGAAAATAAATGAATGTTTATATATTAACAGAAAAATGCCTTATCCTGACTATAGTTTTATTATCAAATAATAATTTAGGCACATTATTAAAAGCCTTATAGTTTATGAATCATGAATATGAATTACACTCATTCTTTATTTACCTCTTTAATTGACAGGGGTCATTGTTTATGCCTGCATGTCTTCCAATGCATAAAGTTAAAACACCTTCATGCATTGGAATACATGCAAGCATAACCAAATCTGTCCCCGTGTTTTATCATTCATTCATTCATTTTCCTACGGCTTAGTCCCTTTATCAGGCATCGCCACAGCGGAATGAACCGCCAACTATTCCAGCATAGGTTTTACACAGCCCTTCCTGCTGCAACTCAGTTCTGGGAAACACACTCATTCACACACACTCGTACACTACGGCCAATTAGGTTTATTTAATTCCCCTATAGCGCATGTGTTTGGACTGTGGGGGAAACCAGCGACCTTCTCTGAGGTGACAGTGATAACCAATGTATTATTATTGATATAGCTCAACCTCTCCAAAGCATGCTTGTTTACCAGATCTCTACCCCACAGCTTTTTAATTGAGTTCAATCACTTTACTCAAAATAAAAATAGGATATGCTTTAGATTTTATTTGAGATTCAGTTCAGATTGTCTGTGCATTCACTGTGTGTGTTTCATTAGTTCATGCATTGCTTGGCAACTGAACCTGAAACGTTGCTATGAAATGTTTTAAAATCAAAATCAATTAACATTCCTCAATTATTCTCATTGGTATGCACTCTGAAAGTCAGCATTTAAAGGAGAAAACGTGAATATTAGCATTGCGACATGTTTAACGACGCTCAAACTGACCGCTGTGTCCTCTAATATCTCATTAATCAGCCTAATCATGCATGTAAATGTGTTTGCACGTGTGTGTGAGACAGATGGAGAGTGTGTGAGGGTGTGTGTTTTTTGTGTTTTTTGAGATGCTCCTTCTGAGAGGACATTTTTGTGGAGGATTGTGAGGGGGAGGCTGGCCTGTGTGTGTGCGTGTGTGTGTGTGCGTGTGTGTGTGTGTGTGTGTGTGTGTGTGTGTGTGAGTGATTATGACTAGCCCCTGTCTGCCCTCAGGCCCTCTGGCTCTACCTAATTAAAACCAACCAGGCTGCAGGGCACAGGAGACAGATGTCTGTCAAAGCGCGCACACACACACACACGCTCACACACACACACGAGATGCAAGCTTTCATAGTGATCAGTCACACACTGTATGTGCATATGTCGCTTCATGCAAAAAATGCAAGTGCATATCACACGTGCTCACACACACATGCATACAGACAAACACACACACACACACTTTCTCTCTCTCTCTCGCTCTCTCTCGCTCACACACACAGAGTTCATAGAAATCTATATTGAAAATGGCAGTGGATGTTTAGCAGGCTGTCTGGCTCATAGAGCCATGTTAAATTTAGATGGACCTAAAAACCCCCCCGAAATGTACGTGATTTTGGAACAGACTGGGGGGAAAGTTAAAATGTTTAAATGTTTTCTTGTGAAGCGTCTTGGATTGGCAATAAAGAGAGTGTTCACATTTAGAAATAACAATTGATTTATTAATTGACTTCCTACTGATGTGTTACAAAAAATTTTTATTAAGTGCATTTAATGTCATTTAAAATGTTTATTTATTTGTTATAAATATATACAGTAGGGGGAAATATTCAACACATCATGTTTTTCCTGGGTATAATATTTCTAAAGGAGCTGTTGACATGAAATTGAAGCAGATTTTGGCCAAAACCCAAACAATACAAACATAAAAATAAAACAAAACAAAATCTGATGAATGATAAACAATGAAATGACACAAGGAGAAAGAGCTGAACTACTGAAATGTGTTTAATACTTTAAGCTGCCGTTTAATACTTATTTTCCTCGCTATATATATATATATTAGTGGTGGGCCGTTATCGGCGTTAACGTGCTGCGTGCTAACGTGCTGAGACTCTTATCGCGCGATAAAAAAAAATATCGCCGTTAATCTATTCTCAAAGTTGGGTGAGAGCTGGGTCTTTTCTACGCAGGCTATGATGACTTTCACCTTGATAGTTTAGCGCGGATGTATACCTGACCGGTGAGTCGTCTGGGAAAGAAGTGCCCTTCTGAATCAAATCAGCAGGATGCCTGACTCTAACTGCAGTTGAGCAGTTTCACTTTAACTCACGAACATTTAATTCATGCCTTCGTGACAAACTGGGGTGTTAGACGCAAATAAATGAGTAAGGACAGGTGAGAGTGTTATGGAATTTAATAACGCACGCCAAATGAGAAGAAAAAAAACTTCCGCATTTCGCAATGTGTGTGTGTTTGTGTGTTTGTGTGTGTGCGTCTGTGTGTGTGTGCGGTCCTTTACTGACAGCCGCCTGTGTGGATCTTGTCGGAAAATTTGGCGAAAAGTCCTACATGACGGGAATAGTTTGTCAGTATTGCCACTAATATCTGCATACTCCACGTCTCAATTCCATTTCTGTTTAGTTCAGTTTTGACTTTAGTTGCATTAAGGTAATCAAAAATCGCTGTTTACATGGTGACTCTTAATCAGAGTATTGTTTTAATCATATTAAATCGTATTAAAGTATTGTTGCCCATGTAGACATACTCAATGTTTGACACCGTCAGGGCTCTGTGAACTCGCCTTTGCGAAGCAGCATTTTCTGTATGTACGTACATCAAAAGCAAGTATGAAATGGCTGTTTGGAGCTTATGTAGGCCTCCAGTTCAACATTCATGTTTATCTGAATAAACAGTTAGTAAACACAAGTACATCTTATTGAACATCATTTATTTTCATCACCAATTATCATAGTAGAACAGTTTCTCAAGCAGTTTGTGATGCATTTTGGAAACAGGAGATGAGCCCCTGGTCTAATGCACCACCTGGCTTGAGAAACCCGTTCTCAAAGACTTATTATTTGGGTAGCACACATATTCTGAATGCCTTCGGCAGAATTCAAATGAGCCATTTTAATCTAGAATAATCTAGATTAAAAAAATTAATCTATGCCCACCTATAATATATATATATATACTGTATATATTAGGGTTGAGCGATGTTGACCAATTTAGCATTGTACGATGTCTAATGTGAAACATCGCGATGGACGATGGCATCATCTTCATAGGCAGAGGACATTCATATTTTATGAATAATTAAATAATTCATAACGAATTAATTATTTGTAGCCTACCATTTCATCCACCACGGCGGTGGATGGCGGTGGGGTGTCGCAGACGAAAGTGAGCGGCCCGGGGGTGTCGTAGACGAAAGTGAAGAGAGTTGGGGAGTCGCGGAAGAAAGTGAAAATGAACAGCGGACAGGGGAGGAGGGCGGTTGAGGAGGGAGATCTGTAAAATGAGGTGCCGCATCCGGATCCGGCGTGTTCTGACACAAATTAAGCCCTGAATAGAGACAAGATTAATTAAATATCACGTTTAACAACTATAGTGAGACACAATCCAGTGATAAACCCTTGATAAACTGTCCGACGTACACTGTTCTCTGGAGCTCAGACAAGCGCATGACGGTGTGTGTGTCTGTGGCTGTGACTGTCTGTGTGTGTAACGTGATGTGTGTTTTTAGTGGACAGAGGGCTGTTCAGAAATGCTAGATGAAACACCAGTGTGAACGTGGGTCATTTTCGTTCTAGAATGCCATTTTAAAACTAAGCTGTATTAGTGTAAACGGGGCCTGAGTGTGTATTTTTCACGAGCAAGTGTGTGTTTGTGTCCATCAGCTCTCAGACGCTCACTGAGATCATTCCTCAGACAAACAGCCTCACTGTCAATCCATCAGGTATCACGTCTGCTCTGCTCTGAACCCTTCTCATGACGTGTGTATGTGTGTCTGTTTGTATGTATATGTGTGTCTGTGAGGTTGTGTGTGAGTGTGCGCATGAGAAATAGTGTTTGTGTGTATGTGTGTGTTATGCATATACACTCACCGGCCACTTTATTAGGTACACTTTACTAGTACCGAGTTGGACCCCCTTTTGCCTTCAGAACTGTCTTAGTCCTTCATGACATAGATTTAACAAGGTACTGGAAATATTTTTCAGAGATTTTGCTCCATATTGACATGATAGCATCCCACAGTTGCTGCAGATTTGTTGGCTGCACATCCATGATGCAAATCTCCCATTCCCAAACATCCCAAAGGTGCTTTATTGGTTTGAGAGCTGGTGACTGTGGAGGCCATTTGAGTACAGTGAACTCATTGTCAAGAAACCAGTCTGAGATGATTCACGCTTTATGACATGGCGTGTTATCCTGCTGGAAGTAGCCATCAGAAGATGAGTACACTGTGGTCATAAAGGAATGGACATGTTCAGCAACAATACTCAGGTAGGCTGTGGCGTTGACACAATGCTCAATTAATACTAATGGGCCCAAAGTGTGCCAAGAAAATATCCCCCACACCATTACACCATCACCACCAGCCTGAACCGTTGATACAAGGCAGGATGGATTCATGCTTTTATCTTGTTGATGCTAAATTCTGACCCGACCATCCGTATGTGGCAGCAGAAATCGAGACTCATCAGATCAAGCAACGTTTCTCCAATCATCTATTGTCCAATTTTGGTGAGTCTGTGCCAATTGTAGCCTCAGTTTCCTGTTCTTAGCTGACAGGAGTGGCACCCGGTGTGGTCTTCTGCTGCTGTAGCCCATCTGCCTCAAGGTTGGACGTGTTGTGTGTTCAGAGATGCTCTTCTGCAGACCTCGGTTGTATCGAGTGCTTATTTGAGTTACTGTTGCCTTTCTATCAGCTGGTACCAGTCTGGCCATTCTCCTCTGACCTCTGGCATCAGCAAGGCATTTGCGCTCACAGAACTGCCGCTCACTGGATATTTCCTCTTTTTCAGATCATTCTCTGTAAACCCTAGAGATGGTTGTGCGTGAAAATCCCAGTAGATCAGCAGTTTCTAAAATACTCAGACCAGCCCGTCTGACACCAATAACCATGTCATGTTCAAAGTCACTTAAATCCCCTTTCTTCCCCATTATGATGCTCGGCTTAAACTGCAGCAGATCCTCTTGACCATGTCTACATGCCTAAATACATTGAGTTGCTGCCATGTGATTGGCTGATTGGAAATTTGCGTTAACGAGCAGTTGGACAGGTGTACCTAATAAAGTGGCCGGTGAGTTTATATGTGAGTGTGTTTGTGTACATGTCCAGCTCTCTTTGTTCAGTCTAGTTGGAGTTTTGGATCATCAGATTGAGGGCCAGACGTGTAAAGTGAGCAGATTCTGGCCGCTTCACACCTTCTGGCAGCTCTTTAAAGGGCCGCTGAAGGGCTCAGATTGGGTTTTAGGGTCAAAGGTCACAATCAGATTAAGGTTAAGTTTTGGTTTAGGGTTAGACACTCGGTTGTGATGGTCAAGGTTATGAATAAGGGGCTTCAGATTACAGATTACACTTTAGATTACACTGTCGTCACTGAACCAGCCGTGTGTGTGTGTGTGTGTGGGGTTGGGTGGGTGGATCAATGTGTCCTTATTTTAAGCAGAGTGAGTGAGTGAGTGAATGATGGCCCACACACTCATTTCTCTGGCTCTGTCTCTCCCCTCCTCTGTGCCTCTCCTCTGTTCTCAGAGCAGTGGGTGGACCCAGTTTCAAAACCCAAACCTTACAGCAGCATTACAAAACGACCCGCTTTCCCTCGTGGTGTGTGTGTGTGTGTGTGTGACAAGATCAGTTTCTTGTGTTGTGGTGTCGCCCTAAATGCTTTGTGTGTGTGTTTGTTTTTCTGTCTCTGTTAGTGTGTGTGTGTGTGTTTGACAGAGATCGGTTTCTAAACTAGTGTTGTGAATGCTGTGTGTGTGTGCGTGTGTGCATGTGTGTGTGTGTGTGTGTGTGTGAGACAGACAGAAATCAGTTTCTAAACTAGTGTTGTGGTGTCGCTCTGAATATGCGTGTGTGTGTGTGTGTGTGTGTGTGTGTGTGAAAGTGAATGCATGCGTGTGTGTGAAAGAAAGTGTGTGTGTGGTGTGTGTGTGTGTGTGTGTGTGTGTGTGTGTGTGTGTGTGTGTGTGTGTGTGTGTGTGTGTGTGTGTGTGTGTGTGTGTGTGTGTGTGTGTGTGTGTGTGTACAACAGCAGTGTGATTCTCTGAGCTGCCGCTTTTCTCACACAGGAAACACCTACAGGAGTTTAGACGTTCCCCGATCAGCTGCTCTCACTTTTCAGAAAGACCAGAGGAAAACACGCAAACACACTCAGATCAACTCTAGCGCGCGCACACACACACACACACACACGTCAGCTAAAAGAAAATAAACTACACAACAGAACAACAGCAGTGATGTTCAGCTCTCAGTAAACAGTTTAGTTTTGTCCAGAATTAAAACAGAAAATGTAGATAAGTATTGATTAGCGAAAGAAGCAGTGAGGTTCTAGTAAGTTCTGATGAAATCTGCTGAAGTTTATTATACTATAGTAATATATTGTAACAATGTATTTCAAGTATATATTACTCTGTATCTACAGTACACTGTAAAAAAAAAGTCAAAGTCATGACAATAAATGTTTTTATGTTACTTTAACTTACTTTAATGGAGCGACACAGTGGCTTAGTGGTTAGCACTGTTAGTCAAAGCAAGAAGGTCGCTGGTTCGAGTCCCGGCTGGGTCAGTTGGCATTTCTGTGTGGAGTTTGCATGTTTTCCGTGTTGGCGTGGATTTCCTCCGGGTGCTTCGGTTTCCCCCACAGTCCAAAGACATGCGCTATAGGGGAATTGAATAGGCTTAATTGGCCATAATGTATGTGTGTGTGAGAGAATGAGTGTGTATGGGTGTTTCCCAGTACTGGGTTGCAGCTGTGAAGGGCGTTTATATTCAGATTGACTAATCGTAAGTTAAGATGACTTGAAAACTAAATAATTTAAGGCAGTAAGATTGTTTTAGGGTGTACTCACACTATTTACAGTTGCCTTGAATCGGGCCAAAGCACGCTTGTCCCCCCTCCCGTCTCCACCAACAGCCCGCACTCACATTGCATTCGGGCCTGGGCGCGCTTACATCATCGATGATGCGCTGTTCAGTAAGCGCCCTCGCTCAGCACTGTGGAGATTTCTTTAGTTATATCGTTTAAGTCGTTTGATATGCGGTGACACGCAGTCTAATATTTCACCTGTGTTTGATTAATGTTGGAGCAAAACTGTGCAGAGCTGCGGCCCTCCAGGAATCCAGTTTGAAACCCATGTTCTAGGTAAAGAACTGATTATAGTTCATAGGGGTGTCAAAATTAATTGGTTCTTCTGTGCACTGCGATGCAGACGCGGACAATTCGGTATCGGTTCAGTAATAATCATAACCAGTTATTATGCACTGACGTCATTTATCTCATATGCGTTATGTCGCTGTAGCTTACTATGGCGAGGAAGGAGAGCGCGAGTATTTACAACGCTCCAACTACTTAAAAACGCAGAAACTGTGCTCAATTTCGCTGCGTGTGTGTTTGCTGGTCTTTCACTGACACTTACAGCAGAAGCCCCTATTTCACTGCGATTGAGAGAATGAAAGTAATCTCCATTTCTCTCTCTCTCACTGTGGCCCATTTGAACTGCGGGCGTGAGGTAAAGTTTCCTCTCCTCTCGGCTGTTACAGCGATACGAGCTCGTGTCTGCAGAGTTTTCTCCACTGTGTCTATCATGGATCAGCTGTGATCGCCACTGCCGTTTATCAGTGTCACTCATCTGTGAAGAGCGCCAGCGTGTAAGAGCCAATCCCAACCCTTTCTGTTGAGCGGGTGAACAATCAAAGAGGTGTAAGAAAGAACTTGCTAAACAGGACTGTGGGGGATATTTATATTTGTTTATTTACGATAAATGCTCGTGTTGTTTAAAGGTACAGTTTATATTTCTGACTGTTTGTATTAAAGGACAAAATTGTTTTACGAATAGTAAATATATTTATACATTTCAATACAAGATTTGCTGTGCTGTGAAGAAAATATAAAACTGTGTATGGAAAGCATCGTCAATGCACAGAGATGTCGTGTAGAACCAAATCGATGGCATGATAATCATAACCGAACCGTGAGACCAGTGTAGGTTCACAGCTCTAATAGTTCAGTAAAGTTTAATCAGGTTTATTTTATAGTAAGTTATACTGTAGATCTAGACTAGTCTAGTTTAGTTATTGTATGTAATAAAGTTTGACTATAGTCTAGTTATAGATTAGGTATCATTGTAAAGTCTAATCATTATCAGTTTCATTATTGTAAATAGTCTAGTAGTTTAGATAAAGTCTAATAAATTTTGGTTATGGATTAGTCTAAATATATAACAGGCTATAAGTATATATTATTGTTATATATTTTAAATAATTTACTTTATTTGTACAGTTAGTATATTTTTAAAAAAAGTGCATGAGAAGATGGTTTTATTGCACTAAAAGTAGTGTTCAATACACTCACTGGTTACTTTATTAGGTACACCTGTCCAACTGCTCGTTACGCAAATTTCTAATCAGCCAATCTCATGGCAGCAACTCAATGCATTGTTTATGTCAGAGGTCAGAGGAGAATGGCCAGACTGGTTCCAGCTGATAGAAAGGCAACAGTAACTCAAATAAGCACTCGTTACAACCGAGGTCTGCAGAAGAGCATCTCTGAACACACAACACGTCCAACCTTGAGGCAGATGGGCTACAGCAGCAGAAGACCACACCGGGTGCCACTCCTGTCAGCTAAGAACAGGAAACTGAGGCTACAATTCACACAGGCTCACCAAAATTGGACAACATAAGATTGGAAAAACGTTGCTTGATCTGATGAGTCTCGATTTCTGTTGCAACATTCGAATGGTAGGGTCAGAATTTGGCAACAACAACATGAATGCAACGTCTATGCCACGAAGGTTTGAGGCAGTTCTGGAGGCAAAAGGTGGTCCAACCCGGTACTAGTAACATGTACCTAATAAAGTGGCCGGTGAGTGTATATTCTTAAAAGTACTGAAATAGTACATTATAAGCATATTTTAGTTTGCTTATGATTTTTTAAATTTCATGGTGTGTCAAAATAGCACAGTTAAGTACACTTAATTGATTTTAAGATTATTTTTTTTACTACTAATGATTATCTTTCAGTACGAAATTAGTTGCCGAAAATAGAGCACTTTGAGTAAAGTTGAAACCAGAAGTTTACATACAGTCTAAAAAAAGGAACATTTTTAAATGTCAGATGGTAAATCATACTAAACGTTTACTATTTTAGGTCTGTTAGGATTGCCTAAATCATTTACATTTGCTAAATGCCAGAATAATTAAATTGTTTTTTGAGATTTTTTTTAATTAATTTCTAGACAGTCAAAAGTTTACACACATTTCCTTGGTATTTTTTTAGCTTTGCTTTTAAACTGTATAACTTTGGTCAAATGTTTTGGGTATCCTCCCACAAGCTTCTCACAATAGTTTGCAGGAATTTTGGCCCATTCTTCCTGACAGAATTGGTGTAACTGCGTCAGATTTGTTGGCTGTCTTGCTCGCACAAGCTTTTTCAACTCTGCCCACAAATTTTCTATAGGATTGAGCTCAGGGCTTTGTGATGGCCACTCCAAAACATTCACTCTGTTGTCCTTAAAGCACATTTGAACTAATTTGGCAGTATGCTTAGGTTCATGGTCTGTTTGGAAGACCCATTTGTGGCCAAGTTTGAATTTCCTGGCTGATGTCTTGAGATGTTGCTTCAGTATTTCTACATAATGTTCTTTCTTCATGATGCCATCTATGCTGTGAAGTGGACCAGTCCCTCCTGCAGCAAAACAGCCCCACAACATGATGCTGCCGTCCCCATACTTCACAGTTGGGATGGTGTTCCTATGCGTGTAAGCTTTCCCCTTTGTCCTCCAAATGTAACACTGGTCATTATGGCCAAACAGTTCAATCTTAGTTCCATCAGACCACAGGACATGTCTCCAGACATTAGTCTTTTTCCCCAACGTAATTTAGCAAATTGTAATCTGGCTTTGTTGTTGATTCTGGCTTGTTGATTTTCCCCTGTTGTCACACAAGAAAGCAGTGTGTTTGAGGTTTTCCTTAAATACTATTCTACAGTTGTGCCTCCAATTAACTCAAATGTTGTCAATTAGCCAATCAGAAACTTCCAAAAGCTTGACACCATCATCTGAGCTTTTTCAGAGGCGTAATAATCTTATTGTATATAAACTTGACTTTCAAGAAAAGTTAGAACAATTTCTCAAAAAATCTCTCTCTCATTATTCTGCTATTAAGCAGAACAGAAACAAATGTAATGATCCTAACTTACCTAAAAGAGAAAAAGTTTAGTCACATTAACATCTGACTTTTTTTTTTTAAATGGTTATGTGCCTTTTTATATAGTGTATGTAAACTTCTGGTTTCAACTGTACATTATTTAAGAACACACTAACACACTTAATATAAAAAAATATATATATTTTGTTGCACTTTTTTACCTGAACAGTCAAGTTTGGTTATAGTGTAGTTGGTAATATAGTAAGTCTACTAAAATGGGGTTATAACATAGTTATTAATTAGTAGGTGTAGTCTAACTAAATAGACTTGAATAATGTTATACTAAAGTAGCTATAGTGATAAAGTAGATAGTAATGATAATGAAGTTTATTTTCACACTGCAAAAAAGCTTTTCTTAGTGAGATTTTTTTGTCTTGTTTCTAGTCCAAATATCTTAAAATTCTTAAATCAAGAAGAATTTTCTGGACAAGCAAAACATGTTGTCTTGTTTTAAGAAATAATATGCCAAAATAAAGAGAGTTTTTCCTTAAAACAAGCAAAATAATCTGCCAATGGGGTAAGCAAAATAATCTTGTTTTTCCCTTTTGACATAAGATTATTTTGCTTACCCCATTGGCAGATTATTTTGCTTGTTTTAAGGAAAAACTCTCTTTATTTTGGCATATTATTTCTTAAAACAAGACAACATGTTTTGCTTGTCTAGAAAATTCTTCTTGATTTAAGAATTTTAAGATATTTGGACTAGAAACAAGACAAAAAAAATCTAACTAAGAAAAGCTTTTTTGCAGTGCAGTCATGGATTTATCATGGTTGAGTATAGAGCAGATTACAATTATAATCAGCTTTCATTTTAATAAAGGATAATTATAGAAAGTTCAGTGAAGTTGTATTGTGGTGAAGTGTAGTTGTACAGTAGAGCGGCTGTATAATGAGCTGTACAGTAAAGCCATTGTTTAAGAACAGAACAGAACGTTTTTTTTCTCATTTCTGAGCACTTTGACCCAAATGTGTGGTTAATTTCCTGTTTTGCGATGAGTGATTAGTCATGTGACCATGTGATGTGTAGGAGCATCTCAAGGCGAGCACTTGTTGAAGGCTTACTGCGATATCATTCAATCCCAGCAATCGCAGAGTTTATAAATAGAGGCTCGTCGTGCGTGACCATAGTGATGGGTTTCAGAACACACACCACCACATTACGTGCTTAATACCTATAACTTCATAACACATACACACTTCATACCTACTGATATTCAAATTAGCTATAACATCAGGCAATTAGATATGAGTCTAGAATTGAGTGTACGTTTTGTTGAGTGTTACACATTTTTATTATTTTTTTAACAATCTTACGTTATCTCTGTCTCTAAAAATACTGGTTGAATGTGTAATTTAGGGAGATTTTGTCTTGAAAATCCACCCCCTAAATAATACATTCAGCTTAAACTATCATGAAATAATTAAATCTGAATTAAAATACTTTAAGTAAACACAGAAATGACATGTTAAATATATGTTTGATTTGCGTGAAACATCTATTTTCTGTATTATTTGTCATTTTTGTTATAAAAAAATACATTTTAAGTCTATAGTTGTGGTCAACTCTGTTACATCGGTTATAAAAAGGCAGAACAATCTTAAAAGTACTGATAGAAAAACCAGAGTGATGTCACTTCCTCTGGGGGGGGAGGCATTGAGGTGTGTCTTTTTTTTTCTCTCTCATTAATTTGTACAGAATGTTTAGAAAAATACTTGATAAATTGTTTGTCACCTCTGTTACTGTGATGCTTCTGTGAGTTTCTCATTCACGTATTATTTTTTTAACAATTATATGATTATTAGACATGCCATGTGGTGTCTGGTTTGAGGTTAGCATCTTGAGCTAAAGCAGAAAAAGTTAGAAAATGTCAACTCTGTTATTAACAACTCTGTTATCATCAACTCTGTTACTGTCAACTCTGTTACTGTCAGCTCTGTTACTGTCAACTCCATTATCGTCTACTCTGTTACTGTCAGCTCTGTTACTGTCAACTCTGTTACTGTCAGCTCTGTTACTGTCAGCTCTATTATCATCTACTCTGTTACTGTCAGCTCTGTTACTGTCAGCTCTGTTACTGTCAGCTCTGTTACTGTCAGCTCTATTATCATCAACTCTGTTACTGTCAGCTCTGTTACTGTCAGCTCTGTTACTGTCAGCTCTGTTACTGTCAGCTCTGTTACTGTCAACTCTGTTACTGTCAGCTCTGTTACTGTCAACTCTATTATCATCTACTCTGTTACTGTCAGCTCTGTTACTGTCAGCTCTGTTACTGTCAGCTCTGTTACTGTCAACTCTATTATCATCTACTCTGTTACTGTCAGCTCTGTTACTGTCAGCTCTGTTACTGTCAGCTCTGTTACTGTCAGCTCTATTATCATCAACTCTGTTACTGTCAGCTCTGTTACTGTCAGCTCTGTTACTGTCAGCTCTGTTACTGTCAGCTCTGTTACTGTCAACTCTGTTACTGTCAGCTCTGTTACTGTCAACTCTATTATCATCTACTCTGTTACTGTCAGCTCTGTTACTGTCAACTCTGTTACTGTCAGCTCTGTTACTGTCAACTCTATTATCATCTACTCTGTTACTGTCAGCTCTGTTACTGTCAGCTCTGTTACTGTCAGCTCTGTTACTGTCAGCTCTGTTACTGTCAACTCTATTATCGTCTACTCTGTTACTGTCAGCTCTGTTACTGTCAGCTCTGTTACTGTCAACTCTATTATCATCTACTCTGTTACATCGGTTATAAAAAGGCAGAACAATCTTAAAAGTACTGATAGAAAAACCAGAGTGATGTCACTTCCTCTGGGGGGGGGAGGCATTGAGGTGTGTCTTTTTTTTTTCTCTCTCATTAATTTGTACAGAATGTTTAGAAAAATACTTGATAAATTGTTTGTCACCTCTGTTACTGTGATGCTTCTGTGAGTTTCTCATTCACGTATTATTTTTTTAACAATTATATGATTATTAGACATGCCATGTGGTGTCTGGTTTGAGGTTAGCATCTTGAGCTAAAGCAGAAAAAGTTAGAAAATGTCAACTCTGTTATTAACAACTCTGTTATCATCAACTCTGTTACTGTCAACTCTGTTACTGTCAGCTCTGTTACTGTCAGCTCTGTTACTGTCAGCTCTATTATCATCAACTCTGTTACTGTCAACTCTGTTACTGTCAGCTCTGTTACTGTCAGCTCTGTTACTGTCAGCTCTATTATCATCAACTCTGTTACTGTCAGCTCTATTACTGTCAACTCTGTTACTGTCAGCTCTGTTACTGTCAACTCTATTATCATCTACTCTGTTACTGTCAGCTCTGTTACTGTCAGCTCTGTTACTGTCAACTCTATTATCATCTACTCTGTTACTGTCAGCTCTGTTACTGTCAGCTCTGTTACTGTCAGCTCTGTTACTGTCAGCTCTGTTACTGTCAGCTCTGTTACTGTCAACTCTATTATCATCTACTCTGTTACTGTCAGCTCTGTTACTGTCAGCTCTGTTACTGTCAGCTCTGTTACTGTCAGCTCTATTATCATCAACTCTGTTACTGTCAGCTCTGTTACTGTCAGCTCTGTTACTGTCAGCTCTGTTACTGTCAACTCCATTATCGTCTACTCTGTTACTGTCAGCTCTGTTACTGTCAGCTCTGTTACTGTCAACTCTATTATCATCTACTCTGTTACTGTCAGCTCTGTTACTGTCAGCTCTGTTACTGTCAGCTCTGTTACTGTCAGCTCTATTATCATCTACTCTGTTACTGTCAACTCTGTTACTGTCAGCTCTGTTACTGTCAGCTCTGTTACTGTCAGCTCTATTATCATCAACTCTGTTACTGTCAGCTCTGTTACTGTCAGCTCTGTTACTGTCAGCTCTGTTACTGTCAGCTCTGTTACTGTCAACTCTGTTACTGTCAGCTCTGTTACTGTCAACTCTATTATCATCTACTCTGTTACTGTCAGCTCTGTTACTGTCAACTCTGTTACTGTCAGCTCTGTTACTGTCAACTCTATTATCATCTACTCTGTTACTGTCAACTCTGTTACTGTCAGCTCTGTTACTGTCAGCTCT
Source organism: Danio kyathit (assembly GCA_903798195.1). NCBI lineage: Eukaryota > Metazoa > Chordata > Actinopteri > Cypriniformes > Danionidae > Danio > Danio kyathit. The sequence goes on from LR812539.1 coordinate 5,513,440, forward strand.
GTTACTGTCAACTCTATTATCATCTACTCTGTTACTGTCAGCTCTGTTACTGTCAGCTCTGTTACTGTCAGCTCTGTTACTGTCAGCTCTGTTACTGTCAACTCTGTTACTGTCAGCTCTGTTACTGTCAGCTCTGTTACTGTCAGCTCTGTTACTGTCAACTCTATTATCGTCTACTCTGTTACTGTCAGCTCTGTTACTGTCAGCTCTGTTACTGTCAACTCTATTATCATCTACTCTGTTACATCGGTTATAAAAAGGCAGAACAATCTTAAAAGTACTGATAGAAAAACCAGAGTGATGTCACTTCCTCTGGGGGGGGGAGGCATTGAGGTGTGTCTTTTTTTTTCTCTCTCATTAATTTGTACAGAATGTTTAGAAAAATACTTGATAAATTGTTTGTCACCTCTGTTACTGTGATGCTTCTGTGAGTTTCTCATTCACGTATTATTTTTTTAACAATTATATGATTATTAGACATGCCATGTGGTGTCTGGTTTGAGGTTAGCATCTTGAGCTAAAGCAGAAAAAGTTAGAAAATGTCAACTCTGTTATTAACAACTCTGTTATCATCAACTCTGTTACTGTCAACTCTGTTACTGTCAGCTCTGTTACTGTCAGCTCTGTTACTGTCAGCTCTATTATCATCAACTCTGTTACTGTCAACTCTGTTACTGTCAGCTCTGTTACTGTCAGCTCTGTTACTGTCAGCTCTATTATCATCAACTCTGTTACTGTCAGCTCTATTACTGTCAACTCTGTTACTGTCAGCTCTGTTACTGTCAACTCTATTATCATCTACTCTGTTACTGTCAGCTCTGTTACTGTCAGCTCTGTTACTGTCAACTCTATTATCATCTACTCTGTTACTGTCAGCTCTGTTACTGTCAGCTCTGTTACTGTCAGCTCTGTTACTGTCAGCTCTGTTACTGTCAACTCTATTATCATCTACTCTGTTACTGTCAGCTCTGTTACTGTCAGCTCTGTTACTGTCAGCTCTGTTACTGTCAGCTCTATTATCATCAACTCTGTTACTGTCAGCTCTGTTACTGTCAGCTCTGTTACTGTCAGCTCTGTTACTGTCAGCTCTGTTACTGTCAACTCCATTATCGTCTACTCTGTTACTGTCAGCTCTGTTACTGTCAGCTCTGTTACTGTCAACTCTATTATCATCTACTCTGTTACTGTCAGCTCTGTTACTGTCAGCTCTGTTACTGTCAGCTCTGTTACTGTCAACTCTATTATCATCAACTCTGTTATTGTCAACTCTGTTACTGTCAGCTCTGTTACTGTCAACTCCATTATCGTCTACTCTGTTACTGTCAGCTCTGTTACTGTCAGCTCTGTTACTGTCAGCTCTGTTACTGTCAACTCTATTATCATCAACTCTGTTACTGTCAACTCTGTTACTGTCAGCTCTGTTACTGTCAACTCTATTATCATCTACTCTGTTACTGTCAGCTCTGTTACTGTCAGCTCTGTTACTGTCAGCTCTGTTACTGTCAACTCTATTATCATCTACTCTGTTACTGTCAGCTCTGTTACTGTCAGCTCTGTTACTGTCAGCTCTGTTACTGTCAGCTCTGTTACTGTCAGCTCTGTTATCATCAACTCTGTTACTGTCAGCTCTGTTACTGTCAGCTCTGTTACTGTCAGCTCTGTTACTGTCAGCTCTGTTACTGTCAACTCCATTATCGTCTACTCTGTTACTGTCAGCTCTGTTACTGTCAGCTCTGTTACTGTCAGCTCTGTTACTGTCAGCTCTGTTACTGTCAACTCCATTATCGTCTACTCTGTTACTGTCAGCTCTGTTACTGTCAGCTCTGTTACTGTCAGCTCTGTTACTGTCAACTCTATTATCATCAACTCTGTTACTGTCAGCTCTGTTACTGTCAACTCTAGTATCATCTACTCTGTTACTGTCAGCTCTGTTACTGTCAACTCTGTTACTGTCAGCTCTGTTACTGTCAGCTCTGTTACTGTCAGCTCTGTTACTGTCAGCTCTGTTACTGTCAGCTCTGTTACTGTCAGCTCTGTTACTGTCAACTCTATTATCATCTACTCTGTTACTGTCAGCTCTGTTACTGTCAACTCTATTATCATCTACTCTGTTACTGTCAGCTCTGTTACTGTCAACTCTGTTACTGTCAGCTCTGTTACTGTCAGCTCTGTTACTGTCAGCTCTGTTACTGTCAACTCTATTATCATCAACTCTGTTACTGTCAGCTCTGTTACTGTCAACTCTATTATCATCTACTCTGTTACTGTCAGCTCTGTTACTGTCAGCTCTGTTACTGTCAACTCTATTATCATCAACTCTGTTACTGTCAGCTCTGTTACTGTCAGCTCTGTTACTGTCAACTCCATTATCGTCTACTCTGTTACTGTCAGCTCTGTTACTGTCAGCTCTGTTACTGTCAGCTCTGTTACTGTCAACTCTATTATCATCAACTCTGTTACTGTCAGCTCTGTTACTGTCAGCTCTGTTACTGTCAACTCTATTATCATCAACTCTGTTACTGTCAGCTCTGTTACTGTCAGCTCTGTTACTGTCAACTCTGTTACTGTCAACTCTGTTACTGTCAGCTCTGTTACTGTCAACTCTATTATCATCTACTCTGTTACTGTCAGCTCTGTTACTGTCAGCTCTGTTACTGTCAGCTCTGTTACTGTCAACTCTATTATCATCAACTCTGTTACTGTCAGCTCTGTTACTGTCTACTCTGTTACTGTCAGCTCTGTTACTGTCAGCTCTGTTACTGTCAGCTCTGTTACTGTCAGCTCTATTATCATCAGCTCTGTTACTGTCAGTTTTCCTACTGTCAACTCTATTATCATCAACTCCGTTACTGTCAGCTCTGTTACTGTCAGTTTTCCTACTGTCAACTCTATTATCATCAACTCTGTTACTGTCAGCTCTGTTACTGTCAGCTCTGTTACTGTCAGCTCTATTATCATCAACTCTGTTACTGTCAGCTCTGTTACTGTCAGCTCTGTTACTGTCAGCTCTGTTACTGTCAGCTCTATTATCATCAACTCTGTTACTGTCAGCTCTGTTACTGTCAACTCCATTATCGTCTACTCTGTTACTGTCAGCTCTGTTACTGTCAGCTCTGTTACTGTCAGCTCTGTTACTGTCAACTCCATTATCGTCTACTCTGTTACTGTCAGCTCTGTTACTGTCAGCTCTGTTACTGTCAGCTCTGTTACTGTCAACTCTATTATCATCAACTCTGTTACTGTCAGCTCTGTTACTGTCAACTCTAGTATCATCTACTCTGTTACTGTCAGCTCTGTTACTGTCAACTCTGTTACTGTCAGCTCTGTTACTGTCAGCTCTGTTACTGTCAACTCTGTTACTGTCAACTCTATTATCATCAACTCTGTTACTGTCAGCTCTGTTACTGTCAGCTCTGTTACTGTCAACTCTATTATCATCAACTCTGTTACTGTCAGCTCTGTTACTGTCAACTCTATTATCATCTACTCTGTTACTGTCAGCTCTGTTACTGTCAACTCTGTTACTGTCAGCTCTGTTACTGTCAGCTCTGTTACTGTCAGCTCTGTTACTGTCAACTCTATTATCATCAACTCTGTTACTGTCAGCTCTGTTACTGTCAACTCTATTATCATCTACTCTGTTACTGTCAGCTCTGTTACTGTCAACTCTATTATCATCAACTCTGTTACTGTCAGCTCTGTTACTGTCAGCTCTGTTACTGTCAACTCCATTATCGTCTACTCTGTTACTGTCAGCTCTGTTACTGTCAGCTCTGTTACTGTCAGCTCTGTTACTGTCAACTCTATTATCATCAACTCTGTTACTGTCAGCTCTGTTACTGTCAGCTCTGTTACTGTCAACTCTATTATCATCAACTCTGTTACTGTCAGCTCTGTTACTGTCAGCTCTGTTACTGTCAACTCTGTTACTGTCAACTCTGTTACTGTCAGCTCTGTTACTGTCAACTCTATTATCATCTACTCTGTTACTGTCAGCTCTGTTACTGTCTACTCTGTTACTGTCAGCTCTGTTACTGTCAGCTCTGTTACTGTCAGCTCTGTTACTGTCAACTCTATTATCATCAACTCTGTTACTGTCAGCTCTGTTACTGTCTACTCTGTTACTGTCAGCTCTGTTACTGTCAGCTCTGTTACTGTCAGCTCTGTTACTGTCAGCTCTATTATCATCAGCTCTGTTACTGTCAGTTTTCCTACTGTCAACTCTATTATCATCAACTCTGTTACTGTCAGCTCTGTTACTGTCAGCTCTGTTACTGTCAGCTCTATTATCATCAACTCTGTTACTGTCAGCTCTGTTACTGTCAGCTCTGTTACTGTCAGCTCTATTATCATCAACTCTGTTACTGTCAGCTTTGTTACTGTCAGCTCTATTATCATCAACTCTGTTACTGTCAGCTCTGTTACTGTCAACTCTATTATCATCAACTCTGTTACTGTCAGCTCTGTTACTGTCAACTCTATTATCATCTACTCTGTTACTGTCAACTCCATTATCGTCTACTGTCAACTCCATTATCGTCTACTCTGTTACTGTCAGCTCTGTTACTGTCAACTCTATTATCATCAACTCTGTTACTGTCAGGTCTATTATCATCAACTCTGTTACTGTCAGCTCTGTTACTGTCACCTCTAGTATCATCAACTCTGTTACTGTCAGCTCTGTTACTGTCAGCTCTGTTACTGTCAACTCTATTATCATCAACTCTGTTACTGTCAGCTCTGTTACTGTCAACTCTGTTACTGTCAGCTCTGTTACTGTCAACTCTGTTACTGTCAGCTCTGTTACTGTCAGCTCTGTTACTGTCAACTCTGTTACTGTCAGCTCTGTTACTGTCAGCTCTATTATCATCTACTCTGTTACTGTCAGCTCTGTTACTGTCAACTCCATTATCGTCTACTCTGTTACTGTCAGCTCTGTTACTGTCAGCTCTGTTACTGTCAACTCGATTATCATCTACTCTGTTACTGTCAGCTCTGTTACTGTCAACTCTATTATCGTCTACTCTGTTACTGTCAGCTCTGTTACTGTCAGCTCCGTTACTGTCAGCTCTGTTACTGTCAACTCTATTATCATCTACTCTGTTACTGTCAGCTCTATTATCATCAACTCTGTTACTGTCAGTTCTGTTACTGTCAGCTCTGTTACTGTCAACTCTATTATCATCTACTCTGTTACTGTCAGCTCTGTTACTGTCAGCTCTGTTACTGTCAACTCTATTATCATCAACTCTGTTACTGTCAGCTCTGTTACTGTCAGCTCTGTTACTGTCAGCTCTGTTACTGTCAGCTCTATTATCGTCTACTCTGTTACTGTCAGCTCTGTTACTGTCAGCTCTGTTACTGTCAGCTCTGTTACTGTCAACTCTATTATCATCTACTCTGTTACTGTCAGCTCTGTTACTGTCAGCTCTGTTACTGTCAACTCTATTATCATCTACTCTGTTACTGTCAGCTCTATTATCATCAACTCTGTTACTGTCAGCTCTGTTATCATCAACTCTGTTACTGTCAGCTCTGTTACTGTCAGCTTTGTTACTGTCAGCTCTGTTATCATCAACTCTGTTACTGTCAGCTCTGTTACTGTCAGCTCTGTTACTGTCTACTCTGTTACTGTCAGCTCTGTTACTGTCAGCTCTGTTACTGTCAGCTCTGTTACTGTCAGCTCTATTATCATCAGCTCTGTTACTGTCAGTTTTCCTACTGTCAACTCTATTATCATCAACTCCGTTACTGTCAGCTCTGTTACTGTCAGTTTTCCTACTGTCAACTCTATTATCATCAACTCTGTTACTGTCAGCTCTGTTACTGTCAGCTCTGTTACTGTCAGCTCTGTTACTGTCAGCTCTGTTACTGTCAACTCTATTATCATCAACTCTGTTACTGTCAGCTCTGTTACTGTCAGCTCTGTTACTGTCAGCTCTGTTACTGTCAACTCTGTTACTGTCAGTTTTCCTACTGTCAACTCTATTATCATCAACTCCGTTACTGTCAGCTCTGTTACTGTCAGCTCTGTTATCATCAACTCTGTTACTGTCAGCTCTGTTACTGTCAGTTTTCCTACTGTCAACTCTAATATCATCAGCTCTGTTACTGTCAACTCTATTATCGTCTACTCTGTTACTGTCAGCTCTGTTACTGTCAGTTTTGCTACTATCAACTCTGTTATCATCAACTCTGTTAACGTCAGCTTTATTTCCGTCAATATTACCGTCAACTCCGTTATTGTCAACTCTATTATCATCAACTCTGTTACTGTCAACTCTATTATCATCAACTCTGTTACTGTCAACTCTCTTACTGTCAACTCTATTACCGTCAACCCTGTCACCGTCAACTCTATTACTGTCGACTCTATTATCGTCTACTCTGTTACTGTCAGCTCTGTTACCGTCAACTCTATTATCATAAACTCTGTTACCGTCAACTCTATTACCATCACCTCTATTGCTGTCAACTGTTAACGTCAACTCTCTTATACTCAACTCTATTATCGTCAACTCTATTATCATCAACTCCATTACCATCAACTCTATTACTGTCAACTCTATTATCGTCAACTCTGTTACTGTCAACTGTTAACGTCAACTGTCTTATACTCAACTCTGTTAACGTCAACTTTCTGTTATCTTCAACTCTATTATCGTCAACTCTGGTATTGTCAATTCTGTTATCAAATCTTTGTTATTGTCAACCTTATCATCAACTTTGTTATCGTCTAATCTCTGTTATCGTCAACTCAGTTAAGGTCAACTCTTTTATATTCAGCTCTCTGCTATTATGTTATCACCAACCCTGTTAATGCCAACTCTTAACGTCAACTGTCTGTTATCGTCAGCTCTGTCATCGTCAACTCCGTTATCGTCAAATCTCTGTTATCGTCAAATCTCTGTTATCGTGTTTGTTACTGTCAACCCTGTTATCATCAAATCTCTATTATTGTCAAATCCTTATCGTCAACTCTGTTATCGTCAAATCTCTGTTATTACCTCTGTTATTGTCAAATCTGTTATGGTTTAAAAAGTTTAACAATATGGTAAACAACAAGTAGTAGCAGAATCAAATGCTCCTGATCACATTTAAGCCATTTGCACGTATTAGCACCAATAACAAATACGGTTTACTGTAAGTTTTACATTTGCTGTTTGTCTTTCCAATTCAAGGAAACTGGAAATGGCTTTAAATGTACCCACAGTTCTGAACTGAGTCAAATATCCATCGTTCAACTAAATGTAAAACACTTAATCGTGACTTCTGAAAACACATTCTGAAACCAACGCCAGCTTTAGACTTTCTCTAAGGTAAAATCAGGACGCAACGGTTTGTACCCAATTCACCACACATGCCTTTTGAAGATGAAGAGAGAGGAAAGAAAATGACATCCAAAAGGTCTCGATTTTAACTCTCTGTTTGAGTGTGTTTTTCGGGGCGGCTGCGTCATCAGAAACAGAAGTGTTGTTGTGTGTGTGTGTGTGCGGATGTGAATCCCCTAACTTTCTCTTCCGCTCGTGAACTGGACAAACTCACCTTTATTAGTTTATAAACACACATTCATAGGATAACCCTTTTGTTTATTTAGTTATATTTGTTAATCGACTGTTAAATGAAATTAAATCTAAAGTAATAAGCGATGAGTTGATCATCATCAGAAAATAAACCCTGATGTTGAGGGGGAGTATTGTGTGATAATGAAACTAGAGCGATGGATCAACTGCTGCTTTATGATCTGACTTGAGGAGTATGTTTTTGCAATAATGAAACTACAGCATATGTTTGGATCATCGGTTGCCCGGGACAGTGATAAATAAAACCGTCAGAATCAAGCATTTTGGATGGCTGTGTAATTTGAAAAGATCTTATATATGCAACATATTCATGAGGTTTTTTAGACCTTTAATTCATTGATGGAAATAGCTTTAAAACTTGGAGAGTCATGTAATGCATTATCACTTATTTATTCCTTCTTATTTATTACGACAAATATCATATACAGCTTTGTAAAAAATTAAGAAAGCTCTAAAAAATCAAAATTTCTCTACATTTATGATTTATAGTTATGCTTTTATTGTTTTATTATGTAAACTACATATTTAAGAGGAATTTTTTATGCATAAAACAGGTTTCTGTTTATTTTTAGACAATGCAATGCAAATGTTTCAACTTCGGGTAGAGTTGAGATCATTATTTGGAAAAACTTAGATTTTTAGTCGCAGCAAATGAAAACATGGAAATAAAAAATAAAAAAAGCAATGGGGAACAAAAAACAAAGCACAAATGACAGTATTTTGATTAGAAATTTGGAAATAAAGTTCAGACCTTCATAGCAGGAAGCAAATATTAACTTAAATCCATACCTTGTGATTACAATACATCTAGAAAAAAAACAAAAAACAAGTCTTTTAATTTAACTTCTTGAGGTCAAAAGGATTGCATGGCATTTGTAAAAGACGTGCTCATCAAGTCTGTGTTTATTTGATCAAAATGCACTAAAAACAGTCAAATATTTTTATATATTTTTTATTTCAAGTAATTTTTTAAAAATCAAAACGTTTCTAGTTGAATTTACTCCTACACATAAATGCTGAATTTAGCACATCATTAACTCTATCATTAACATTATCATTAGCAGATCCTTAACAATAAAGTTTTCAACATCGCATGATTCTTCGGAAATGATTCAAATATGAGCTAATTTGATGATTATTATCAGTCTGCTTTAAATAATCTAAAAATCTGCCGGGTTGTTGTAACCCAACACTGGGTCAAATATGAACAAACACACCATTTGGGTTAAAAGTGTAATTTAAATACATTATTTAGTGTCCATCATTTGATACGTTTTATTTTTCAAGCTTTTCTTATCAAAAAAAAATTAATCATTTATTTAAAGCATAATATGTTTTGTTACAGTATCAGAGTTTTACTGTCACTTTTAATCAATTCAAAGTCTCTGTTCAATAACAGTACACTTTTTTATATACAGTAGTGCATTTTGACACTTTTCACACCTTTTAACTCTTGCACTGTTATGCATGTGTAGCTAAGATCATATCCTCTAAATCATGTTCGGGGGTGTGTGTGTGTGTGTGTATACCTTGTATACACTTATTTTGGGGACCAAATGTCCCCACAAATATAGCAGTACCAGTCATTTTTGACCTTTTTTGTCTCCATGAGTAACTGAAGTATTTTGAGAATATAAAAATGCAGATTGTGTCCTGTGAGAGGATAGAATAAATATCATATACAGCTATGGAAAAAAATTGAGACCACTTGAATATTTTCAGTTTCTCTAGATTTTTAAATTATAATTGTGTGTTTGTGCGAGGCATACATATTGTTTTATTCTGTGAACTACATATTTAAAATAAAGGTTGGTCTTTTAGTGCATTATTTTGCATTAAAAAGGTTTATATTTCTTTTAAGACCATGCAATCAGGGCTTAATTTGAGCTGGAACATGCCGGATCCGGCACCTCTGAAATCTGATCCGGCACCTCATTTTAGCGATCCCCCTTTCTTAACCGCCCTCCTCCCCCGTCCGCTATTCACTTTCACTTTCTTCCGCGACTCCCCAACCCTCTTCACTTTCGTCCGCGACACCCCTCCGCCATCCAACCCCCCCCCCCCCCCCCCCCCCCACACCCACTTTTGTGCGTGACACCTCTCCATCCTCACATGTAACATGCCAGATCCGTTACCCCGATCCGTTCCGGGACCTCGCAATTCACAAATTAAGCACTGCATTAAGCACTTTACAATCACAGCAAATGTAATTCTGACTAAATTACAAAATAAAATAAATCACAAATGTTTTTATTTGAAATGTGCAATAAGGCCAATCCAATCTTTATAGTATAACCTAAATACTACCATTTTACTCAGACTCATCATACCCAAATCAAGTACATATAAAAAAAACAAAAACAGAATATCTGTACAATATGAAAATCATTATGTCTATGGAAAGTCCCCATAAAGATAGCTGTACAAGTGTGTGTGTATGTGTGTAGGGGGAATCTCCTCTCTCTCTCTCTCTCTCTCTGTCTGTATGTGTGTGCGTGTGTGTGTGTGTGTGTGTGTGCGCGCGCGCACTAGTTTCAGGTGGTTTACAAGGACAGAAATTTGTATAATGGCATGGGTTTTACCTACGTATTACATCATTGAGGTGTTTATAAGAACGATGCTTATGTTCTCATAATTCAACACACTTAATGGTGTATTTTAACATTCAAAATTTGCCACAGGTGTCCTATGAGGTTGAGTTTAGGGCTAAGGCCATAAAATAGGCAGTATTTACTCTACAAAAAACATTACGCCTATGGAGAGATCTCATAAACCATCAAAACCAGTTGAAATCAGAATTATTAGCCCTCCTGAATTATTAGCCCCCCTGTATATTTTTTCTCCAATTTGTGTTTAACGTAAAGAAGATTTTTTTTATACACATTTCTAAACATAATAGTTTTAATAACTCATTTCTAATAACTGATTTATTTTATTTTTACCATGATGACAGCACTTAATATTTGACTAGATATTTTTCAAGATACTAGTATTCAGCTTTAAAGTGACATTTAAAGGGCACCTATGATGAACAGAACTGTGTGTAGGTATAGTGTGTTCCCAGTCATATTAGAGTGATAGAAACACAAAAAGTCTCTTTTTTTTTTTACATTTTCTGTTAAAATAGGACCCAAATCATTCCCATTTTAAGGCCAACGTAGTAGCGTGGCTGATTGACAGCCGCGTATTATCATGTCTCCGTAGTAATGTGTATAATCACATCAACAAGACAGAACATGCTCAAAACAACCAGGATTAAAAGATCTGTTCAGCTCTCTGTGATCATCAATCATCACCAAATGTGATCAAGAATGAGTTTTACAAGTTTAAAACCTGTTTAAATCAGTGCATGTTAATGAATTACAGCCATTTTACCATCTTTACTTCATCACCACAGCCGCATGTCAGTACAATTATAAAAGCAGACGCTTCAATACCAGTTTGTAGACATTAAATCAGGTTTATTTTGTGCATTAACATAACGGATGTCCATATTACTGTGTATCCTGTCACATTTGCATGCAAAAACCATGCAAAGTTAAGGCATGCGCTGTGTGTGTGTGTGTCTGCTGTGTGTGTGTGTGCATGAACTTTGTAATGACATTGTGTGTGACTCATCGTTGCAGAAAGGCTTGAATTAACTCCACAACAAATACATCAAATAATCATTGGGAAAGTTCTTACTGTCGTATGTCTCACAAACATTACGCGAGATCTGCTTCCTTCATGTCTGTCACTGTGAGGCGGAGATTGAGGCACACTCTGACAGGCACGTGGGAACGGTGGGCGGAGAGAACCAGCATTAAAGGCACAGGCAACAAAACACAGCTACAATGTTTTCAGAGCAGAAAATCCCTATAATCTGAAAGGTCTAATAAATAGTCTGATGGGTGTTTTAAGCTGAAACATTACAGACACATTCTGGAGACACAAAAGACTTATATTACATCTTGAAAAGAGGTAAAATAGGTGCCCTTTAAAGGCTTAACTAGATTAATTAGGCAAGTTAGGGTAATTTGGCAAGTCATTGTATAACAGAGGTTTGTTCTGTAGACAATAGAAAACAAATATTGCTTAAGGGGGTTAATAATATTGACCTTAAAGTGGGTTTAAAAAAATTTAAACTGCTTTTATTGTAGCCGAAATAAAACAAATAAGACTATTTTCAGAAGAAAAAATATTATCGGTAATACTGTGAAAAATTCCTGAATCTGTTAAACATCATTTGGGAAATATTTAAAAACAGGAGGGCTAATAACTCTGCCTTCAACTGTATATATGTGTGTGTTTTAGTCAGTGCATACGCAGTGTGGTACCCAGAACTCCTGAGATCTGGATCATTGTTCTGGTTCTCTGGTTCCCACACCCTCCCACAGAGATCTGGATGCTGTTTGAGAACACGCCGCTGTAAACGGATCCGCGTGTAACAAAAGACAGCTCGGGATCAGGTTCAACTTTGATAAACCTTGTCCTAGTGACTCCACAGACAAAGGTGTGGTGCGTATCCCCACATAACCCCATCCCTGTGCGCGTGTGTGTGTGTGCAGGAATCACAGTCAGGTTTAATCAGTGCTGCTCCAACATGCAGCGATCATCCGAAAGCAAATCTGGTGGCCGTCACACTCACAATCAAAACGCTTGAATAATTGAGGCGGACGGTCATCTGTCCATTCACCTGATATACGGCGTGGCTAACAAAGCTTCTTTTAACGAGGAGCGTATACTGTATTCACACGCTGAATGTACACGCTTGAATATTTCAGCGTTTAAGACGACAGATTGCTCATCCTGAGATCAGATGAAGCGCTCGTGTTCACACAGATTAATGAATGAGGCTTCCCGCATTCAGTCTCTCTCTGTGTACAGTGCTCAGTCTAAATGAGTACACCCAATATGAATATATATACAGGTAATATATACTGCTCAAAAAATAAAGGGAACGCTTGGAGTTACATTGTGTTGTTTAAGTGTTCCCTTTATTTTTTTGACCAGTTTATTTTGGTGAATTTAAACAAAACAGATTTATTAAACGTATATATTTATTAAAATAATATATTAATCACCGAACATCTTTAGATTATACATTTAAATTAATTCGAAAAAATTCATACAAAATTTCAACATAATTTGATTTTTTTTTTTTTTTTTTCTTGAATTTTGCTCTTTTTAAAATTTATTTATTTATTTTTTATAAATATTTTTCCCTTACATATACATTTTGGGGCATTATCACAAGTTATTTAGTTAGATAAGCTCCAGATTTGGCTTCAGTAGTGACTAATCTAATGTATAGGCACAAATATAATATTGTTAAGCCTCCTATCGAAGGTATTAATTTAAATGAGAGATTAGTGAGGGGTGTTTGGTAAAGTCTAGATGGGATACAGCTGCGGATATGCACATCAGTATAGCATCATTTTTTATGACACTGTATAACAGTAATTAATATTTTTACAGTACCGTGACGGTTGGGTTTAGGATTAGACGTTAAAAATACAATTTATTGGGTAATTTAATAAATAACATAAATAATACTTGAATTGGGATGCTGACGACAGTTTTTTTTATTAGCAGGATGGTTAGCCAAGCAACAGTCAACACAGGGGCAAACAGATTGTGTTCATTAAACAGGCAAGTGGTCTGAAGGCAGGCAGCAGACAGGGATAAACAATAAAACAAACAAAACAAAGCGAGGGTCAAACATGAAAGGCAAGGCAAGGAAAACGCGTCGCAAAATTCACTCACAGTATAACAAGACTCAGCAATGATGTGTATGTGTGTGCTGTTTAAATAGTCCTGTAATCAGTCCATGAGCAGCTTCAGCTGTGTGTTTGCAATCAGTCAGGATCAGGAACCGGTGTGAATGTGTAACTGTAGTCCATAAAATGGCGGATTTGTAGTTGTCTGTGATCTGTGTGTTCACCATCGATCTGCACAGGCTGGATCGCTGGTGACCGTGACAACTGTGATGGTTGGGTTTAGGGTAGGTGTAGATGTTAAAAAATCTAATTTATTGGGCCATTTGATAAATAACATAAATAATACTCTGCACAACTACTGCTTTTATGTCACTGTGATGTTTGAGGTGGGGGTAGATGTTAATAAAATACAATTAATAGGAAATTTAATAAATAATATAAATAATACTCTGTTTTTACAGTACTGTTGTAACGTGAATTGGAATGCTGACAACAGAGTTTTTTTATTAGCAGGATGGTCAGGCAAGCAACAGTCAACACAGGGGCAAACAGATTGTGTTCATTAAACAGGCAAGTGGTCTGAAGGCAGGCAGCAGACAGGGATAAACAATAAAACAAACAAAACAAAGCGAGGGTCAAACATGAAAGGCAAGGCAAGGAAAACGCATCGCAAAATTCACTCACAGTATAACAAGACTCAGCAATGATGTGTATGTGTGAGATGTTTAAATAGTCCTGTAATCAGTCCATGAGCAGCTTCAGCTGTGTGTTTGCAATCAGTCAGGATCAGGAACCGGTGTGAATGTGTAACTGTAGTCCATAAAATGGCGGATTTGTAGTTGTCTGTGATCTGTGTGTTCACCATCGATCTGCACAGGCAAATAATACTCTGCACAACTACTGCTTTTATGTCACTGTGATGTTTTGGGGGGGGGGTAGACGTTAAAAAAATACAATTAATAGGAAATTTAATAAATAATATAAATCATTTGCGTTAACTTCCGGCTGCAACTGTATCTGATCTAGCAACAACTGGGGTGTACTCATATGCTGAGCACTGTATGTTTCTTGCTTGGTGATGACCGTGGATATATACACTAGATATCGCATATGGACCCTGAGCATGCGTCAATAGCGCTGCAACATTTGTACAGGGCTCCCAGGACAAAAGTCATTCAGTCAAGACAGTGTGCCATCGTGAAGAAGCTGGACTTTAGCGCTGTGTACGGGTGTAGTAACAAGCAAACAAAGCACAAAGTCAGAACATTTGATAGGTAAGATTTCGTTTTTTAGGTTTTTCTATGTTACGAACTTTTGTGCTCAACAAGTACCTTATTGATGATAATACAGTCACTTACTGCATTCACCATAAGGACAGTAGCACTAACTCGCACTAAATACTAGGCTCATGCAAGTTTTGTTGAATAAAATCAGCAAACAATGTAAATGAAATATGACAACAAGATGCTGCGATGCTAGAAACTTGTATTATTGTCGGCTATGAGAACGAGTCGTTCATAACGGAGACTCATTCACAAATTAATCGCTCCCTCCGTTAGAATGAGAAGTGAAAGCAGGAGAGAGGATGTGTTTCAGGACACGGATTAGATCAAATTAAACAGGGAGGGAGGATGATACATTTACATACACACAAACACAAGCTCTTTGTCGACAATGCCTGTGAGGTCACTTATTCATCGATGTAGAAAAGTGATGTAAAATTACAATTTTTGTAATTTAAATAAATATTTGCATACTTACCACCGGGAAAACTCCCGATCATCAATATATGTGTATATATCTCTGGCTCTGGATGGCTCAGTCCTCCGCTGCACCCTTGGTCCCACATTCATTTCAAAGGAGCGCTACCCTGTACTAAAATGGCGGCTCTATTGACGCATTCCTTCTAATAGACAACAACCGGGTAGGCGGCATCTAATGTAAATATCTATGGATGATGACAGTTGGTCTAATTTCTTTAATTCTATGAAATGGAACCGATGTTCTAAAGATTCTTTTCATTTTTGGAATGAGCGTTCTAAACTGTGGTGGGTCGAGCTGAAATGTTACATTGGTGATGTGATGTCTGAAAATTAAGTGTTAATATTAATTACCTTTTAAAAATAATTTTTTAATAAATGTTTTTTTCTGGTGCTGTCAAACAATAACTTGCGACAAAAGTTTGTATTTACATAATATACATGTATACTGTCCTGTTCCTCCAGGTTGGGGGTTGAGCGTTGGGCTAACGACCTACCTTGTAAAAATGAGATGTTATGAAACACCAAAATGGTGCAGCTAAATATCAACTTAGATATAAACAGCCTTGGAAGTAAGTATACATGTATACTGTGTATATTTATGTATAAATAAACACGCATACTGTATATAATATACACAAAATAAATATATTTACATGCTTTTATATATGATTTCATTCATTCACTTTCTTTTCGGCTTAGTCCCTTTATTAATCTGGGGTCGCCACAGCGGAATGAACCGCCAACTTATCCAGCATATGTTTTACGCAGCAGATGCCCTTCCAGCTGCAACCCAACACCTGAAAACACCCATACACTCTTGCATTCACACTCATACACTACAGCCAATTTAGTTTATTCAATTCCCCTATAGCACATGTGTTTAGACTGTGGGGGAAACCGGAGCACCCAGAGGAAACCCACACCAACACGGGGTGGGGGTGGGGGGGCATGCAAACTCCACACAGAAATGCCAACTGACACAGCTGGGGCTCGAACCAGCGACCATCTTGCTGTGAGGCGATCGTGCTGCCCACTGCGCCACCGTGCTGCCTTATATATGATTTGTGTTCTATATACATATGAACAAACATTTTTCACAATATAGTCATGCATATATTTATACACACAAAACTATACACAGTACGCACAAATATAACTTAAAATACAAACTTTTATTTTGGATGCGATTAATAACAATTAATCGTTTGACAGCACTGTTCACTCAACTGTGGCTGACCATGTTTTTTGTACTTGTCTATTTTTCCTTAAAGGGACAGTTCACACAGAAAAATGCTGTCATCATTTATCCATTCCTCACCATCACCATCACCTTTTTTATTTTATTTGCACATTCTTCAAAGTATCTTCTTTTGTGTTCAACAGAATAAAGAGACTTGTTAAGGTTTGGTTCCACTTGATGGCAAATAAATAGTGAGTACATTTTCATTCATGAGTGAACTATCCATTTAAGCACATTTTTACTCAAATTAAATCCTGAAACATAAGCATTCAGCTAACAATATTAGTTCTCACCAGTAATAGTGAATGTTTCTGTCTGTAAATTTGATGCATTTTGTATTTATATTATATAATGCACATATTAACTCGTAAATACGCCTGGAAACACTTTTGCATTTGTATAATATTATGGCATTCAGTTGACACATAAGGAATGATTCCAAACCTAAAATAGATCCATTTTTAAATATAGCATTTAATTTTTTTATAACACCTGTTATAACTTGAATATTCAGACGCTTATACTTTTAATGGAACAATAATATTCTGTTAAAGTGAGTTATAATTAACTTTTTTACTTTATTAATAATTTAATTTATGATAACTTATATAAAAATATAACATGAAAAAAATTCTGACGGCAATATCTTGTCATTCAAGTGATGTTCGATACTACATGATCTAAAATTGATTAATTTAGAAATATTATTTGCATTTTAACTTGACAAATCATTCTTACAAGTAAGCTGGAGTTTAATGACACATAATGAATGAATCAAAGTATAAAACACAATTAAATATATATATATATATATTCTTAATTTCTAATATACAAAGTTTTTGATGCTGTTCAATTGACTTGACTGATCCTAAGCATAAAATCGATTAATTAAATTGACATTTAACTTACAAACACATAGTCTAAAAAATACTTCAAAAGTGTGACATTATGCTCTTCAAGTGACCTATAATGAATGAATGAATCAAAGTTTCAAATGGACTAATTTTGAAAGTCTTTTAGTTTTCATCACCATGGATCAGACCCACAAACAAACTCAAGCTTTTACAATAGCTCCATTATACATAATTCAAGTGACATTTAACCAATGATTGCATTATAATCTTATGACAATTAAAATAAATCAATTATGCACATTTTAACTTCAGTTTTTACAAAAGCAACATTGTGCTTTACAGGTGACATGCAATACTTGATCAAAGCCTAAAATAGCTGATTATTTCAAATGAATGTATTTTAAGTTTTTGCGAACTTAATAAAAGCAATATTGTGCTTTTCAGGTGACACACAATACTCGAGCAAAGCCTAAAATAGCAGAATATTTCAATCAAATGTATTTCTCTTTCAGAATGAGCATCAGAGTGAAGTAAAAATACTGTGACAATACTCGATCAAAGTCTAAAATAGCAGAATATTGCAATCAAATTTTTTTTTTTAAGTTTTAAGGAACTTAATGAAAGTACTACTGCTTTTCAGGTGACACACAATATTTAATCAAAGCCTAAAATAGCTGGATATTGCAATTGAATGTATTTATCTTTCAAAATGAGCATCAGAGTTTAGCAATACTCGATCAAAGCCTAAAATAGCAGAATATTTCAATCAAATGTATTTTAAGATTTTACAAAAGCAATAGTGTTTTTCAAGTGATGCACAATACTTGATTAAAGCCGAAAATAGCAGAATATTTCAATCAAATGTATTTCTCTTTCAGAATATTCATCAGAGTGAAGTAAAAAAAACTAACAATACTCGATCAAAGTCTAAAATAGCTGAATATTTCAATTGAATGTATTTTAAGTTTTAATAAAAGCATTATTGTGCTTATTAGATGCTTATTAGACTTGATTATAGCCTAAAATAGCTGAATCATTCAATTCAATGTATTTATCTTTCAAAATGAGCATCAAGTGAAGTAAAAATACTGTAACAATACTCGATCAAAGCCTAAAATAGCCGATTACTTAAAAAAAATGTATTTATCTTTCAAAATGAGCAGAGTGAAGTAAAATACTGTGACAATGCTCAAAGCCTAAAATAGCAGAATATTTAAATCAAATGTATTAAGTTTTTGCGAAAGCAGTATTGTGCTTTTCAGGTAATGCAAGCCTAAAATAGCAGAATATTTCATTTCAAAGTATTTTAAGTTTTTATGAACTTAATGAAAGCAACATTGTGCTTTTCAGGTGACACAACACTTGATTAAAGCCTAAAATAGCAGAATATTTCATTTCAAAGTATTTTAAGTTTTTATGAACTTAATGAAAGCAACATTGTGCTTTTCAGGTGACACAACACTTGATTAAAGCCTAAAATAGCTGGATGATTAAATCAAATGTATTTATCTTTCAGAATGAGCATCAGAGTGAAGTAAAAATACTGTAACGATACTCGATCAAAGCCTAAAATAGCTGAATATTTTGATCAAATGTATTTTTTTTGGAACTTAATAAAAGCAATATTATGCTTTTTTCAGGTGACGCACAGTACTCGATTAAAGCCTAAAACAGCTGAATATTTCAGTAGAATGTATTATACGTTTTTAGGAACTTTTTAAGTGATGCACAATACTCTATTAAAACCTAAAATAGCTGATTACTTAAATAAAATGTATTTATCTTTCAAAATGAGCATCAGAGTGAAGTAAAAATACAATAACAATACTCGATCAAAGTCTAAAATA
The DNA here is from genome assembly GCA_903798195.1 of Danio kyathit. NCBI lineage: Eukaryota > Metazoa > Chordata > Actinopteri > Cypriniformes > Danionidae > Danio > Danio kyathit. The sequence continues at coordinate 5,532,426 of LR812539.1, forward strand.
GCTGATTATTTTAATCAAAATTTATTTTAAGGTTTTACAAAAGCATGACGTACAATACTCAAAGCCTTAAATATTTGATTTATATTTATATTTCAATTGAATGTATTTATCTTTTAAAATGAGCATCAGAGTGAAGTAAATAAACTGTAACAATACTCAATTAAAGCCTAAAATAGCATTTTAACATTGAATGTATTAAGCTTTTACGAAAGCAATATTGTGCTTGTTTCAGATGATGCACAATACTCAATCAAAGCCTAAAATAGCAGAATATTCAAACATATTTATCTTTCAAAATGAGCAATAGAGTGAAGTAAAATACTGTGACAATACTCAATTAAAGCCTAAAATACAATATTTCAGTTAAATGTATTTTAAGTTTTTACAAAAGCAATATTGTGACATATAATACTCAATTAAAGCCTAAAATAGCTGAATATATTTCAATTGAATGTATTTTAAGTTTTAACAAAAGCAATATTAAGCTTTTTAGGTGATGTGCAATACTGAATAAATGCCTAAATTAGCAGGATATTACAAATCAAATGTATTTTAAGTTTTTACAAACTTAATGAAAGCAACATTGAGCTTTTTAGGTGACATAACACTCGATTAGAGACTAAAATAGCTGGATATTTAAATCGAATGTATTTCTCTTTTAGAATGAGCATCAGAGTGAAGTAAAAATACTGTAACAATACTCGATCAAAGCCTAAAATAGCAGAATATTTCAATCAAATGTATTTTAAGTTTTTACAAAAGCAATATTATGCTTTTCAGGTGACACAAAATACTTGATTAAAGCCAAAAATAACAGAATATTACAAATCAAATGTATTTCTCTTTCAGAATATTCATCAGAGTGAAGTAAATAAACTGACAATACTCGATCAAAGTCTAAAATAGCTGAATATTTAACTTAAATGTATTTCTCTTTCAAAATGAGCATCAGAGTAACGGAAAATACTGTAACAATACTCGATCAAAGTCTAAAATAGCAGATTATTTTTATCAAAATTTATTTTAAGGTTTTACAAAAGCAATTTTGTGACGTACAATACTCAAAGCCTTAAACAGCTGAATATATTTCAATTGAATGTATTTATCTTTTAAAATGAGCATCAGAATGAAGTAAATAAACTGTAACAATACTCAATTAAAGCCTAAAATAGCATTTTAACATCGAATGTATTAAGCTTTTACGAAAGCAATATTGTGCTTGTTTCAGATGATGCACAATACTCAATCAAAGCCTAAAATAGCAGAATATTCAAACATATTTATCTTTCAAAATGAGCATCAGAGTGAAGTAAAATACTGTGACAATACTCAATTAAAGCCTAAAATAGCAGAATATATTTCAATTGAATGTATTTTAAGTTTTAACAAAAGCAATATTAAGCTTTTTAGGTGATGTGCAATACTCAATAAATACCTAAATTAGCAGAATATTACAAATCAAATGTATTTTAAGTTTTTACAAACTTAATGAAAGCAACATTAAGCTTTTTATGTGACATAACTCTCGATTAAAGCCTAAAATAGCTGAATATTTAAATCAAATGTATTTTTCTTTCAGAATGAGCATCAGAGGGAAGTAAAATACTGTGACAATACTCCATCAAAGCCTAAAATAGCTGAATATTTCAATCAAATGTATTTTAAGTTTTTACAAAAACAATATTACGCTTTTCAGGTGACACAAAATACTTGATTAAAGCCAAAAATAGCAGAATATTACAAATCTAATGTATTTCTCTTTCAAAATGAGCGTCAGACTGAAGTAAATAAACTGACAATACTCGATCAAAACCTAAAATACAGGAATATTTCAATCAAACCAATTATACGTTTTTAACAACTTGATGAAAGCAATATTGTGCTTTTTTTTAGGTGACATAACACTCGATTAAAGCCTAAAACAGCTGAATATTTAAATCTTAAATTATTTCTCTTTCAGAATGAGCATCAGAGTGAAGTAAATAAACTGACAATACTCAATCAAAGCCTAAAATAGCAGAATATTTCAATTGAATGTATTTATTTTTCAAAATGAGCATCAGAGTGAAGTAAAATACTGTAACAATACTCGATCAAAGGCTAAAATAGCTGATTACTTAAATAAAATGTATTTATCTTTCAGAATGAGCATCAGAGTGAAGTAAAATACTGTGACAATACTCAATTAAAGCCTAAAATAGCTGATTATTTTTATCAAAATTTATTTTAAGGTTTTACAAAAGCAATGTTGTGACGTACAATACTCAAAGCCTTAAACAGCTGAATATATTTCAATTGAATGTATTTATCTTTTAAAATGAGCATCAGAATGAAGTAAATAAACTGTAACAATACTCAATTAAAGCCTAAAATAGCATTTTAACATCGAATGTAATAAGCTTTTACGAAAGCAATATTGTGCTTGTTTCAGATGATGCACAATACTCATCAATCAAAACCTAAAATAGCAGAATATTCAAACATATTTATCTTTCAGAATGAGCATCAGTGAAGTAAAATACTGTGACAATACTCAATTAAAGCAGAATATTACAAATCAAATGTATTTCTCTTTCAAAATGAGCGTCAGACTGAAGTAAATAAACTGACAATACTCAATCAAAGCCTAAAATACAGGAATATTTCAATCAAACGAATTATACGTTTTTACCAACTTGATGAAAGCAATATTGTGCTTTTTTTTAGGTGACACAACACTCGATTAAAGCCTAAAATAGCTGGATATTTAAATCAAATGCATTTCTCTTTCAGAATGAGCATCAGAGTGAAGTAAATAAACTGACAATACTCGGTCAAAACCTAAAATAGCAGAAAATTTCAATTGAATGTATTTATCTTTCAAAATGAGCATCAGAGTAACGTAAAACACTGTAACAACACTCAATCAAAGCCTAAAATAGCTGATTATTTTTATCAAAATTTATTTTAAGGTTTTACAAAAGCAATGTTGTGACGTACAATACTCAAAGCCTTAAATATCTGAATATATTTCAATTGAATGTATTTATCTTTTAAAATGAGCATCAGAATGAAGTAAATAAACTGTAACAATACTCAATTAAAGCCTAAAATAGCATTTTAACATTGAATGTAATAAGCTTTTACGAAAGCAATATTGTGCTTGTTTCAGATGATGCACAATACTCATCAATCAAAACCTAAAATAGCAGAATATTCAAACATATTTATCTTTCAGAATGAGCATCAGTGAAGTAAAATACTGTGACAATACTCAATTAAAGCCTAAAATAGAATATTTCAGTTGAATCTATTTTAAGTTTTAACAAAAGCAATATTGAGTTTTTCAGGTGACGAACAATACTTAATAAATGCCTAAATTAGCAGAATATTTCAAATCAAATGTATTTTAAGTTTTTAAAAACTTAATGAAAGCAACATTGAGCTTTTTAGGTGACACAACACTCGGTCAAAGCCTTAAATAGCAGAATATTACAAATCAAATGTATTTCTCTTTCAAAATGAGCGTCAGACTGAAGTAAATAAACTGTGACAATACACGATCAAAACCTATACAGGAATAATTTAATCAAACGAATTATACGTTTTTACCAACTTGAAAGCAATATTGTGCTTTTTTTAGATGACACAACACTCGATTAAAGCCTAAAACAGCTGAATATATTTCAATTGAATGTATTTCTCTTTCAAAATGAGCATCAGAATGAAGTAAATAAACTGACAATACTCAATCAAAGCCTAAAATAGCTGAATATTTCACTCAAATGTATTTTAAGGTTTTACAAAAGCAATATTGTGACATATAATACTCGATTAAAGCCTAAAATGGCAGAATATTTCAATTGAATGTATTTTAAGTTTTAACAAAAGCAATATTGAGTTTTTCAGGTGACGAACAATACTTAATGAATGCCTAAATTAGCAGAATAATACAAAATAAATGCCTAAATTAGCAGAATATTACAAATCAAATGTATTTTAAGTTTTTACAAACTTAATGAAAGCAACATTGAGCTTTTTAGGTGACACAACACTCGATTAAAGACTAAAATAGCTGGATATTTAAATCAAATGAATTTCTTTTTCAGAATGAGCATCAGAGTGAAGTAAAATACTGTGACAATACTCAATCAAAGCCTACATTAGCAGAATATTTACCTTAAATGAATTTTAAGTTTTTACAAAAAAAATATTATGTTTTTCAGGTGACTCAAAATACTCGATTAAAGCCAAATATAGCAGAATATTACAAATGTAATGTATTTTTCTTTCAGAATGAGCATCAGAGGGAAGTAAAATACTGTGACAATACTCGATCAAAGCCTAAAATAGCAGAATATTTCCATTGAAAGAATTTTAAGTTTTAACAAAAGCAAGTAAGAAAGTTTTCACAAACTTAATGAAAGCAATATTGTGCTTTTTTTTTGATGACACAACACTCGATTAAAGCCTAAAATAGCTGAATATTTCAATCAAATGTGTTTCTCTTTCAGAATGAGCATCAGAGTGAAGTAAATAAATTGTGACAATACTCAATCAAAGCCTAAAATAGCAGAATATTTCAGTTGAATGTATTTTAACTTTTAACAAAAGCAATATTGAGCTTTTCAGGTGACGAGCAATACTCATTAAATGCCTAAATTAGCAGAATATTACAAAATAAATATTTAAATTAAATGACAATACTCGATTAAAGCCTAAAATAGCTGGATATTTAAATCGAATCTATTTCTCTTTCAGAATGAGCATCAGAGTGAAGTAAATAAACTGACAATACTCCATCAAAGCCTAAAATAGCTGATCATTTCACTCAAATCTATTACAAAAGCAATATTATGCCTTTCAGGTGACGTACAATACTCGATCAAAGCCTAAAATCGCAGAATATTTCAAATCAAATGTATTTCTCTTTCAGAACGAGCATCAGAGTGAAGTAAAATGATAAGAAGCAACAGTAAAGTGAACTTTCCCCATATGTAAAGTTGAGTTCCTCTGATAATGAGTGATGCTGCGATATCATCAGACCCCCGTCCCGACCTGTCAGCTCATTTTACTGTATTAGACTTTCTAATGGCACAGAGAGAGGGGGTGGGGGAACAAATGCCATCACACACACACTCTCACACACTCGCACACACACTGAAACAGAGAGTGATGGAGCAGCTCATGGATACAGAAACAGAAAGACAGAGAGCGGTTCTGACCTTTAGCTGTAGCTGCTGCTGGAGCGGAGAGAAGAGTCTGCGAGTCAGGAAACACACACACTGCTATCCTCCGACTCTAACATGTGAAAGTGAACGCAGACGGCAGAGAGAGAGACACACACACTGATAAGGAGAGGAGTTGTGTTTCGCACTGAAGGTGTGTCTGAGAGAGAGAGAGAGAGAGAGAGAGAGAGAGAGACTAAACAAAAGTTCACACCCACCCAACCCTCCCTCCAAACCTAAAGTATGCTGGCAGCCGGCCGCACGTGTCCACCTGACACACACACATACACACCTGACACACTCACACACATAAACATACCTGGTACACACACATACATATACACACATCTATACACCTGACACACAAACACACAATCATACACTTGACACAGTTATAGACACACACACACACACCTGACACACTCACACACATAAACATATCTGGTACACACACATACATACACTTGACACACAGACACACAATCATACACTTGACACACAGTTATACACACACACACACACACACACACACACACACACACATCTGACACACTCACACACATAAACATACCTGGTACACACACATACATATACACACATCTATACACCTGACACACAAACACAATCATACACTTGACACAGTTATAGACACACATACACACCTGACACACAATCATACACTTGACACACAATTATACACACACACACACACACACGCACGCACGCACACACACACACACATCTGACACACTCACACACATAAACATACTTGGGACACACACACATCCATACACTTGACACACAGACACACAATCATACACTTGACTTGACACACACACATACACACACGCACAAACACACTCACACATACACACACACACACATTAATCAGACACCCCACAGACATTCATGCTCATTCATCAGGGGTCGCCACTGCGGAATGAACCGCCAACTTATCCAGCATATGTTTTACACAGTGGATGCCCTTCCAGCTGCAACCCAGTACTGGGAAACACCCATACACATTCACACACATACACTACGGCCAATTTAGTTCATCAATTCCCCTATTCCCCTGTTTGGACTGTGGGAGAAACGGGAGCACCCAGAGGAAACCCACGCCAACATGGGGAGAACATGCAAACTTCACACAGAAATGCCAACTGACCCAGCCGGGACTCAAACCAGCGACCTTCTTGCTGTGAGGTGACAGTGCTAACCACTGAGCCACCGTGCCACTCCATTATACTTTTTGATTACTATGTGTGATTTGACAAAAAGCAGTGCAAGTACATGTGATTTAGCTGGTAGGTTACCTGAGCACATTTTACATTATGAATAAATGCAGAAAACACGCACTGTATCCTCACTGTATCTGTATGTTAATGATTTTGCAGATGAATTATACATGTTTTTTTGTCCTGAAGTCAGAGAACTGATGTGGGGGAGTTTTATATCATACAGTCCATCACATGTTGGGAGGAGGAGAGTTTATTATATGTTGACTGAAATACACTGCAGTTACACACTGTAAATATAATTCTGTCCAACAAACTAATCACATTTATTTATTTATTTATTTATTTATACTTTCTGTATACCTGTCCATCCCAATTATTTATATATATATATATATATATATATATATATATATATATACTGGGAGTGCAGAATTATTAGGCAAGTTGTATTTTTGAGGATTAATTTTATTATTGAACAACAACCATGTTCTCAATGAACCCAAAAAACTCATTAATATCAAAGCTGAATATTTTCGGAAGAAGTTTTTAGTTTGTTTTTAGTTTGAGCTATTTTAGGAGGATATCTGTGTGTGCAGGTGACTATTACTGTGCAGAATTATTAGGCAACTTAACAAAAAACAAATATATACCCATTTCAATGATTTATTTTCACCAGTGAAACCAATATAACATCTCAACATTCACAAATATACATTTCTGACATTCAAAAACAAAACAAAAACAAATCAGTGACCAATATAGCCACCTTTCTTTGCAAGGACACTCAAAAGCCTGCCATCCATGGATTCTGTCAGTGTTTTGATCTGTTCACCATCAACATTGCGTGCAGCAGCAACCACAGCCTCCCAGACACTGTTCAGAGAGGTGTACTGTTTTCCCTCCTTGTAAATCTCACATTTGATGATGGACCACAGGTTCTCTATGGGGTTCAGTTCAGGTGAACAAGGAGACCATGTCATTAGTTTTTCTTCTTTTAGACTCTTTCTTGCCAGCCACTCTGTGGAGTACTTGGACGCGTGTGATGGAGCATTGTCCTGCATGAAAATCATGTTTTTCTTGAAGGATGCAGACTTCTTCCTGTACCACTGCTTGAAGGTGTCTTCCAGAAACTGGCAGTAGGACTGGGAGTTGAGCTTGACTCCATCCTCAACCCGAAAAGGCCCCACAGGCTCATCTTTGATGATACCAGCCCAAACCAGTACTCCACCTCCACCTTGCTGGCGTCTGAGTCGGACTGGAGCTCTCTGCCCTTTACCGATCCAGCCACGGGCCCATCAAGACTCACTCTCATTTCATCAGTCCATAAAACCTTAGAAAAATCAGTCTTAAGATATTTCTTGGCCCAGTCTTGACGTTTCAGCTTGTGTGTCTTGTTCAGTGGTGGTCGTTTTTCAGCCTTTCTTACCTTGGCCATGTCTCTGAGTATTGCACACCTTGTGCTTTTGGGCACTCCAGTGATGTTGCAGCTCTGAAATATGGCAAAACTGGTGGCAAGTGGCATCTTGGCAGCTGCACGCTTGACTTTTCTCAGTTCATGGGCAGTTATTTTGCTCCTTGGTTTTTCCACACGCTTCTTGCGACCCTGTTGACTATTTTGAATGAAACGCTTGATTGTTTGATGATCACGCTTCAGAAGCTTGGCAATTTTAAGAGTGCTGCATCCCTCTGCAAGATATCTCACTATTTTTGACTTTTCGGAGCCTGTCAAGTCCTTCTTTTGACCCATTTTGCCAAAGGAAAGGAAGTTGCCTAATAATTATGCACACCTGATATAGGATGTTGATGTCATTAGACCACACCCCTTCTTATTACAGAGATGCACATCACCTAATATGCTTAATTGGTAGTAGGCTTTCAAGCCTATACAGCTTGGAGTAAGACAACATGCATAAAGAGAATGATGTGGTCAAAATACTCATTTGCCTAATAATTCTGTTTTGCCTGTATATATATATATATATATATTAGTATACGCTCACTGGCCACTTTATTAGGTACACATTACTAGTACCGGGTTGGACCCCCTTTTGCCTTCTGAACTGCCGTAATCCTTTGTGGCATAGTTTCAACAAGGTACTGGAAATATTCCTCAGAGATTTTGCTCCATATTGACATGATACAGTAGCAGTTGCTGCAGATTTGTCGACTGCACATCCATGACGTGAATCTTCCGTTCCACCACATCCCAAAGGTGCTCTATTGGATTGAGCTCTGGTGACTGTGGAGGCCATTTAAGTGCAGTGAACTCATTGTCATGTTCAAGAAACTAGTCTGAGATGATTCTCGCTTTATGACATGGCGCGTTATCCTGCTGGAAGTAGCCATCAGAAGATGGGTACACTACGGTCATAAAGGGATGGACATGGTCAGCAACAATACTCAGGTAGGCGTTGACACGATGCTGAATTGGTACTAAAAGGCTCTAAGTGTGACAAGAAAATATCCCCCACACCATTACACCACCACCAGCAGCCTAAATTATTTATACAAGGCAGGATGGATCCATGCTTTCATGGTGTTGACGCCAATTTCTCACCCTACCATCCGAATGTTGCTGCAGAAATCAAGACTTATCAGACCAGGGAGCGTTTCTCCAATCTTCTATTGTCCAGTTTTGGTGAGCCTGTGTGAATTGTAGCCTCAGTTTCCTGTTCTTAGCTGACAGGAGTGGCACCCGGTGTGGTCTTCTGCTGCTGTAGCTCATCCCCCTCAAGGTTGGACATGTTGTGTGTTCAGAGATGCTCTTCTGCAGATCTCGGTTGTAACGAGTGCTTATTTGAGTTACTGTTGCCTTTCTATCAGCTGGAACCAGTCTGGCCATTCTCCTCTGACCTCTGGCATCAACAAGGCATTTGCGCCCACAGAACTGCCGCTCACTCTATATTTTCTCTTTCTCAGACCATTCTCTGTTAACACTAGAGATGGTTGTAAGTGAAAATCTCAACAGATCAGCAGTTTCTGAAATACTCAGACCAGCCCGTCTGACACCAACAACCATGGCACGTTCAAAGTGACTTTCTTCCCCATTCTGATGCTCGCTTTGAACTGCAGCAGATCATCTTGACCATGTGTACATGCCTAAATGATTGAGTTGCTTCCATTTGATTGGCTGGTTAGAAATTTGCATTAACTAGCAGTTGGACAGGTGTACCTAATAAAGTGGCCAGTGAGTGTATATACAGAATTAATAAGTATGAATTTATAAATACAGTTTTATTAATATACAGTGGTACTTTGTAAATGTAATGATGTTTCCAGTAATACCACAGTGCTTGTCTTGTAAGTTTCTGATAGCACAGTGTTTGTTTAGTAAGTGAGTCGACACATAGCTCAGTATGTAGGCTGCCTGTTTATTGTCTATACTGATGACGCTGTATACAGTATGGGTGTGATGTGGTGTAAATATGTGTTGGTTTGGTGGTCGTGGGCTTGTTTCTGAATGCAGGTGTGCTGAATTACATGAGCTCATGAACACATTACTGAGCTCCTGACTCTGCAGACGGCTTGATTAGAGATGATGTTTACCTGCAGATCAGATATTCCTGCAGGAGGAGGAGGATCTCAATCCATTAATCAAGTCAAGACACGAGCGCACGAGTCTGTGGAAATCAGAAACACACTCGCTGAATAAAACAACACATTTATTCCACTCTTTTTTTTTTTTTTTGAGTCATTGTAAAGTATGCTAGGTTATTTTAATCCAATGTTGGGTTAAATATGGACAAAATCAGCCACTGTTTTTTTTTTTTTTTTTTTTTTTTTATAAATTTATAGGGCCAAATCAAATTCAACTCAACGGTGTAATATAAAGATTTTGTGTTAAATTTGGTAATATACATTTAATGATCAAATAAATAATACTAACCTGAATTTTTATACTAGTGTAGTTTTATTTGTTTGTTGATTAATGCTACTATTGATAATAATAACTGAATACTTACAATTCAATTCATGAAAAGATTCTGGGTTGTTGTAACCCTTTTTCCATTTTTTTTTTAATTTATAGACCATTTTGAGGGATGTAAACAATAACTGGTCCTAACGTATTTCCTTTTTTTAATTTAATTAAATTTTTATAGCTCCCAATAATCCTAAAAGGTCCACATATTGATAAATAATTTTATGACAGCTGTTTTAACGTTGAGATAAGATTAAATTGCCTCATGTTACAGTTATTAAAATAGTTTGACAACAAGTAGGAAATGTCCATGGGCCAATGGCGGCATCACATTGAAATGGTCTATAGACGAATTACCAACCTACGTCACACATGACGTCACATGGGTTCCCGGTAAAGAGACCGGTGACGATAGTAAGCATGTCGTGTTGTGCGGTAGGACGCCAAATTTGAGTTCACTTTTAGCGTACACCACACCACTTTAATGCCAACTCCAGACGTCTTTGGCTAAAAGGGAGCTGAATGGAGTGAGGACCTAATTATAAATGCTGGACTCTGCAGTTCTCATGTTATATCAGGTAAGTTCACGCTATGCTGAATCATACACATTACTCGCTTTTGATTGCAGCAATGATTTCAGCATAAACAGTTAAACATGGTGAATTAAACTGCTGACACTGAATGCTAAGAATGAAACGTGAAAGTGTAAGTTATTAAAGTTGGTTTTATATTCACACATTCATTCAGTGACAACTTGTGACACACTCCCTATATTGTTTACCACGGCACTTTGAATATTCGGTTTGAATTAACCTGCAAGTGTGAATTAAAAACAACATTAACACTGCTTATTTGACTGTGAACAATGTTGTACTTTGATAGTCATTGGCTGCTAATATGATTTCGCTATTTAGAGTTTGCAAATAATACTTTTATGAAATTATATTATTAAGGAGAAAGTCCGAATGTGCGAATATAAAACCAACTTTACCTTTATGTGTAAGTTCACATACCCTGCCGTAAGGTCAAGTGTAGTTCGCTGTCAGAATGCAGTTTTGCTTGTTGATGATTACCCAGACCTTGTATAACGTTAGCTCCATCTTTTTTCCTTGTCTTCTGCTAGGCAGAACATCGGTTTTTAGCACTACATGGTTTTGAATCTGGTAATCATGGAAGATTATTTCTTGCACATGACCACACATTTGTTAAAACACTTGGAGCTTCAATGAGATTGTATATTTGGGGCTGGATGCCATTTAGTCTTATTTAATTTCCATTGGAAGGATGCTATCGCAAATGGACCTGTCAGATGAACGCCGCTCACTTTAACGTTAATTTTGCTGAATCACTGTGCTTATCACTGTGTGACAAGCTGTTATAATACGCTGAAAGCATTATGTTAATAATATATATAATATGTAATCAATATAACTTATTTCTAATACAACAACAAACTCTGTACCTCATCGGATGTCATTCCCTCGCTGTAAATGCTAGCTCTCCTGGTTTTTTTCTGCAACCTTGCTGCGCGCGCATCCTGAATGTTTACAAACATGGTAATTCGTCTATAAAATTTTTCATTTAACCCAACCCAACAATCTAATAAAAAATACAAAAATGTCTTAAACTTGGCGACATAAATTTAATAATAGTAAAAAAATTGTTGAAATAGTTTTTAGTGTAGTTTTATGTTCATCAAAACTACTATTGATAATATTAATCAAATAATTGAATAATCATTCTAAAAAAAGGTTGTTGTAACCAAATGTTGGGTCAAATATGAACAAAACTATTGCTAAATTTCACCTAACCCAACAATGTAATAAAATAACAAAAATGTTGTTTTAAATTTGGTGATAAAAATGTAATAATGAAAAAATAATAATAACCCATTAATTGCTTTTGTCCATATTTTAGGCAGAATTGTATCTAAATGACCCAGCATATTTTCTGAGTGTAGTTTTGTTTGCATGTTGACAAATTCTACTGTTAATAGTAATAACTGAATAATCATACAATCTAAAAAATTCTGGGTTGAATTCTGGTGAATTTTTTTCAATTAAATTGAAATTGCATTTTTCACACAACTGTTGGGTTTGTCCTTATTTGACCCAACAATGGGTTACAACCAAGCGGCAACCTCCCGCTCTCCCTCGTGAAGCAAATATGGAAGTAACTGAAACTGCAGTTCATTTAAATTCCACTAGTCCTGGCTCCATGATAGAGTACATTTCTATATAGCCCACTGTTAAAATGGCTTACTTTACTGCAGAAAAAAACATGTTTACAGCCTGGTACATAGAACGATTTTGGTTCGTATATCTAATATTACCCTTCATGACAACTATGAGGGGGTGAATTTTTTTATAACTCATCTGTTTCATTTATATTAGGTTATATTAAGTCTGCATTAATTAAGGGCGTAGCCACTTGAGTGACAGCTAGGTCTCGCTGGTCGCCGTCACTTCACCTCAGCTGTCCGGCTGATGAGCCGCTGAACTCGGCATATTCATCGTATTTTTGTTTTGTTTTATGTGGCTTTACACAGTCAGTTGCCTTTTGGAATTATTTCCTGCAATTATCAGATGATATGGCATACTGTGTGCACTTAATTGTGTTCACAAACCATTCAAGTTGGCTCCGTTTCCCAGGTGAGTGAAATGATATACTTATATGCCATCTTTATAAATATATTTGTTTTATTTAAGATCATTTATCATTCATAATGTTCTTTAGAGCTGTAATGCACTCCGGGATCTGACAGATTGATTAGCTGTAGGCTTTAAAACAGTCATCTAAAGCGTTGTCATACAGTGTTATGTCTGGATTTCATCAATAGCCTTCCATTTACTAACACAGACTATATCTGAAGTGTTTGGAAGTCATTCGTGTTTTCCTTCTGTGAAAAAACATCATAAGAACAATCTTAGTTGCTCGATTTATTACAACATGTGGTCAGAACACAAACGAGTCACAGGTAATGAAGTATTAAGCGTTTCTCCCAAAGAAAAGCCTGTCTAAGCAAAATGATAGAAGGCATCTGTAGCTCCGCCTCTTTCAGAAACCTATGGGGGACGTCATGGATACTACGTCCATATCTTTTACAGTCTATGGTTACAACAACCAAGCATTTTTCTAGAGTGTATTTATAATCATACAATAATCAATGTACTTTTGAAATGATTTACATTTAACCAATAAATAAATGACAAATATACGTACATAAATAAATATACGTACATAAAACGATTTGTTATATTATTATATTACACATTCATTCATTCATTCATTTTCCTTTGGCTTAGTCTATTTATTCATCTGGGGTCGCCACAGCAGAATGAACCGCCAACTTATCCAGCAAATTTTTTACACAGCGTATTTCCTTCCAGCTGCAACCCAGTACTGGGAAACACCCATACACACTCACATTCTCACACACACACACACACACACACACTCATACATTACGGTCAATTTAGCTTATTCAATTCCCCTATAGCGCATGTGTTTGGACTGTGGAGCACCCGGAGGAAACCTACGCCAACACGGGGAGAACATGCAAACTCCACACAGAAATGCCAACTGACTCAGCCGGGACTCTAACCAGCAACCTTCTTGATGTGAGGTGACAGTGCTAACCATTGAGCCACTGTGTCACCCCCTGATACTAGGCATGGGAAAAGTCAAGGTTTTAAAACCGTCAAAATTTTCTGTAATACCGTTCCTAAGGTATGAGTAGGCCCACACAAAATCTATGCGTGCAGAGTTCCGCAGATTTTTTTGCCCATCATTAATTCTGTTTATTTACTTGAGTAAATGTGTGTAAATCTATATTTATTCAGTTTTTTACTTAATTACAGTAATATTAGTGACTTATATGAAAACGTTCATCTGATTTATGTACAATGCAGTCTTTTAGTAGATCTATTATATGAGAGACTTGCTTTGTTTACCAAATAAAGTGAATCTAATTGGATTTGCATATTAAACATAAAAAAAAAAAATTAAAAAGATATTATTTTTTTATTTCACATATTAAGGTTTTAGTTATGAATCTCCCAAAATAATTCCTCAGAAGTCCGCAGATTTTTACCAAAATTCTCCGCAGAAATAGCAAAAAACATCTGCAGATTCCGTCTGGCCCTGGGTATGAGTAAGAGTTTTTTATTTACATTTTTTTTTTTAGGACAACAGTATCTCCAGCAGAAAAAAATATCCAAAGATGCCGTTTTAAATTGTAAAAACAAATCAGTGTTTTTGAAACAAATAAAGACAGCAGAAGTCAATGATTCATTTGAATTATTTAGCCTGACATGTTTACTGCTTCAAAATATTGTAAATGTTTCCCAAATTAAAATATATTGTGTTCAAAGGGGAAAAAGGTTTATTTTTTTAGGTATTTAAAAAGAATATATTTTAGAGTAGTAATCTCAATACCGTGAAACCGTGATATTTATATCCAAGGTTATCATACCGTTAGAATCTTTTACCGGCCCATGCCTACTTGATACACTATTGTACTTTTTGATTAGTATTATTTTTTCTTTATTTAATTATTTCCGATTATATTTCAAGGTTTTAGTAGTGTAATATGTGTGTGTTTTTTTTCTTATTTGTTCATACCCAACACCTTATCTCATTCTGAATTGGATTGTAATTTAATAATGTGCTCATTTTGTAAAGCTGCTTTGTAATAATGATTATTGTGAAAATTGAAAATTTAATTGAATACATTTTGACCCAATATTTGGTCAAATATGGACAAACCCAACATTGGGTTAATTTTTTTTTTTACTTTAACTGTAAATTACATGTATTAAACAAACTGTTGGGTTTGTCCATATTCTTCCCAACATTAGAATTAAACAAACCAGCATTTTTAAAGTGTATGATAATTGAATTAATATTATCATTAATAAAATGAATCAACATACAAATAAAACTACACTCCAAAATGCTGGGTTATTTCAACCCAATTTTGAACAACCTACCAATGGGTTATTTTTATTACATTACGTTTTATTGGAACAAATTGAGTTCAAAGCATTTGTGTGTGTGTGTGTGTGTGTGTGTGTGTGTGTGTGTGTGTGTGTGTGTGTGTGTGTGTGTGTGTGTGTGTGTGTGTGTGTGTGTGTGTAACAGTCAAATTTTAGACAACGGAGGTGAGGATCCACGTGCAGTTTTATTTAACAGAGAATGGTTAGGCAGGCAGTGGTTAATCACAGGAGCAAACGGGTACATACAGGCAAATCCAGCAGCGTAGTCAAGTCACAGGCAAAAGGTTGATATAGGAGGCAAACAACGAAAACCAAGAAATAAGGCAAGGATCAAGTAATACAAAGTATAATAGTCTGTATGTATAAATATATAAATAGTCTGTGTAATTTGTCCTGAACAGCTTCAGCTGTGTGTGTTTGCAGTCATGGGGGATCTGGACCAGGTGTGTAAGTGAAGTGCATGATGGCATTTGTAGTTTATTAAAGTGGCAGATTTATAGTTCTTCAGCGATCTGCACAGGCTGGATCGTAGGCAGAGATCTATAGTAACGAAGTAGAACTACTTCACTACTGTACTTAAGTACTAAAAGGTTGTATCTGTACTCTACTGGAGTATTGTTTTTTTCTCCTACTTCTACTTTTACTTCAGTACATATTTTCGATGAGCTTAATACTTTTACTCCAGTAGATTTTTTATGTGTTGCATAGTTACTCGTTACAATTATAAAAATGTTACGAATCAATCATTCATTGATCAGACGATCAAAGAAGACAGCGCTGCCTGCCTGCATTGAGAGCACTTTAGTTTGTTTTAGACATGGAAAACCCAGAAATTCCACCTTCAACTCCTTCACTTTCAACTGTTCGTGGCGATGAGGAAAAAGACCACCCGTGACCCTATTTAGAGCCAATGTTTGCATTTGTTGGAGTGAAAGACAGTTCATATAGAATGAAGTGCATACTCAACGGCGGATTTGAAGAAACATGTCAAGTTAAAGATAATATAATACACAAAACAGCAGTTTGAGCTATCCATAAGCGTTAGATAAGTTAACTACCGTTAGCTACCCGCGGTTCATATCACGCTGCAATGTTCACATAACGTTAACTGTCTATCATAAAGGCTGTCACGCTGAATGGTGTTTTTGACCCATCATATACTATAAATCGTAAACCATGGTTCTTTTTGTTCTGATTAATCCTGTGCCCCAAAAAAGATATTTAAAATAAACAAAACAATATTTCTTTTGACTGCTTTTTTAAAAATAACTACATAACACAATACTTGTACTTTTACTTTCAGTACTTGAGTAGTACATTTTTAAACTACTTGTAATACTTAAGTACAAAAATTGTTGAATACTTTAGTACTTCCACTTAGGTATTGTGCTTAAAGAGCACTTCAACTTCTATTCAAGTCACTTTTTTGATAGAGCACTTGTACTTTTACTTAAGTCTGGGTTTCTAGTACTTTATACATCTCTGATCGTAGGTGACCGTGACAGTATGTATTTATATATTTTTTTTAAATTAACTGTCATTCATTCATTTTCTTTTCATCTTAGTCCCTTTATTAATCAGGGGTCGCCACAGCAGAATAAACCACCAACTTATTCAGCACATGTTTTACGCAGCGGATGCCCTTCCAGCTGCAACCCATCTCTGGGAAACATCCATACACACTCATTCACACTCATACACTACGGACAATTTAGCCTACCCAATTCACCTGTACTGCATGTCTTTGGACTGTAGGGGAAACCGGAGCACCCGGAGGAAACGCACGCGAATGCAGGGAGAACATGCGAACTCCACACAGAAACGCCAACTGACCCAGCAGAGGTTCGAACCAACAACCTTCCTGCTGTGAGGCAACAGCACTACCTACTGCGCCACTGCGTTGCCAGTATGTATTTATATTTTTCCAAAAATTTACTCTATGCTGTAAAAAAAAATTCTGGTTGCCTTTGATTTTTAAGCTGAATCAAACTTACCTTATGAGTCCATTGAACTTATATTACATTAAACTGACTTAAAACAACTTGCGTAACTTATAAAATTAAGTTACTTAGTTAAATAAGTTACTATGAACTTAAAACATATGCTGTCATGAATAATTGATCTTATATTTTTTTACAGTGTAGTTATTAAGTTTATCCAGTAAATAAAGAAAATGCACAGATTAAGAAAAAAATATATATATTTATATTGAGTGGATATGATTTTAATTCGGCTTCAATTGTTTCTCTCATATCTCAATGGTTTATCTTTTGACATAATCTTGACTCTTTACTGAAAACATACTGTTAGAGCTCAAACAGGGCTACCAAAAAGGTTACTGAAGATTTGCTAAAATACCCTAAAATGAGTCATTTTGAACTTCGCCGCTCTTTTAATGCATGATTGCCTACGCTCACATATCAGCAACACCCATTGGCCGACCAGAAACTGATAGCAGTTGTGGAATTTGCATGAAGATTCACTCAGAAACATGAAACCCCTTTAGAAATGCTCATTTCATGCATTCATCAGCTTTCTATGGTTCACTTGATGTCAGCAGGTGTGAAGATGCTGTCGATTAGATGTGTGTTTTGCATCTTTTAAATCTCTTTCATTGTTTTTGTGAGTCAGAAATATGAATGACATGGCTTGGCTTTTTTTTTCTGTTTTGTGATCATTGATTGTTTGATGTGAGACAGACGTATAAATGAGGACTAACTCTTTCAGCTGAACGTGCAAAAAAAAAAAAAAAAAAAAAATCAACCACTTCCTTTCCTGCATGTGTGTGTGTGTTTCCCTCTGCAGTAGATGGGTAGTAAACATAATTTCGCTCCCAATGGCACAAATTTAGGCACTTTTGACCTGGTGCACTTATTTCACACTCAATTTTAGGAACAAACTTATCTAAATTGTACCATATCGTAAATGATGCGCATTTTTTGGTGCGTGTACAGTTGAAGTCAGAATTATTAGCCCCCCTGTTTATTTTTTCCCCAATTTCTGTTTAACGGAGAGAAGATTTTTTTCTACACATTTCTAATCATAATAGTTTTAATAACTCATTTCTAATAACTGATTTATTTTATCTTTGTCATGATGACAGTAAATAATATTTGACTAGATATTTTTCAAGACACTTCTATACAGCTTAAAGTGACATTTAAAGGCTTAACTAGGTTAATTAGGTTAGGCAGGTTAGGGTAATTAGGCAAGTCATTGTATAATGATGGTAGACTATAGAAAAAATATAGCCTAAAGGGGCCAATAATTTTGTCAATAAAATGGTGTTTAAAAAGTTAAAAACTCCTTTAATTCTAGTCGAAAAAAACCCAAATAAGACTTTCTCCAGAAGAAAAAATATTATCAGACATACTGTGAAAATTTCTTTGCTCTGTTAAACATCATTTGGGAAATATTTAAAAAAGAGAAAAATTCAAAGGGGGCGAATAATTCTGACTTCAACTTTGTATTAGTATACGCCTGTTATATTATGGTTTACATCCATTATAAGTAAAAAAATAACACTTTCATTTTCTCATAAATCCCCATTCGCCTACTGGTTTACATCCTAAAAGTAGCTATGTACTATTTTTTGTCAAGAAAAACAACATACTTTTGAGTGTGTAATGAAAGAGTATTCAGGATTTGAGTCATACTACTCATTAATGGACTGTTCTGTTGCTTAGGTATGTGCCGTGTCAATCATCTTGCAACTATGTGTGCATTTCAATATGGTAGGAAATTAACCATAAACGAAGAGTCAGAAGCCTGTTAATCCAATGCAATCTCACGGCAATTCGTAACTTTTTGATTTAGTGGCTAATTCGTATGAATTCGTACGGTCTAATTTGTACAAATTAGTATGATTTGCTCATCACCCAATGACGGTTGGGGTTAGGGGTGGTGTTGGGTGCCACGCCTCCTTTTTAAAATCGTACATTTTCGTACGACTGAACTCATATGAATTCATATGAATAAGCCACTAAACTGACAAAACGTAAAATACTTACGTTTCCTCGGGAGATCAGGCTGGTTAATCTGCCATTCATACACTCACCGGCCACTTTATTAAGTACACCTGTCCAACTGCTCGATAATGCAAATGTCTAATCAGCCAATCACATGGCAGCAACTCAATGCATTTAGGCATGTAGACATGATCAAGACGGTCTGCTTAAGTTCAAACTGAGCATCAGAATGGGGAAGAAAGGGGATTTAAGTGACTTTGAACGTGGCATGATTGCTGGTGCCAGACGGGCTGGTCTGAGTATTTCAGAAACTGCTGATCTGCTGGGATTTTCACGCACAACCATCTGTAGGGTTTACAGAGAATGGTCCGAAAAAAGAGAAAACTATCATTCAAACATATTTACCAAAGCCTCTGCTTAATTGTCAGTCTTGTAGGTCTGCCATTTTTGTAGTTTTTCTTTACACTTTTTACTTATATTTGTAGTCAAATTCATGTATTGTGAGCAATATTAGCGGTTAGAGTACGCTTGGATCTACACTTTACATTTTTTCGGGAAGTAGTAAGTTTACGAGTGTGTTCATGGGAATCTTTGACTTTTTCTTGAAGTCCGTTTTGTGAGGTCTTACTGGCACTGATGTTAGACAAGAAGGCCTGGCTCACAGTCTTTAGTCTAATTAATCTCAAAGGTGTTCAGTCCTCCACCAAACTAGCACAATGCAGTCAGTCAAGTACCAAATTTTAATGACAGCCTTCATGATTTTGAATGTCTGGCTAATTCATCCCAAATGTGTCGTCGGGTTGAGATCAGGACTCTGTGCATGCATTATTTCCATACACTTGGGAGCATGAAATCGTACAAAATGTCTTAGTATGCTGAAGCATTAAGAGTTACTTCCACTTGAACTAAGGGGTCGACCACAACCCCTGAAAAACAAGCCTACATCATAATCCCTCTTCTACCAAACCACCCACTTGGCACAATGCAGTCAGTCAAGTACCAAACCTTAATGACATCCCAATCATAATCTGTTTTAATATAGAGTTGGCCAACCTATTACAGCTTCAACTCTGGGAAGGTTTTCCAATAGTTTTAGGAGTGTTTTAATGGTAATTTTTGACCATTCTCCTAAGGCGCATTTGGGAGGTCAGGCACTGGTGTTGGACCAGAAGGCCTTGCTTACAATCTCTAATTCATTCCAAAGGTGTTTAATCAGGTTGAGGTCAGAACTATGTGCAGGACAATCAATTTCCTCCACACCAAGCTCCTCATGCATGTCTTTATGGACCATGCTTTATGCATTTCTGTACAGTCATGTTGAAACATCCCAACACTGTGTTCATACACTTGGGAGGATGAAATTGTCCAACTTGTCTTAGTATGCTGAAGCTTTAAGAGCTACTTCCTGAACTAAGGGGACAACCGCAACCCCTGAAAAACAAGCCTACATCATAATCGGTCCTCCACCCTACTGGCACAATGCAGTCAGACAAGTACCAAACCTTAATGACATCCCAATCATAATCCGTTGGGTTTAATATGGAGTTGGCCAACCTATTACAGTTATAACAACTTCAACTCTTCTCGGAAGGATTTCCAACAGGTTTAAGAGTTTGTTTATAGGATTTTTGACCATTCTTCTAGAAGCACATTTGTGAGGTCAGGCACTGATTTTTTGGACCTTAAGGCCTGGCTCACAATCTCTAATTCATCCCAAAGGGGTTCAATTGGGTTGAGATCAGGACTGGTCTGGAAAGGTTTCAAACTGGTTTAAGAGTGTGTTTTGACCATTCTCCTAGATGCACATTTGTGAGGTCAGGCACTGATTTTGCACCAGAAACCCTGGTTCACAGTCTCTAATTCATCCCAAAGATATTCAATCGGGTTGAAATCAGGACTCTGTGCAGGCCAGTCAATTTCCTTCATGTTGGAACATCCCTACACTGTTTTTATACACTTAGGAGCATTAAATTGTCCAACATGTCTTAGTATGCGGAAACATTGCAAGTTACTTCCATCTGAACTAAGAGGTCGAGCGCAACCCCTGAAAAACAAGCCTACATCACAATCGCTCCTCCCCCCAACTGCCACAATGCAGTCAGACAAGTACCAAACCTTAATGGCATCCCAATCATAATCCGTTGGGTCTAATATGGAGTTAACCAACCTATTACAGCTATAACAGCTTCAACTCTTCTGGAAAGGTTTCAAACTGGTTTAAGAGTGTGTTTTGACCATTCTCCTAGAAGCACATTTGTGAGGTCAGGCACTGATTTTGCACCAGAAACCCTGGTTCACAGTCTCTAATTCATCCCAAAGATATTCAATCGGGTTAAGATCAGGACTCTGTGCAGGCCACTCAAGTTCCTCCATATCAAACGTACTCATTCGTGTTTTTGGGAAGTTGATTTCTGCACTGATGCACATTCTAGGGTCGTCAAAAGTTTTGACTTAGATGCCCAATCTTGCCACCTCCAAACCAGTTGATCAGATCACGAGTGTGACAGCTGTCAACCTACAGTATCACAAATATTTGTAGAAGCTGCCACACGATTGGTGCTTGATTTTGCACCTGTGCCAATGGAAATGATTAGACCACTTTCAATTCAGTGATTTGGAAAGGTAGGTGTCCCAAAACTTTTGGCAATATAGTGTATATATATACCCACATATTTACACTATGCACATAGTTTAACAGTAGTGGTAGTGATTCAGAGAAAATGTGTGGGAAATTACAAGAATATAGTGTACAGTTAGTGGTTGTCAGTGCCGACTACACCCCTAGAGTGGTCCGACTGGTTCACAGCAGACATCCCTCTGTTTCTCTTTCTCTCTCTCTCTGGTCCCACAACCCACTGCATGAGAGGACAAGGCTAGGAATGTAATCCAACCACACACTCATAGATTACCTCACCCTCCTCCAGTCCTCTCTCTCTCTCTCTCTGTCTCTCTCCCTCTCTTTCTCTCTCTTTCCCGTGATTTTGCTGCCAGGTCGGAATGTTTTTCTTAGCCTCTCCTACACACTTTCACACACACAGCCCTCTCCTCTCCATTCTGCCCCGATCCCATCACATCTCCCTCCCTCTCTCTCTCTCTGTATATCTGTACTGAGTTAAAGCCCTCACTGTGATCTCACTCTCTCTCTCTCTCTCTCTCTCTCACTCTCTCTCTCTCTCTCATGTCTAAACCTGCCCGCTCTAGTTCTCACTCGTGTGTTTGGGTTTGTCTCTCACAAACAAGCTACAAAAATGGCCTTTTTTGCCACACCTGTCTATGGTGGGTGAGACTTACAAGTAATTTCGCAGGCCCCAAAAATGGATATTTAGCAAAATTAGAAAATATAATAATATTAAAGCCATTACTTCCATGAGGTTATTATAGTAAACTGAAACTAAGACTAAAACTGTTGGTCAAAAACATTGTCGTTAACTGAAATAAAATAGGTGACACGGTGGTTAGCACTGTCACCACATAGCAAGAAGGTCGCTGGTTCGAGCCTCTGCTGGGTCAGTTGGCATTTCTGTGTGGAGTTTGCATGTTCTCCCCGTGTTGGCGTGGGTTTCCCCTAAACGCATGTGCTATAGGCGAATTGATGAACTAAGTTGGTCGTAGTGTATGAGTGTGTGTGTGAATGAGTGTGTATGAATGTTTCCCAGTACTGGGTTGCAGCTGGAAGGGTATCTGCCATTCCCCTGATGAATAAAGAGACTAAGCCGAAGGAAAATGAATGAATTAAATAAAATATATTGTGAATAAAATATTCACAATAACTAAAAAACTAACTGAAATAAAACTATTATTATTTTTTTTTATAATAAATTGTTCACACTTTATTTTGATGGTCTGTTGAATTTAAGTTACATTGCACTAATTCTTATTAGATTATAAGTAGACTGTTAGGTTAGGGTTATTGTAAGTTGACATGTACATGAGGTTTCTTATAGTCAGTTAAATGTCTGTTGAAGGAGCATATCAACAGATATAAAGCAGACAGTCTACTAATACTCAAATGGACCATCAAAATAAAGTGTTACCCATTATTTTTTTTAGGGGTTTTTACCTTTATTGATAGGACAGTGGAGATTTTCAGACAGGAACGTTTGGGGAGCAGAGATAGGGGAAGGATGGGCAAAGAACCTCGTGTCAGGAATTGAACTCGGATCGCCAGGAGCACCTTGGTGCTATGTGTTGACGCACTAACCACTAGGCTATAGATGCCGACCTGAAATAAAATTATAATTAAATTAAGTTAAATTATAATTAACTGAATAATTTCCCAGTCTTTGGCTGAGAAACACATGTAGATTCACTTTTATAGCCAAACAGAAAGAAAAAAGACTCCTTCATTTGCCAGAAATGTAAACTAGTCGTGTTTAACTCCAGAAATACCTTTAAAAATATTTAAAATAACTATTTTTCGTTGAAATAACTTTTTTTTTTTTTTTTTTTTTTTTTGGTGAGGCCAGAGAACATTTTTGGCAGAGCAAATAAAAATCTATTCCACTGGCCCAACTACTGTACACCAGTAAACAAAATCCGTAGCATTGAGCCCTGAATGGACAGGTTTATAATCTAATTATTGAATATTAAACCTCATATACCCAAAGTATACTCACTATCGGTTTTTTTTTTTTTTTTTTTTTTTTAAGAAAATGATTCTGTTCATCAAGGTGGCATTTATTAAATGTAAAAAAAATAATTAAATATTTATAAAAAGTTTAAATAACTTTTAATAATTTAATAATGAAATTATAACTTCAGTCATTATTGCTTTTGTTACTATTACAATTAAGAATAATAATATTAATACTACTACTAATAATAATAATAATTAATATTAGAGTGATATCTGAAGACTCTGAAGACTGGAGTAAAGCAGCAGAAAATTCATCATTAAAATCACTGGAATAAATGATTCACTTAAATTATAAACTACTTTTGAACAGTTATTTTAGTGCAATAACATTTCACATTTTTACAATGTGTTCTGTATTTTTGATGAAATAAATGCAGCCTTGGTGTGCAATAGGAGCTTATTTTAAAATATTTAAAAATCCTACTGACCCCAAACTTTTGACCTGTAGTGTAGGTTACCATCGTCAAGTGGTTGTACAGTACATGACCATCCTATTACTCAGTCAGAGACCTATAAGTACTTGATCATTTACATTGACAGTTCTTTTACATGGAAATGCACATAGAGTGGGTTTGTCGTTTAAACCAGAGATTGTATTTTTTATGGAAGTTACGTCTTTTTGTAGTTAACAAGCAGCTTGTGATGATATTTTATAAAGAAGTTCTTGAAAGCATTGTCAGGCATCACAGTGGGGTTTGGCAACCTGTCTGCACAGTGTAAATTTAAGTTGATGCATCTCTTAAAGGCAGGATGGAAAATTTTGGGGCACGATGAATATTTTAATCCTCAAGTTTTATATGAGAATTGTGTCCTGAAAAGGATTCTGGATGATCCAACTCATTTTTGGTTTCCACATTATGAACTGCTTCCCTCTGGTAGGACATATAGAGTCCCTAAGTGTAGGTTGAACTCTATATAAGAAATCCTTTGTACCTGTTTCAGTATATTTATTAAACAAGAGTTTATCTTAGTGAAGTTTCACAAACTAATTTTGAGAGGAGCACGTGATATAATTGACCGCAGCTGGTCTCTCATCTACAATCATTAGTTAGCCAATCAGATGAATCCAAACTCACTATTAGTAGCCTAGCAAAAATTACTCCCTTATCTTCATTTCCCGAAGAAACCCCCCATCCACCCCTTCTCCCCCTTTCTTTCTTTACCACGGGGAGCTCTCGAGAACTACCTGATCTCGTACTCGCCTTACATGCTCAATCGACCAGGCGGGAGCCCTGAGCTCAATTATGTCCGAGCTTAGGGTTCTCTCCCGGGACAGCATGCCAAACCAGCTAATAGCGTCAAGCAATATCTAAGTGTGAACTCTTGAAATTAGCATTATAATTATTGTAACTACTGTATTTCTTATTGTTTTTATTGTTTATGTTTATGGAATGTCTGCAGCAATACTGTGATGCCCATAACACATTTTTTGTCAAGGACAATAACGTTTACTACTACTATTACTACATTAACATTTTTTACATGCTGAATGACTTGGTTTGCACTGAGTTCATGTTCAAACTGTATGTTTGCTAGTTATTTGACTTTCTCGATCTGAGGTAAACTATTCACTGACTCTTTCTGTATGCAGCATGTAAAAAATGTGTAAAATGTATGGTTAAAAAAACAGCAGCTGTGGCTGCCGGAATTTTGCCATGAAAATACGGTAGGCACATAAAAAGAAACGTCTTAATTTTACAGTAAATTACCGTATTGCATTAATTTATAGTCATACACCAATGTTATAAAGCGATAACATCTACACAACGTAGCTTATTTACACAGAGAAAAAGACAACTATTAGCAGGTGTGGATGAGGAAGTCACATGATGAACCAAAGCTCATCACAAACTACTTTTCCCACGAGCAGAAAAACATACTAATTGTAGAAGATGCTGAGTGTCATTCACCCAACTGCTGTCATTGTAACACACAACACTGAAGTAATACAATAAACATTATACACTTACCGGCCACTTTATTAGGTACATCTTACTAGTACTGGGTTGGACTCCCTTTTGCCTTCAGAACTGTCTTAATCCTTCGTGGCGTAGACTCAACAAGGTACTGGAAATATTCCTCAGAGATTTTGCTCCATATTGACATGATAGCATCACACAGTTGCTGCAGATTTGTCGGCTGCACATCCATGATGCAAATCTCCCGTTCCACCACATCCCAAAGGTGCTCTATTAGATTGAGCTCTGGTGGAGGCAATTTGAGTACAGTGAATTCATTGTCATGTTCAAGACAACAGTCTGAGATGATTCACACTTTGACATGGTGCGTTATCCTGCTGGAAGTAGCCATCAGAAGATGGTACACTGTGGTCATAAAGGGATGGACATGGTCAGCAACAATACTCAGGTAGGCTGTGGCGTTGACACAATGCTCAATTAATACTAATGGGCCCAAAGTGTGCCAAGAAAATATCTGAACCGTTGATACAAGGCAGGATGGATCCATGCTTTCATGTTGTTGATGCCAATTTCTGACTCTACCATCTGAATCAAGAATCATCAGACCAGGCAACGTTTCTCCAATCTTCTATTGTCCAGTTTTGGTGAGCCTGTGTGAATTGTAGCCTCAGTTTCCTGTTCTTAGCTGACAGGAGTGGCACCCAGTGTGGTCTTCTGCTGCTGTAGCCCATCCGCCTCAAGTTTGGACGTGTTGTGTGTTCAGAGATGCTCTTCTGCAGACCTCAGTTGTCTGGCCATTCTCCTCTGACCTCTGCCATCAATAAGGCATTTGCGCCCACAGAACTGCCGCTCACTGGATATTTCCTCTTTTTCAGACCATTCTCTGTAAATCTTAGAGATGGTTGTACGTGAAAATCCCAGTAGATCAGCACTTTCTGAAATACTCAGACCAGCCCGTCTGACACCAACAACCATGCCACGTTCAAAGTCACTTAAATCACCTTTCTTCCCCATTCTGATGCTCAGTTTGAACTGCAGCAGATCGTCTTGATCATGTCTACATGCCTACATGCAATGAGTTGCTGCCATGTGATTGGCTGATTAGAAGTTTGCATTAATGTGCAGTTGGACGGATGTACCTAATAAAGTGGCCGGTGAATGTATATCAACATTAGGATGTAACATAAAACTCTAATTTACATAAATTAGAATTTACATAATTTACATAAATTTACATAATTTAATTTACATAAATTTTTGACTAACTGCATCTCTGTTTAATGTTTATCGCCTTTTTCTTTTTCTCACACTTAATTTTGTGTTGTCACTTTATGTACACTGCAAGCTTCTGTTGCCAAAACAAATTCCTTGTGTGTGTGAAGCACACTTGGCAATAAAACTGATTCTGATTCTGATTCTGATCATGAGAAAAATACTAAAAAGAACCATATAATGTCGACAAAAAAGTACAATAAGTGAAGTGTTGTGCAGGGAATTCTGGTTAAGTGTTTTTACGGTTATTCACCATACATACTAAGAAAACTTAATGTTATTTTTACTGTAGCATGTTTACATTTTAACTGTTTAGCTCATGGAGATTTTTACAGAATTGCTAGTCATTTAAAATGCTGTTCAAACTCACATTGGTAGCATTTAACACTGAATTAAAAACACACACTGAGGTGTTCGTTGTCGTAATAGTTTATGCTACTGTTTAACCGTGATTTCGCAGAAACAGAAACTATTTCTAAAATAGAAACTTCACATGTCAGCGTCGTGAGTGGTTAAGTTGCAATGTAGTGTTGCCATTTGTTAGGATGTGGTGTAAGTTTGCTGTTTTGAGCTGACTGGGGTCTCACCGGTGTGCTTTTCAACTTCTTCTGCTGCTGTAGGTCATCTGCTTCAAGGTTGGTTGTGTTGTGTGTGCAGAGATGCTCTTTTGCAGACCTCGGTTGGTTTTGTTTTGTTTTTTTTTTCCACTCACTGGCTTTTCTGAAATACTGAATCAGCCCATCTGGCACCAACAACCATGACACATAAATCACCTTTTTCCCTCCATTCTGATGCTCTGCATTAAGTCGCTGTCATTTGATTCACTTATTATATATTTGTTTTAATGGGAGTTGAACAGATCTGTTTACAATTTTTCTAATGCTTTAGTGATGGGTGAAACCTCTTTTTTTATTGTATGATTACTTATTCTGGTTTTATGAAAGCAGACAAGAACAAAATGAGAAAATAACAGAACAAATAATAATACAAATAAATAACAGCACACAATCTTAATTGAGAAACATACAGTAGACCAAATTTCAACCCACATATTGCAGAACAAACAATATGTTATGTGTATAATAAACAGGAATATTTTGACATTTTTACTTTAAATTGATTTATTTATTGTTTGTTTTTTTTCAGCAAGTTCTGCTGATTGCAATTCCTTAATTTTCAGAATCAGAAAGAGCTTTATTGGGTATGTTCACATATACAAGGAATTTATTTTCGAGACCGAGCTTTAACAATGCAACAGAATGACAGAGACAGAATAAAAAAAAAGATAATAAATATATTTTCAAGAGTTCACACTTAGCTGATGATTGATTATAAAGCAAGTTTTGGCATGCTGTCCCGGGAGAGAGCCCTGAGCTCAAAAAGGTCCTTGAGCCCTGGGCTCCCTCCCGTTTGCAGGGCGAGAGGGGAGCTTTGAGCTCAGGTAGATCTCGAGAACTCCCCTGTCGTAGAGGTTGAAGAGCAGATAGTAATTCTCTTTAACGAGATAGATACTAGGTAGGGAGCAAGTCTATAGTGTTGATTTAGACAATAACTTAGGTTGCATGTTTTTTAATCGGTGGGAGGAAACCGGAGAACCCGGGGGAAACCCACGTGAGCACGGGGAGAACGTGCAAACTCCACACAGAAATGCCTGCTGGTTTGGTAAAGCCTAGAACCATAGACATTCTTGCTGTGAGGCAACAGCGCTAAGCACTGGGCCACCGTGTCACCCATCTAGGAAGGAGGAGGAGTAGGGGTGGAAGGAGGGGGGGGGGGGGGTTCTTCAAATTGAAGATGACTGTAGTAAGAAACCCTGGCTCTTTATAGTGGGTTAGGGATCGTCTGATTGGATAGTCGTGTGTGGTTAATGCGTAACCAGCCGTGTTCAATCATAATCACGTGATCCTCTCGAAATTAGTTTATAACTAAACTTCACTTAAAGTCAGCCAATTTTAAGCCAATTGTAATCGTTTGTTTTGGTTTAATTTCAAATTTCCCCAACCATTGCAGAGCCCAGGGGAACAGAGTAAGTGCTCCAGCTTGGCCTTCCCTGGTCCAGCAGGTTACTTTTTGTATCATTTGAAGCACCATATACTGTAAAAGAAATTGGCCATGTGAAAAAATACTGTAAAAATCTATATCCTATAATTTATATAGTCATTTTAAAACATTTTAGATATTTATAGTAAGTACTATAGGGTTTTTGAACCATACTATAGTAAAGTACTTTAATCTGTTGTGGTAATTCAATTATTACTGTGGTAAAGCAATTATCCAACACTCTACTGTTTTCAGCTACAGACTGCAGAGTATATTATACTACACCACATTTCACTGTAGTAAAACTAAAGTATAGTTGCCTTTATTATAGTTATATTAATTTGCAGTATTTAATACATAATAGTTAATAATAATGATTCCAAAACACTATATTATTGACTATAAATTACTCATAGTCATTTTTCATGTGGATGGTTTTTTTATTGTATTTTGTATTAAGCTGAACTGAATCAGTTTTGATCTCACTAGAATTATACCTGCCTAATATGCTGAACATGCCCATCAACGTGAAATGTAGTAATTGTTATTGTATATTTTTGTATAAAACGCTATAAAATAAAGATGACATAACTTATGCCGAGTTCAGACTGCATGATTTTCAAAGTAGTCGTGTCACAGATGTTTTCACACTCCATGAGTATCTGGGCTAGCGTTCTGTTGCTGCTTTATTTACACTGCATGGATTGACGACAGGAGAGTTCACACTGTATGACTTTAAAATAGGAAGAATCGCAGACAACTTTGTCCAAACTACGTCTCACAACCAAAAACACGTCGTATATGTTTTGATGTTAAAACAAGAAAGAAACCTTTATTGGGGTAGAAAATGTGCATATTTGCTCACCTGGGTTTAAAGGGAATTAGTAATTTCTGCTCAACTTTTTTTTTTGACCCGGTTGTGGTTTTGCTCAGATGACACTGTGCTCCTGCCAAATCTCTGCTAGTTTTTCCTCCATTTCTTGGGTCCAAATAAACTGAAAATGAGCCCTTTTAACTTTTACACGGCATGATTTGAATCACCGACAGCTCCAGATTTCTATCATGCCAAATATCTCACGGGCATCAGCGACTCATCTGTGATTCTCTCAGATATTGTCTTTGATAGTTCACACTGTGTGATTATCACTCGCGTGCACGAGCACCAATTTGCCTGTGATTTCAGACATTTGTCGGCGATTTCTCAAAACCTGTCGGCGAGTCAAAATTGGGGATAAAATCATGCAGTCTGAAGTCGGCATTAATGTGAACAATATTCGAGGTGTTTCCTAAGTCAGTGTTATTGCATATAAATCAGGGGAGTTTTTGTTTGTTTAAGTGTTTTTTCTATAGACCAATTACCATGTTTGTAAACATTCAGGATGCACCCGCAGGGAGGTGGCAGAAAAAAAACGGGAGCGTTAGCATTTACAGCGAGGGAATGACATCCGATGCGGTACAGAGTTTGTTGTTGTATTAGAAATAAGTTATATTAATCACATATTATATATATTATTTACATAATGCTGTCAGCGTATTATAACAGCTTGTCACCCAGTGATAAGCACAATGATTCGGCAAAATTAACATTAAAGTGAGCGGCGTTCATCTGACAGGTCCATTTGCGATAGCATCCTCTCAATGGATATTAAATAAGACGAAATGGCCAAGCATTCTAACTTACACATAGAGGTAAACCGGGGACCCGTGTGCCATCATGAGTGATGTAGGTTGGAAATTCGTCTATTACTTTGTTTAAAACAGAGATATAAATATACATGTAATATACAAATTATACATGATTGTTTAATTGTTACAAACGCAAGTTTCCTGTCACGTCATTGATTGTTTAAGTGGAGTTTCAAGAGTTCACACTTAGCTGATGATCAATAAAGCGTAATTGGCATGCTGTCCCGGGTGAGAGCCCTGAGCTCATATATCCTCGAGCTCGGGGCTCCCTCCCGTTAGAAGGGCGAGGGGGGAGTTTGAGCTCAGGAAGGTCTCGAGAACTCCCCCACTTATTGCCATGTGAAAAGTGTAAACTAAAGTTGTCTTAGGTAATAATTTGGTTTAGTCCATTAGCTATGGTGTATGTTTTTGGACAGTGGGAGGAAACCGGGGAACCCGGGGGAAACCCACGCGAACACGTGGAGAACATGCAAACTCCGCACAGAAACGCTAACCAGCCTAATAGGAGGTTGAACCGGTGGTGTTCTTGCCGTGTCGCCCTATAGGAAAAAGGGTGGAAGTAGGGGTGGAAGGGGGGAAACTTCAAGACGAAGATAACTGGAATGAAATCTCTGGTTATTTATAGTGTGTCCGTAATCATCTAATAGGGCAGATTACGGAGCTGATAAGGTGCCAGCCGTGTTGATCATAAGCACGTGATCCTCTCGAAATTAGTTTATAAATAAACTAAAAAAAAAAGGCAGCTGCCAGCATTTTAGCGTTAAAAATATGGTAGAAAACCACAAAATAATTTTCTCAATTTTACAATAAACTACCGTATTTTATTCATTTATCAACATTAAAACTCTAATGTACAATCTTTTTAGTAAAAACTAAAAAGTACCACAGTAATGTCAACAAAAAAAACATAAAAAGTCATATAGGGAATTCTGCGAAAGTCCATTTATGGTTATTAACCATATACACTACCTGACAAAAGTCGTGTCTATCCCATTTGAGCAACAAATAATAACTGGACTTCTTGATCGTTTGGTAAAGTGTCAAACGGTGGATTTTTCTGATGAATCATCTGTTGAACTGCATCATAATTATTACAAATACTGCAGAAGACCTACTGGAACCCGCATTGACCCAAGATTCTCACAGCAATCAGTCAAGTTTGATGAAGGAGAAATCATGGTTTGGGGTTACATTCAGTATGGGGGCGTGCGAGAGATCTGCAGAGTGGATGATCAACATCAACAGCCTGAGGTATCAAGACATTTGTGCTGCCCATTACATTACAAACCACAGGAGAGGGCAAACTCTTCAGCAGGATAGCGCTCCCTCTCATACTTCAGCCTCCACATCAAAGCTCCTGAAAGCAAAGAAGGTCAAGGTGCTCCAGGATTGGCCAGCCCAGTCACCAGACATGAACATTATTGAGCATGTCTGAGGTAAGATGAAGGATCAAGAATCAAGGCATGATCATATTTAATTTGGTAAAATAAGCGTAATCTACAGTAGAGGCCTTCGCCTTTCATATAAGACACTTCTGACACTAAATGATCAACTAGAAGTTATTATTTGTTGTTCCTAAAACTTAGATAGGCGACAAGACTTTTGTCAGCTAGTGTATATGTTAAGTAAACCTACTGTTAACCAGGTTACAGATTTTTTACTGTAGCATTTTTACAGTGTACCACATAGAGTAAGAAGTACTTTTTTATATTTTATTTGAAGAAGCTGCTGTTTGGAAGATGCGACAGGTCTGTTCTTTAGTCAATGATTTATAATTAACTGATTGGTTGACCACTTGACAAGTTTAGTTCTCTTTCACATGACATTTTCTACATGTATTTGGTGCCCGGCGAGTGTACATTTTGGACCTGCTGGAATCAAATGATTTTCATTCCTACGTTGAGCTTGAAATATTTCTTCCTGTTATTTCGAGAAGCGTCTTTAAGTTCTGTTATTTATAAGGCAGGAAGTGTGATGTAGATTTAAAAGGTTACCGACATCTTTTAACTCTTTTTCCTTTGATGTGGTTTGAACAAGTTTCGACCGTTGATGAGGGAGTTCATCCACGTCACCATTTTCTTGACACCTATGAGATTTCAAACAGAAGTCAATAAGATACTTAATATCAACTTCCCGTTTTAATACAGGAGACTGCACTGTTAAAATAACTGCATAGTAAACTGTTATGTGCTGTCATCATGGGAAAGATAAAATAAATCAGAAACGAGCTATTAAAACTATCATGTTTAGAAATGTGTTAAAATCTTCTTTCCGTTAATCAGAAATTGGGGGGAAATATAAAGGAGAGCTAATACGTCTGATTTCAACTGTATATTTTATTGCTTATTTAATATGTTGTTTCAAACTCAGAATTTCCACCATCAAAAGTCGACTGAGATCAAGATCCCATAATGCAGTTCATAACTGTAAATAAACAGAAAACACCTGTGAATCACAAAATATGGAAACTGGTAATCAACAGATATTTTTGGGCAATATACTTCATGTACACTCACCGGCCACTTTATTAGGTACACCTGTCTAACTGCTCGTCAACACAAATTTCAAATCAGCCAATCACATGGCAGCAACTCAATGCATTTAGGCATGTAGACATGCTCAAGAGGATCTGCTGCAGTTCAAACTGAGCATCAGAATGGGGATTTAAGTGACTTTGAACAGGACATTGTTGTTGGTGCCAAACAGGCTGGTCTGAGTATTTCAGAAACTTCTGATCTACTGGGATTTTCACACACAACATTCTCTAGGGTGTACAGAGAATGGTCTGAAAAAGAGAAAATATCCAGTGAGCGGCAGTTCTGTGAGCGCAAATGCCTTGTTGATGCCAGAGGTCAGAGGAGAATGGCTAGACTGGTTCCAGCTGATAGAAAGGCAACAGTAACTCAAATAATCACTCGTTACAACCGAGGTCTGCAGAAGAGCATCTCTGAACACACAACACGTCCAACCTTGAGGTGGATGGGCTACAGCAGCAGAAGACCACACCGGGTGCCACTCCTGTCAGCTAAGAACAGGAAACTGAGGCTACAATTCACACAGACTCACCAAAGATATTTTCTTGGCACACTTTGGGTCCATTAGTACCAATTGAGCATCATGTCAACACCACAGCCTGCCTGAGTATTGTTGCTGACCATGTCCATCCCTTTTTGACCACAGTGTACCCATCTTCTGATGGCTACTTCCAGCAGGATAACGCGCCATGTCATAAAGCGTGAATCATCTTAGACTGGTTTCACTGTACTCAAATGGCCACCACAGTCACCAGATTGGCATCATGGATGTGCAGATGACAAATCTGCAGCAACTGTGTGATGCTATCATGCCAATATGGAGCAAAATCTGTGATGAATATTTCCAGTATCTTGTTGAATCTATGCCATGAAGGATTAAGACAGTTCAGAAGGCAAAAGGGGCTCCAACCCGGTACTAGTAAGGTGTACCTAATAAAGTGGCCGGGGAGTGTATTTCATATCTCTGTTTTATTTTACTTCATCACTCCCACTTTACAATGAGCTTCCATTAGTTATTGTAAACAGTGCAAAAAATGCATGGTGAAAAAAATTTAAAATAAATCAAAAGAGTCGACTCTCAATCACCTGAACAAATCTTTATCTTTTCAATTCTTTTGCCTTCTACTGATCCATATCAGCACAATCAGAGTAACTCATTTGCATAATCCTCTCCTCCACATGACATAAAAACACTCTGAAATGGGCGTTTCAGCTCGCTCATGAAAAGACCAATCAAAATAGACTTTGCCACCTGGCCAATCAGAGCAGAGTTGCTTATGGATAAAATCTATATTGACTATATATATATATATATATGCAGTAGTAGTGCTTGTTATAAACAATGCATCTGTGCACTTCATTACTTTGTCCAAATTAATTTGTCCTCATAATCTTTAATCAAACAATCTTATTTTTGTCTCTCCCTTTGAAACAACTTCTCTTCACTTCTGGTCACGTGGAATGCCTTTAGGGCGGGGCTATCAGTCTTTTAAGGTGTGGCTATCTGTCTTTTAGGGTAGAGGGTGGGGCTATCAATGCGGGTTTCATTTCTGCCCTGCTTTTCTTCTATTCATCTTTGTTTATTTTGTTAGCCACGCCCATCTTCCAATGATCCAATCAGTTCTCCAAAGAACGGAAATATGCACCACCCTACATTTCAGAACCTTTTCAGTGGATGTACATCACGAAGTAAAAAGGATAATCTTCTGTTTCTTGCCAACTTAAAGACCTGAATTCATAAAAAAAAAATGGAAATGATTTTAAAATACCAAATGACCTACATTTTCTTTTTTTAAATAACTTATAGATGTTTTGTCTTATATCAAATTCGAAATGTCTTAAATAATAATTAGAATTTTGGGGATTTTATGTGATTTTAATCTTGTGTTTGCCATGTAAATACCCGTGATGGTGACAAGGCTTAAACATAATTAAACAAACAATGGTTATTAGCTTCCTAAATCTTTAAAAGTTTTATTATCATTTAGATTTTTTTAAAAGCGTACCTAAATTTGTACTTTTATATTATATCATCTTTGCATCAAATTACAAAAAATAAATAAATAAATAATTTGTGTGTGTGGGTTTTTTTTTTGTTGAGGTGTTTCTAATGCAGCGTCTCTGGGGACAGGACAGTAAATTTGACATTATTCTCTCTTCTGGCTGCCGTTATTATTCATTCATTCATTTTCCTACGGCTTAGTCCCTTTAATCATCAGCGGTTGCCACAGCGAAATGAACAACCAACTTATCCAGCATATGTTTTACACAGCAGATGCCCTTCCAGCTGCAACCCAGTACTGGGAAACACCCATACACTCTCTCATTCTCACACACACACACACACTCATACACTACAGTCAATTTAGTTCATCAATTCCCCTATAGCACATGTGTTTGGACTGTGGGGGAAACCGGAGCACACAGAGGAAACCCACACCAACACGGGGAGAACATGCAAACTCCACACAGAAATGCCAACTGGCCCCAGCCGGGACTCAAACCAGCGACCTTCTTGCTGTGAGGCGACAGTGCTAACCACTGAGCCACCGTGTCTCTCCCCGATATGAGTCTATTTCTTTTCCTTTTTCTGAAAGTCTAATGTTGTTTGAACCAGTTGGAATGCCAAAAATAAAATTGATTTGTTAATCTCAGGGTGGCACGGTGGCTCAGTGGTTAACACTGTGGCCTCACAGCAAGAAGGTCGCTGGTTCGAGTCTCGACAGGGTCAGTTGGCATTTCTGTATGGAGTTTGCATGTTCTCCCCATGTTGGCATGGGTTTCCTCCGGGTGCTCACAGTCTCCCACAGTCCAAACACAGGTGCTATAGGGGAATTAATAAACTGAATTGGCCGCAGTGTGTGAATGAGTGTGTATTGGATTCCATCTGGAAGGGCATCAGCTGTGTAAAACATATGCTGGAATAGTTGCCAGTTCATTCCGCTGTAGCGACCCTTGATAAATAAAGGACTAAGCTGAAGGAATATAAATGAATGTTGTACTCTCCCTTTCACTGCGCTCTAAGTTTACCAGTTGTAATGACTTCTGCTGCTGAGAAACCCGCAGATGTGAAAACTTGTGACAGTGTGGTTGTGTGTGTTTACCTGTGTGGTCTGCGTGTGATTCTGCGTCAGACGGTCAGCCAGCGGACTGTAGGCGTGTGCCGTCTGAGACTCACGGGTGACCACACGCCGCTCACTGGAACTTCAACTAGTAATCACTCCGGCTAGCTATCGGAAGCCTGGCGGGGAGGGAGGGCGTGGCTGCTGCCTGAGGGATTATGGGTAAGGCCATCTTTGGCGGTGTGATGTTAAAATAGCCTGTTTCGGTGTGGCATCTCTTTCTGGACTCTCGACGCTGGCAGAGCTTGTTTAACCCAGAAACTCTTTCATCTGAGCAGTACAATGTGTGTGTGTGTGTGTGTATCATGTATTCCTAATGTTTTGGGGACATATACAGTAGCAAGTACAGTACATTTTGACCTTGTGGGGATTTTTTTTTTATTCCCATTAAGAAACCGGCTCCTAAATTAGACAGAGTTAAGTATTTTGAACATGTAAAGCTGCAGATTGTTTCCTGTGAGGATTGGTTTAGGGGAAGATGGAGAGAATAGACCGTCTGTACAGTAGAAACATCATTACAGCTATAAGAAGTCCACATAAAGATAGCCGTACAAGTGTGTGTGTACACATACTTTGAATTTATCATGTTTGGCATAGCAATACCAGTATAGTTTGACCTTGTGGGAACTTTTTTTTTGGTTACTATGAAGAAACCCGCTCATAAATCTGACAGAATTAAGTATTTTGAAAGTATTGCAGTATTTCATCGATGTTTGATCACTTGTTTTCTTACGGTGACGCATATTTGGAGTTTGTGTTCTGCTCCAAGTACACACACACAGCAGTGAACTAGGGCTGCACGATTCTGGCTAAAATGACAACCATTTAGTTTTTCTACTTGAAATCAAGATCATGATTGTCTCATGATTCTGTAGATGTAAAATAAAGGTTAATATGAGTAGGCTATTATTTCTGTTTTCTCAAACATGGTACATGGGCAGCATATATAATATAATGAAGACTTGTGCACCAATCATTATGCTTCTCCCCAACTTATATAATAATTAGCTGAATCATAGAGATGCTGGATTAAGATCGTGTGGGGGGTAGAATTGAGATGATAATAATAAAGATTGTGATCTTTTTTTCGATTAATTGTGCAGCCCTACAGTGAACACACACACACACACCCTGAACATACACCTGGAGCAGTGTGGGATAAGCTATGTCATTGAAGGTGGTGAGAGTGCTGGTTTGTGTGTGTATGTGTCTGTAGATTTAGGCCATGTCCACACATACACAGCTATTTCTATTAGAGTTTTCCCCATATTTGGTTTTAAAGAAAAATCTCTGTCCAGATGAAAATGCAAAAACACACTGTGATGCATGTTAAGGGCTTTCAGGACCACACATAATGGAAAAACATATATGGTGTGATCAGCCCACAATTGTTTTACCCTATACGCCACTGATCATCAACTGGCGGCCCACAGGCCAAATCCGGCCTGCTGAGCCGTTCAATCCGGCCTGCGACTGGATTCCAAGATTGTGAGGATCAAAAAAGAAAATAGTGGTCCACACTATTAAAGCGACTAAAAATAACAACAACTGAGTCTCTTGTCAGAATAATCACCATTTATGACTATATTTAGGGTACACTTTGAAATGAGGACAGACTCAGACAGACCATGTGGCGTTAAGCATTTATTGTTTCAAACAGGTTTTAGAGTAAGTGAAGACCGGGTGGGGTGTAGGCGGAGTGCGCGCGACGTGTGTGTGATGAAGAGTAAGGAGGGATGCGGTGGAGAGGGGTGCGCAACAAATTTGAGGAGCAGGAGGAAGACGCGCGATTTCTGGGAGATTATCATTCGTTTGCGGGCATCCAGGAGTCTCTATTCATTGCGGGAGACTCACAGAACTTCCGGGAGACTTGGGATGTCTGCCTCAGGACTTAAAAAAGGAAGAAAAACAATCTGGCACAACTTAAAATAGCATTGGTAAATAAGTAACCATCCAGGGGTGCGTTTCCCAAAACCATCGTTAGCCAACTAAGGTCGCAAGTTCTGTCGTTACAAACATAGTTCGTTGATTTGCCGTTTCCCAAATCCATCGCTCCAACGAACATTCGCAAACTGCTTCGCAAACTTGAGCTCTTGAAACGACACCTCTGGAGCTGTAGTTAGAAACATAGTTCCTGGCTGTGTTCTATTCCCACTTATCCCCCCTATGCCCTATTCATTCAGAACATTCTAACATTCAAAGTTGGAATTATTAAAAATAAAAAAGCATTAAGGTCATCTCTCTTAGGTATAATTTGCTTTCAAAGTATTTTTACAGTTCAGTTTTAGCGATCTTCATGTTTACAATTGTGCTCCCTTCGCAGTGCACTTTGAAAACATTGATATCATTTTGAACACAGCCTCATGGCGAAAGCTATAGGTATATTTAAAAACGGAATTTATGTTGCGTCTCCAAAGCTTGTGAAAATAAAAAAAACATAGCATACGTTAATTATTTTATTTTATAGTGGGTTATTTATTAAGTATCTCTGCTGTATATGACATGGGTCTGTTGGTTAGAACTTTCTGCTGTGGTTTGCATGTGTCAAATTGTAATTTTTTTTTAAATAAATAAAAAATGTCCTAAATAATAATGATAATAATAATAATAATAATCATCATCATCATTAATATTATTAATATTATTCTTAAAGTAAATATATTTATAATAAATCGCCTCATTATTTATTTATTTATATGATTTATATATGATATTGGAATAGTGTTAGCTTTTGTACGTGATTTTATGTTTTCGAATAGAATATGTAATGTTCAACTTCTCAATAATATTAGTAAAGCAAACACAGGCCCTATATGTGCCATTTACTTATATTTTAAATAATATGTAAAACGAGTGCATGTTTTTACCAAAACTAATATTGGATTTTATTTTAAATGCTTGTTTGTGTAAAACAATATAATTCGCACAAGGAAATGATGGGGTTGTTCTCTAAAGAAGTTGCTCCACCCCGTTTAGAGCGTCATTATGGGCGTTTTACGTTATAACTAACGTGGTTCAAGCGATGGATCTGCGACAGAGAAACTAGGGGTTTTGGGAAACACTCATCACTACATTGTTTTTTTGCCAAACAAAGCATCGCACTTTGATAGTTCAGCCGCGAGTTACGTCGTTGTTTGGGAAACGCACCCCAGAACGAAACAGGTCACAAATAATGTTCGCACATCAAATGAAACGTTAAGTGGGCTTGAATTCAAATCACAATGCTGAAACGGGCTCCTCACAGTGCTTAATCAATAGCTTAAGTTACATTTCCCCTTGATGACTTAGCCTAATTGAGTTGAGGCAAAATATCTATCACTCCTAGTGGTTGACTGTGGTATAGGTGATGGGAGCCTGAATCATATGCCTTCAGTTTTGTAATGAAATTGAAAAAGTATAAACATTAAACATAATGTTGAGCCAAAATGAGATTTTTATTAGATTTTCTTCTTGGGGTTCCGGCCCCCAAGGAGACTGTCTAATAAAACTCTGGCCCTCTGACAAATATAGTTGATGACCCCTGCTATACGCCCTTCAGGAAAAAATGAAAATAAAAATTTTTTTTTTTTCTATTATTTTGAGGAATTTAGTTATTTTAAAAAAACATGTTTTTGTGCTGTTAAATTGGTCACAGGTCATTTTTTTAACAATAACAACAACACAGTTTGCACAGATGATATTGACATATAACTTATTATTTGCATACTTCATCTTAATAGCAATAACGGTCTTTTCATGAGCTGCAATATTAGTTTCATCTCAGTGAACGCATGCTCTTTAGCGATTGTGAACGCGGTGTCAGTTGCACGACTGGCAGCATCATAACCATTAAATGAAGGAGTAAATAACGTTAGAACATCTCCTGCTTAATGTGTAGATTCAGTGGCAAACACTGTTACCTGAAAACTCCGTCCCACCGGCTTTATAATGAATGCTTTACTCATTTTCATAGCGGACTTTAAACACTGGAAGTCTTTTATCCACTCTTCAAAAAGTGTAAATGCTGGATTGACATTCAGCACATGATCACTAATCAGATGTGCCATTATTAGTAACTTTAGGTGCTTTCTAAAACTAAATCTGTCAGTGTTGTTTTCATTCTCTCGTATCCAGACCTTTACGTTTTCGCGGCTGTAGCTCCCTGTCATCGGAACTGAGTGATTGACAGCTGATATTAACCAATCCATTCGTGTTCTGTTCTAGCACAGTGGGCCAATAAGAAGAGTTTGAAGGCGGGTGCAAGCATTGCGGGTTTTGTTTACTGCAGCTAGTTGGCACGTCAACTGTTTCAAACCATTCCTGAGCGCTGCGTTTGGTGTTTTTAGGTGCAAAGATGCGTAATGCTTGAATGCCTCCTAATTCTGTGCATGTGGTGAACATTTTGCTTTGAAAACTGGTCGCACGACATCAATTTTATGCACTCGCACAAATGCTCCCAAATATATTTTGAGGACACATAGATAAAATTTCGAGTGCATATGCGACCAAAACAGTCACAGTTTCGAGCCCTGATGTTTATTTTCCCCCCAATTTCTGTTTAACAGAGATATTTTTTTCAGCGCATTTCTAAACATAATAGTTTTAATAACTCATTTCTAATAACTGATTTATTTTATCTTTGACATTATGACAGCACATAATATTTGACTAGATATTTTTCAAGACACTTCTATACAGCTTAAAGCTGCGGTCACACTGCACTTTTCTCCCCAT
Source organism: Danio kyathit (assembly GCA_903798195.1). Classification (NCBI taxonomy): domain Eukaryota; kingdom Metazoa; phylum Chordata; class Actinopteri; order Cypriniformes; family Danionidae; genus Danio; species Danio kyathit. Next base: position 5,573,680 of record LR812539.1, read on the forward strand.
AGACTTCCATTCATACACACGCAAATGCGTCAGACCGGAAACCCAAGCTCATGCGGCAAGTTTCGCTGGTTGCTGTGTTGGAAAGTTCAAGCTTGGCGAACTCTGACCCGCGAAATCACATCACTTGACTGTGTGAGACCAATCGAGGATCAAAACATGACCTCTTTGGACAGAAATGTAAAATATGGACCAATCGGTCACTTTTTTAGATGTCTGATCATCTTGTTTAATCCCACCCCTTTTCGCAGCGCGGTACAACAGAATTTTGCACGCTTAAACTCTAGTGTGACCACAGCTTAAGTTACATTTGAAGGCTTAACTAGGTTAATTAGGTTAACTAGGCAGGTTAGGGTAATAAAGCAAGTTCAAGAGTTCACACTTAGCTGATGATTGATTATAAAGCTTGTTTGGCATGCTGTCCTGGGAGTGAGCCCTGATGTTATAAGATCCTCGAGCCCGGGGCTCCCTCCCGTTGCAAGGCGAGAGGGGAGTTTGAGCTCAGGTAGAACTCGAGAACTAACCTACAGTAGAAGCTAATGAACATATAGATATTGCTCTTAGGAGATAGCTACCTGCTAAGTGCCTGTCTATGGTGCTAATTTGGATTAGTCAATTAACTTAAGTTGCATGTTTTTGGACTGTGGGAGGAAACCAGGGGAAACCCAAGCAAGCACGGGGAGAACGTGCAAACTCCACACAGAAACGCCTGCTGGTTTTGTTAATGGCCAGAACCAAGACGTTCTTGCTGTGAGGCAACAGTGCTAACCACTGGGCCACTGTGCCACTCATCTAGAAAAGGAGGGGAGGAGTAGGGATGGAAAGAGGGGATTTCTTCAAAACGAAAATGTCTGTGGTATGAAACCTGCTCTTATAGTGGCCTAGGAATCATCTGATTGGTGAATAATCAATTGGATAATGCGGGGCAGCTGCAAGCAATTATAAGCACATGATCCTCTCGAAATTAGTTTATAAATAAACTTCACTTATTGTATAATGGTGGTTTGTTCTGTAGACTAACGAAAAAAAAATTGCTTAAAGGGGCTAATAATTTTGACCTTAAAATTGTTTTAAAAAAATTCAAAACTGCTTTTATTCTAGCCGAAATAAAACAAATAAGACTTTCTCCAGAAGAAAAAATATTATCAGACATACTGTGAAAATTTCCTTGCTCTGTTAAACATAATTTTGGAAATATTTAAAAAGGAAAAAAAAAGTCAAAGGAGGGCTAATAATTCTGACTTCAACTGTATATCCGTCTTTAAGTTGACTACAGAAGTGAATATTTGCTATTGTATACAGTAATCCTTAATAGTTGGATCTATCCAAATATTTAAAGTCTGCATAAAAATGGAAGCTGTGGACGTTTTTTTTTTTTTTTTCATTATATTGTGATGCAGTTCCTACAAAAACGAAATATTAAATGAAACAACAGTGGGCGTGGCTTGTTTTTTCTACAGCTTGCTGATTGGATGTAGTAAAGTAGGCATTTCATTCAGAAAGATGGAGAAAAGGGTTTGGGGAGGGTTACTACAACATAACAGACTCCTCCTCCTCACTATTTTTGTTTGTTGTCAAAACTGACAGCTGGAGGGGGCGTGGTTAAGTATGTTTGCCACGCCCAATACCTCAGACAGACCTTGACAAGCAGTGCGTTTTCAGATATCAATTAAAGATTACAAGGTCAAACTATTAATTTTTTTTCTTGATGACATGCACAGATGAATTGTTCACCACACAGCTAGCAATGTGAGCTAACAAAATCAATATGGCTAGATTTGATTTCATGCGTACTTTAATCTAGAGCACTTTCAACCTACAAAGGGTACCAAAGTGCTGCACATAAAAACACAAACTACATACAAACAGCCCAAATACATAAACCTACAACACTTGATTAAAAGCTACAGTAAATAAAGTAAGAGTGTTGATTTTTGGGCCGTGAGAGTCAGAGACGCTCCTCTTCTTCTTCTTCTGCAGCAGGTGACAGACTCTGTGCTTTTCAGATGAGAAGCAGTGTTTGAGGAGGTCTGTGAAAGCTCGTCTGATCTCTGTGTCACGGTGTGTGTGTGTGAGAGTGTGTGTGAGAGTGTGTGTGTGTGTTTTCTTATGTAATGTGTGATTCAGAAGTGTGAGCGGGCCGCTGGAGTTTGGGTGGTTGCTATGATTTGCCCCTCTCCTGGGCGGACGGAGGGAGTGCTGATCATTCACTCTCTTTAAAGACACCCACACACACACACACACATTCACTTAGAGACCCAGCAGGACAGCCGTACACTCCCGCTCTTTTATATAAGCTAATTGTAATGTCTGTAGACTAGCGTGCTTTCAGTTTGGGGGGAAATGGAAGCTAATAAAGAAGCATCAGCTAACAATAATAATAATTTATAATATTATTTAACATAATCCGTTGTGCCTGGTTATGTTTTGGTGGTACATTTACATGTTGTGTTACTTTAATTATATTTTGTATAAATTTAATTTGACCCTAATAATAATAATAATAATACGCAGCACGGTGGCGCAGTGGGTAGCACGATTGCCTCACAGCAAGAAGGTCGCTGGTTCGAGCCTCGGCTGGGTCAGTTGGCATTTTTGTGTGGAGTTTGCGTGTTCTCCCCGTGTTGGTGTGGGTTTTTTTGGGTAAGCTAAGTTGTCCGTAGTGTATGAGTGTGTATGGGTGTTTTCCAGTGATGGGTTGCAGTTGGAGGGGCATCTGCTGTGTAAAACATATGCTGGATAAGTTGGCGGTTCATTCTGCTGTGGCGACCCCTGATTAATAAAGGGACTAAGCCGAAAAGAAAATGAATAATAATAATAATAGTAATAATAATAGCTGTCATGGCAATTCTGTTCTAGACTAAGCTAATTATAATGAATATAGACTAGCGTTGCTGATTTTGGGGAGGGAAAGAAACAAAAAATAGAAATATTGTCTATAGTAATATTAATACTACTACTAATAATAATAATGATATTATTTAACATGAAAATTGTAAATAATGTTGTAGTCTATAAGCTAACTGTAATGATTCTAGACTAGCACTGCTCAATTTGGTGGAAAGAAACAAAAATAGAAATATTGTCTATTATAATAATAATAATAATAAAAATAATAATAATATAAATAATAATGTTTAATGTTAAAAATGTTTATTTATATTTAACAATCGGTTGTACCTGGTTGGAGGAAAGAAACAAAAATAGAAATATTGTCTATAATAATAATAATAATAATAATAATAATAAGAATATAAATAATAATGTTTAACGTTAAAAATGTTTATTTATATTTAACAATTGGGTGTACCTTGTTATGTTTTGGTGGTACAATTATATGGTGTTAATTGAATTATATTTTGTATAAATTTTTTTGACCCTAATAAAGAACTATCAACTATAATAATAATAATAAAAATAATAATAATAATAATAACATTTTCCCCGTGTTCGCGTGGGTTTCCTCCGGGTGCTCCGGTTTCCCCCACAGTCCAAACATAGGTGAACTGGGTAAGCTAAAATTGGCCATAGTGTATGTGTGTGAATGAGAGTGTATGGGTGTTTTCCAGTGATGGGTTGCAGCTCGAAGGGCATCTGCTGTGTAAAACATATGCTGGACTAAGCCGAAAAGAAAATGAATGAACAAATAATAATAATAATAATAATAATAGTAATAATAATGTTAGCTGTCATGACAATTCTGTATACAGTAGTCTAAGCTAATTATAATGAATATAGACAAACGCTGCTCAATTTGGGGAGGGAAAGAAACAAAAAATAGAAATATTGTCTATAATAATATTAATACTACTACTACTACTAATAATAATAATAATAATGTTATTTAAATTGTAAATAATGTTGTAGTCTATAAGCTAACTGTAATGATTCTAATTACGCCATTTTTTTATGACACTGTATAACAATACTTAATATTTTTACAGAACTGTGACAGTTGGGGTTAGGGTTGGGGTAAGGGTAGACGATAATAAAATACAATAAATCAGAAATTTCATAAATAACAGAAATAATTATCGTTAACTTCCGGCCGCAAACGTATCCGATCTAGCAACAACCCGACTAGTCGGCATCTTTATCTACCACAGCTAATTTGTTGGGCGGATGAGGCGATATCGCCATCTGCAGGGTGCTGAAGGTACTGTATGCTATTTATGAGCTAAATCATGTGAACATGAATTAGCAGCTTGCCTAATACCAGGTGTTTAATTAGCAACATGGCTGCAGCCAGTGATGAAGCCGAAGCTTGAATTTATATGTAGTTTACTAAGCTGAAAAATAACAGTGCTCCTCTTTGTTTAATTTTAATACAGAGAAAACATCTTAATCAATTGAAAAACTACTCAAAATAAAAATATTGCCCCCCTCTGATACTGAGAGATGAATCACATCAAAGTCAGCTCTGATTTATTTTACTACGTTTTACTATCTTTTTTTTTATTATTATTAATTGTTTGTGCCTTTTTTGAACATTTGAGTTTGACTGAGACTTTTTGTTCTATTTTTAAATATGTTTTATTCTGCCATTTTGAAACATTAAGGTGTTAAATTTAATTTATATATTAGGAAAATTAAACATTTCTTGGTGTTCTTTGAGCCTACATTCAGTATGAGTAAAGTACTTAACTTCTTTTAATATCGGATACTTTAATACTTTTACTCAAGTCTTATTGGAATTGGTGACTTGTAACTTGTAATGGAGTAATTTTTACAGTAAGGTATCTGTACTTTTACTCAAGTATGGTTTTCAGGTACTCTTTACACCTCTGTTAGTTAGCCAATCAGATTAATCCAAACTCACTATAAGTAGCCTAGCAAAAATTACTCCCTTATCTTCATTTCCCGAAGAAACCCCCCATCCACCCCTTCTCCCCCTTTCTTTCTTTACCACGGGGAGCTCTCGAGAACTACCTGATCTCGTACTCCCCTTACATGCTCAATCGACCAGGCGGGAGCCCTGGGCTCAATTATCTCAGAGCTCAGGGTTCTCTCCCTGGACAGCATGCCTAACCTGCTAATAGCGTCAAGCAATATCTAAGTGTGAACTCTTGAAAAGGTTTTTAGACTCTCTGTGTTTGATTTTCTTTTTATACACACGATTATGCTGTCAAACTGTTGTATAAACGCAATATCACACGAGTAGCAGTACAATATTGCTGTATCACAACGCACGCCTCCCACCAGTGCTGATATACAGCCATATCGCACTGCTACTCATGTGATATTGATAATTGATATTGCTCATATATTTATATATATATATATATAGTATTATGTATTGTGTGATATAAATGTTTTTATACATACTGTATTTATAATAATTGTTTTTTCTAGTAATTCCGATTATTGAGAGAAAATTAAGACAATTTAAAGGTGCTGTATGTAAGTTTTTGACTCTTCTAAAGCATAAAAATACAATAATATGTGTGCAGATATTTAAGAAACATCCCAAGTGAACATACGTGTTTAACTGAAAAACAATGCTGAAGTCAGATATTCTGCTTTGAAAATGGTTTTTCCGTGCCGGAACGCTGTCTTTGTTTAGGTAATTTTCACATGCACATGCCAGTTTAGCCAATTATAATTCAGCACCCCGGGTTGCCTTGTTGGAAAACAGCATATTTCATTCATTCATTCAGAAAGCCTCTGAAAGCATGCGTCCATGAGCGAAATGCTACAGTGTAGTGGAAAGTATCAGATGTCCAAATGAGACAGATTCAGTTCCACATGACGTTAATTAGCAAATGACATAAATATTAGGAACGTGAGCAGGTTACATCGCGTGTCCTAACAACACGCTGTGACGAGATTGTTATGAGTGATGAGCCATTTGGCTGTTTGCACCACAAAACACGGCAGAAATGTAAATACAGCCTTTCAGAAGCACAGAATTTGCACTCACTCACAAAACGGTAAGGTTTAGAATCTATTTAATACATGTTAACCCTCTTTAACATCATTAAAGGTGAAGTGAACTTTCTGCTTTCAGTATATGGTAATACACGTCATGTAAAATGCATTCAAACTCGCATTGTTAGCATTTAGCACTGAATAAAGCACACGAGGCTTACCTGAGGTGATCTGTCATAGGTTTCTGTTGTTCAGCTGTGAGAAATAGAAGCCGCTTCTAATAAATCAATTCGAGGTGTTGGTTAGAACCAAAACTCCTTTTAATATGGAGAATATTCCCTCAATCGCGTGTCGTTGCTTTTATTTAGAACACAGTTTAAAATCACTCAAACTGGCAACCCGGCGTACCTTTATTATGATTCAGGACTGCAATACCTAGTTCAACCACTGGGTGTCAAACTTACATACTGCACCTTTAAATGTATAAATTTCATTCATTCATTCATTTACTGTACCTTCAGCTTAGTCCCTCAATTAATCAGTGGTTGCCACAGCAAAATGAATCGCCTACTATTCCAGCATATGTTTTACGCAGCGGATGCCCTTCCAGCTGCAACCCAGTGCTGGGAAACACCCATGCACACACACACACACACACACACACACACACACACACACACACACACATTTGTTTTTGTGAAAAGTGGGTACATTACATAGGTTTCCATTAATTTTCATTTCATTGTATATTATATTGCCCTCACCCCACCCTACCCCTAAACCCAACCATCACAGGAGACAGTGTACAGCTTTACTCCCTGAAAAAACTCATCCTGTGTGATTTAGAAGCTTTTTGAGAAGTGAGGACGTCACCAATGTCCTCATATTTCACCTGCTTTTGTAATAATACCTCTGTCATACCTTTGTCATTATACAGATTTGTGTCCTGATATGTCACAAAAACACGTACACACACACACACACACACACACACACACACACACTACAGGCAATTAAGTTTATTCAATTCACCTATACCACAGGTGTTTGGACTGTGGGGGAAACCGGAGCACCCGGAGGAAACCCACACCAACACGGGGAGAACTTGCAAACTCCACACAGAAATGCCAACTAGCACAGCCAAGACTCGAACCAGCGACCTTCTTGTTGTGAGGCTACAATGCTAACCACTGAGCCACCGGGCTGCCCCTGTATAAATTTGTAATATATAGACACACACACACACACACACACACACACACACACACACACACACACACACACACCTTGTAAGTGATCAGACTTGACGGATGTGAATCTCCTGAGGAAAGAAAGAAGTAGGGAAGTAAAGCCAGCTGCCAGCGTGTATCACACACACAGACGCACACACACACACGCGCTTAATTACAGGAGCGCTTTGAGCAGATTTAGCCGGGATGCTAACCAGAGAGGAGGAGGCAGAGGACGAGCTCTGAGCGGGACTGAACCGCAGAGGCGACGGCAGGATATTTCAGTCTCAGCTTCACTCTCATTATTTATCTGAGTTCAAGAACACACAACCTACAATTCAGCACTGCAGATGGGCAACACCAGCAGACCCTCCCACAACACACACACACACACACACACACACACACACACTACAGACAGCTATACCACACACTCTACAGACAAATATAACACACACCACAGACAAATATACCACGCACACTACAGACAAATGTACAACACACACACACACACTCTGCAGACAAATATATAACACACACCCACACTGCAGACAGATTATACACGTACACCCCCACACACACTACAGACAAATATACAGCACACACAAACAGAGACTACACACAGTGATACCTTACACTCTACAGACAAATATACAGTACATCACACACTCACTACAGACAATTATACACACACATACACTGCAGGCAAAAATATAACACACACACACACTACAGACAAATGTACAGTACACACATACAAACACTGTACAGACAAATATACAACACACACTCACTACACACGCATGCACATGCACATACACTGCAGACAAATAAATAACACACACACACACATACACATCCACTGCAGACAAATATATAACACACACACACACACTACAGGCAAATATACAACACACATACAAACACTCTACAGACAAATATTTAACAGACACTCACTACAAAGATTAAACACACACACACACATGCACACACATACACATCCACTGCAGACAAATATATAACACACACACACACACATACACTGCAGACAAATAAATAACACACACACACACATACACATCCACTGCAGACAAATATATAACACACACACACACATACGCTGCAGACAAATATATAACACACACACACACATACACTACAGACAAATATACAACACACATACAAACACTCTACAGACAAATATTTAACAGACACTCACTACAAAGATTAAACACACACACACACATGCACACACATACACATCCACTGCAGACAAATATATAACACACACACACACACATACGCTGCAGACAAATAAATAACACACACACACACATACACATCCACTGCAGACAAATATATAACACACACACACACATACGCTGCAGACAAATATATAACACACACACACACATACACTACAGACAAATATACAACACACATACAAATATTTAACAGACACTCACTACAAAGATTAAACACACACACACACGCACACACATACACATCCACTGCAGACAAATATATAACACACACACACACATACACTGCAGACAAATATATAACACACACACACACATACACTACAGACAAATATACAACACACATACAAACACTCTACAGACAAATATTTAACAGACACTCACTACAAAGGTTAAACACACACACACACACACACATCACACACATACACATCCACTGCAGACAAATATATAACACACACACACACACATACGCTGCAGACAAATATATAACACACACACACACATACACTACAGACAAATATACAACACACATACAAACACTCTACAGACAAATATTTAACAGACACTCACTACAAAGATTAAACACACATGCACACACATACACATCCACTGCAGACAAATATATAACACACACACACACACACATACGCTGCAGACAAATATATAACACACACACACACATACACTACAGACAAATATACAACACACATACAAACACTCTACAGACAAATATTTAACAGACACTCACTACAAAGATTAAACACACACACATGCACACACATACACATACACTGCAGACAAATATATAACACACACACACACACATACACTGCAGACAAATATATAACACACACACACACACATACACTGCAGACAAATATATAACACACACATACGCTGCAGACAAATATATAACACACAAACATGCACTAGACAAATTATACACGTACACACACACACATACAAACTCTACAGACAAATATTTAACAGACACTCACTACAAAGATTAAACACACACACACACATGCACACACATACACATCCACTGCAGACAAATATATAACACACACACACACATACGCTGCAGACAAATATATAACACACACACACACATACACTACAGACAAATATACAACACACATACAAACACTCTACAGACAAATATTTAACAGACACTCACTACAAAGGTTAAACACACACACACACACACATCACACACATACACATCCACTGCAGACAAATATATAACACACACACACACACACATACGCTGCAGACAAATATATAACACACACACACACATACACTACAGACAAATATACAACACACATACAAACACTCTACAGACAAATATTTAACAGACACTCACTACAAAGATTAAACACACACACACACGCACACACATACACATCCACTGCAGACAAATATATAACACACACACACACACATACGCTGCAGACAAATATATAACACACACACACACATACACTACAGACAAATATACAACACACATACAAACACTCTACAGACAAATATACAACACACATACAAACACTCTACAGACAAATATACAACACACATACAAACACTCTACAGACAAATATTATCAGACACTCACTACAAAGGTTAAACACACACACACACACATCACACACATACACATCCACTGCAGACAAATATATAACACACACACACACACACACATACGCTGCAGACAAATATATAACACACACACACACATACACTACAGACAAATATACAACACACATACAAACACTCTACAGACAAATATTTAACAGACACTCACTACAAAGATTAAACACACACACACACATGCACACACATACACATCCACTGCAGACAAATATATAACACACACACACACACATACGCTGCAGACAAATATATAACACACACACACACATACACTACAGACAAATATACAACACACATACAAACACTCTACAGACAAATATTTAACAGACACTCACTACAAAGATTAAACACACATGCACACACATACACATCCACTGCAGACAAATGTATAACACACACACACACACATACGCTGCAGACAAATATATAACACACACACACACATACACTACAGACAAATATACAACACACATACAAACACTCTACAGACAAATATTTAACAGACACTCACTACAAAGATTAAACACACACACATGCACACACATACACATACACTGCAGACAAATATATAACACACACACACACACATACACTGCAGACAAATATATAACACACACATACGCTGCAGACAAATATATAACACACAAACATGCACTAGACAAATTATACACGTACACACACACACATACAAACACTACAGACAAATATATATCACACACACACACACACACACACACACACACACACACACACACACACACACACACACACACACACACACACACACACACACACACACACACACAAGCACTGCAGACAAATATATAACACACACACATACAGACAAATATAGAACACACACATACAAACTCGGAGGGATGCCGCTAGAGGGAGAAAGTTAGGACGATTCTAAGGGCCCCTGTATTTTGTGGGCCCCCAGAGATATTATTAGGGGCCCACGTCCACAACTCCAGTATATAACACAATATATATACAAATGTACAAACTACAGACAAATACATATAACACACCCACTATTGACAAATACACTCACCGGCCACTTTATTAGGTACACCTTAGTACCCCGGTACCAGTGGTTAGACCCCTTTTGCCTTCAGAACTGTCTTAATCCTTCGTGTCATAGATTCATCAAGGTACTGGAAATATTCCTCAGAGATTTCACTCCATATTGACATGATGGCATCACACAGTTGCTGCAGATTTGTCGGCTGCACATCCATGATGCAAATCTCCCATCACACCTCTACTGGATTGAGATCTGAGATTCTCCTCTGACCTCTGGCATCAACAAGGCATTTGCGCTCACAGAACTGCTGCTCACTGGATATTTTCTCTTTTTCAGACCATTCTCTGTACACCCTAGAGATGGTTGTGCGTGAAAATCCCAGTAGATCAGCAGTTTCTGAAATACTCAGACCAGCCCGTCTGGCACCAACAACCATGCCACGTTCAAAGTCACTTAAATCCCCTTTCTTCCCTATTCTGATGCTCGCTTTGAACTGCTGCAGATCGTCTTGAGCATGTCTACATGCCTAAATGCATTGAGTTGCTGCCATGTGATTGGCTGATTAGAAATTTGCGTTAACGAGCAGTTGGACAGGTGTACCTAATAAAGTGGCCGGTGAGTGTATATCAAATATACAAAGATATAACACACACAAACAACAGATAAATATACAACAGGCATACACAAGCACCACAGACAAATGTATATATACTCACTACTCAAATATATATATAATCATGCACTCACTACAGACAATTATACACACAGACACACACAACTGACTCTCAAACACTACACACAACACATACTTCACCTGAATACACAGCATATTTAAATGCATATAAAGCAGGATTGACTGTAATTTCCACTCAAGTTATGTTATTTCCACTTGAGTTAGTGTTTACTGTAGTTTAGTCTGAATATACTGTGCTTGAGTGCTGTGATGACGCTCCAGTCACGTACGCGGGCCAGTCTGGGGTTACCTTTGGCTTCATCTGCTGATAGATTGGCTTGATGAAGTGTTTTCACACTTCAGCTGAGAGATTGACTGAGCGGTGTGTGTTTTTTTTTGATGTCCATCAGTGTTTTTAATAGCGCTGTAACGGAGCAGCAGAGAGTGATCGGTGCTGATGCGTTCACTAACGCCTGCTGACCAGTTCACATACACCCACTGTGTGATCCATACTGGCCTGACAGAATCTGCAGACATTTTTTTGTGATTCAGATTTTTATTTTGTATTTTTCCCCATTTATTTCTGCTTCTGAAATGCATTATGAGATTATGACCTTTCTCCAAACAACTTTTGACCTTGAAAAGTTGTAAAAAGTGACTTTTATTAACAGTTTAATAGTTAGCAGTTCTATATTGTCTGGGTTTGTGTTGTATATTACACTACAAAAACCTTGTAAATAACTGCCAGTACACTGTAAAAAATGGCCGTGATTTCAACAGTAAAAAACTGTAAAAAAATGCTACAGTAAAAATCTGTAACCTGGTTAACAGTATGTTTTCTTAATATATATGGCGAATAACCGTAAATTGACTTTCCCAGAATTCCCTGCATGGCACATCACTTTTTATGCATTTTGTTGACATTACTATGGATCTTTTTAGTTGTTTCCCCATCAGTAATGTACATTAGAGATTTATGTTACATCAAATGTTGATAAACTATGTTTATTTCATGACTTTAATTTTATGCGTGTTACCCAACTGTGCCACAAGCCTGCTTTTGAGTGAAGGTCTCGGCCGTTAGATCGCCCCCTGGGGGCTGGCTGCAGTACAAGTCATAAAGCCTGCCTCCTCCGTGTTAATGAAGGAGACATGAGCCTAGGGCTGGGCGATATGGCAAAAAAAAAATCTAGATTTTTTTAAGTTTTTTTTTTTTTTTTTTTTTTTTTTTTTACTGTGTAACTATAGTCAACTTAAAACATCACAACAACATGACTGAAGTAACAATCTCTTTATAAGTAACTTAAAAAACCATCTGGTTAAGGAACATGTATTTTTAATGGCCATACATACATAAATTGGTCAACAAGGTGTAGCCTATTACATTCCTATAGACAAATTCCTGCTTGATGTTTTAGAAAATATTTGTGCGTAGCTACACCACCCAGTATATATTAAAGATCACCGTGAACAACAAAAAACCCACAGAAACCTGTTACATATCTATCTATATTTAAACGTCTATCTTATATTTAACTGAATCGTATAACAGCCTATAGCTGAAATGTTGAAAATTGCTTAAATTATTTTTATAAAACATTTGTCAAAACGTATTGATATTTTTTTGGAGTAAAAACAATACCGACATTTAAGAATCCATATTAATTTGATTTATTCATTCACTTGACTTGTTTATTGGTGCACGTATGGGTTATGATTTCATTCATAGCTACAGTACCTTGGACAGCTACTGTGCCACTCTGTAAAGCTTTCAAGCAAAAGTCCAAATTAAAGAAATATTTGACTTTCTGCGGTGACAGCCGACATTCACAACACGCCGTAACCGTCCTTCAGGTGGTGCGTGGGTATAAAAACCAGACGACTGGGCTTTGAATTAGGTGCAATTATTTTCTCGTTGTTCAAAGACTCTGCAAGTTCGTGTTCCATGGATATATGTTGTTGTTGATTCTATGCGCAGCAGGAAAAAAAGGCTTTCAGCAGTGCATGTAGTCGCTGGTAAAGTTCTCACCCAGATAAGAGCGATCTGTGCTACCGAATACAGCGCAGCATGCAATAAACTCACGCTCAGTCAGGCGAAGTAAAGGTCTCATTGCCTATATGTCAATCAAATGAATTAAGCTCTAGCCACGAATAAAACTTTTAGCCTATTTCATTATTTGTGTAATGTATATAGTGTAATCAGGGCCGGAGCAAGCTGAACTGGCGCTCTAGGTGAACGCCCTCAACCCGAAAGTGAAATAGAAACTTACCGGTTTGCGGATGAAAGTGAGGACCGGGGGGTTCTCGCTCACTATTCTGCCGCCCAAGGCGGCCGCCTAGGTCGCCTCTATGGACGCGCCGGCCCTGAGCTTGATTTATACTTTCGCCTGGCGCCGCATCGCGCGCCTCCGCTGACTGCCCGCGCACCTCGCGACAATGGGCTAGCGCGCTTGCGCTGAGCCAGCTGTCGTAGCTCATCAACAGAGCCGCGACGCCAACACACAGAATCTGTCAGCACAATTCAGCACAGTTGTCTAACAGTTTAAAACGGTTTGGCACGATAGTGGAAAACCTGCTTTAATATTTTTATTGAAAAAATCGCGATACCTCGATTTAATAAAAAATTAAATCGTCTTAACCTAAATTCGAATTAATCGAAAAAAATCGCCCAGCCCTACATGAGCCCAAATAAAAAAATGAATTACACTTGCAATAAAATGTTCTGAAAGATGGTTCTGGTCAGTTAAGGCACTGGTTATCAGCTGATATAGGTGCAGATCTTCATTTCTGTAAAGAGTATGTTTTGAGCAGTAATTTAAAGCTGGGCGTGTCATTGTGATTGACAGCTGTGATTGACAGTTTCTCAAAGCAGACGTCGGAGCTTCGGCAGGAGACTTAAGTGTTATTCAATTTCTGTGTTATTTTACCATGATAAAATGAGTTGCTCAGCAGTAAACTATAGTTTTTGACATACAGGATCTGGTGGAACACTGTTTATTCGGTAAGGTCAGGGCTTTATCAGTTTGCTGATACACGCCTAACCACCCAGATAGCAAAATGCACTCGGGCCAGTTCCGGCTACACTCTCGCCTGCCGGAGACTTACCCCTTGGCCCGACTCCGTCCGCTGTACCTATACCACCTACTGTACCTACAATCGGGCCAGATGTGGCGGCCGTTAGCAAGCCGACGCTGCCGCTTTCGAGCCGGAATCGGCTCGCGAGTAATGTGCACTGCGGCCCGGAGCCGGCACAATTAAATCTTCATTATATAAAACCGCACCTTTGTTAACGTTATTACAACCATTTGTGTTGATAAAACAGCAAACGCAGGCTAATGTGTAAACGCAAAGTGTACATTAGCGAGCCTTTGTTATAGTGCAGACACCGGCGGTCAAGTGAGAAGTTCGGGGGGCGTGGTTGATTTGATGTACAAGCATTTGGTTGGAAGTTCGATTCCGCAGCTCCTCCTCTGGCTTCATCAGGCAGTCCTTCTGCGCATGCCCAGGCTCCAATTTCAACAGTCTTTTGCGACAGTTTGTGCCCGTCACAAGGCATTTTTTGCTTCACAGCGTTTAATGGAAAATGGTGCTGTCGCGTCGTCTATATTTTATACAGTCATTGGTGTTACCATACTGGTGTTTAGTAGCTGTGTAAATGACACTGAGCACCTTCTATACTCTAATTCACTTTTCTGCGTGTGGGAAAAGTTGTTTGTGATGAGCGTCGGTTCATTATGTAACTTTCTCATCACCACCTGCATATGGCTGTGATAACGTGTCTATATGTGTAACAAAAGATGAGATGTGTAGATGTTGGTAATTCAAAATACAGACATGTTACCTCTATAAATTAATCAAATACGGTAGTTTACTGTAAAAATTCGAAATTACTTTTAGGGTTTGTACCGTATTTTTAACGGTGAACTACTGACAACCACAGCTGCTGTTTTTTTTACCGTAAATTTTACGGATTTATTTTTTTTTACAGTGTACATTTTCTGTTATTTTACTCCATATATATTATTTCTTACACTTTATGTTATTTCAAACGACTAAAATGTCAATAAAAGTTGAATTTTCAAAATCAAAAAGTGGACAGAGCAGAGATCAACATCCCATAATGCAATTCACAATAAACCTTGCTGTGAGGCGACAGTGCTAACCACTGAGCCACCGTGCTACCCTATATTATTTATATTACATACAAACCTTTAACCTTCTGCTTCATGCATGAAGTCAGTCAGGACATTATTATTGAATGTGTATTAATGAATCTGCTGGAGTTTAATGAAGCAGTTCTGCTGTATTATAGTGCTGTAAAGTTAAATGCTCATTACTGACAGAAGATCATCAGGCATCAGGAAACTCCTCCACAATCTCTGGAAATGCCCTGAAAGCTTCGTGTTGAGTGTATATTCTGACGGAGAGATGTATGCAAATGACAAACTCATTACGCAAGGGTCAGAACCATCCTACACACACACACATACACAAAGACAAGCACATACACATATACTGTACACAACAATAGAATAACATAAAAACGTAAACACTTCCATTAATGTAACACACACACACACACATAACAAAAGAAAAGTGTAAACGCTTCCATTAATGTAACACACACACACATAACAAAAGAAAAGTGTAAACGCTTCCATTAATGTAACACACACACACATAACAAAAGAAAAGTGTAAACGCTTCCATTAATGTAACACACACACACATAACAAAAGAAAAGTGTAAACGCTTCCATTAATGTAACACACACACACATAACAAAAGAAAAGCGTAAACGCTTCCATTAATGTAACACACACACACATAACAAAAGAAAAGTGTAAACGCTTCCATTAATGTAACACACACACACATAACAAAAGAAAAACGTAAACGCTTCCATTAATGTAACACACACACACATAACAAAAGAAAAGCGTAAACGCTTCCATTAATGTAACACACACACACATAACAAAAGAAAAGTGTAAACGCTTCCATTAATGTAACACACACACACATAACAAAAGAAAAGTGTAAACGCTTCCATTAATGTAACACACACACACATAACAAAAGAAAAACGTAAACGCTTCCATTAATGTAACACACACACACATAACAAAAGAAAAGTGTAAACGCTTCCATTAATGTAACACACACACACATAACAAAAGAAAAGTGTAAACGCTTCCATTAATGTAACACACACACACATAACAAAAGAAAAACGTAAACGCTTCCATTAATGTAACACACACACACATAACAAAAGAAAAGCGTAAACGCTTCCATTAATGTAACACACACACACATAACAAAAGAAAAGTGTAAACGCTTCCATTAATGTAACACACACACACATAACAAAAGAAAAGTGTAAACGCTTCCATTAATGTAACACACACACACATAACAAAAGAAAAGTGTAAACGCTTCCATTAATGTAACACACACACACATAACAAAAGAAAAGCGTAAACGCTTCCATTAATGTAACACACACACACATAACAAAAGAAAAGTGTAAACGCTTCCATTAATGTAACACACACACACATAACAAAAGAAAAGTGTAAACGCTTCCATTAATGTAACACACACACACATAACAAAAGAAAAGCGTAAACGCTTCCATTAATGTAACACACACACACATAACAAAAGAAAAGTGTAAACGCTTCCATTAATGTAACACACACACACATAACAAAAGAAAAGCGTAAACGCTTCCATTAATGTAACACACACACACATAACAAAAGAAAAGTGTAAACGCTTCCATTAATGTAACACACACACACATAACAAAAGAAAAGTGTAAACGCTTCCATTAATGTAACACACACACACATAACAAAAGAAAAGTGTAAACGCTTCCATTAATGTAACACACACACACATAACAAAAGAAAAGTGTAAACGCTTCCATTAATGTAACACACACACACATAACAAAAGAAAAACGTAAACGCTTCCATTAATGTAACACACACACATAACAAAAGAAAAGTGTAAATGCTTACATTAATATGTTTGAACTATTAAAAACATAAAAACATTGAAATATTTGTGTACATTTGACAAAAACAATACATGAAGAACAGTACAATTGTGAAATATAATTTTTATTAAAATATATTTTAAAGATATTTTAAAATGCAATTTATTTCACTAATTTAACTCTGAATTTACATTTACATGACATTAAAATAGCTGTTTTCTATTTGTAGATATTTTAAAATGTAATTTATTTCACTAATTTAACCATAAATTTACATTTACATGACATTAAAATAGCTGTTTTCTATTTGTAGATATTTTAAAATGCAATTTATTTCACTAATTTAACCATAAATTTACATTTACATGACATTAAAATAGCTGTTTTCTATTTGTAGATATTTTAAAATGCAATTTATTTCACTAATTTAACCATAAATTTACATTTACATGACATTAAAATAGCTGTTTTCTATTTGTAGATATTTTAAAATGTAATTTATTTCACTAATTTAACTCTGAATTTACATTTACATGACATTAAAATAACTGTTTTCTATTTGTAGAGTTTTTAAAATGCAATTTATTTCACTAATTTAACCCTGAATTTACATTTACATGACATTAAAATAGCTGTTTTCTTTTTGTAGAGATTTTAAAATGTAATTTATTTCACTAATTTAACTCTGAATTTACATTTACATGACATTAAAATAGCTGTTTTCTATTTGTAGAGATTTTAAAATGTAATTTATTTCACTAATTTAACTCTGAATTTACATTTACATGACATGAAAAATAGCTGTTTTCTATTTGTAGATATTTTAAAATGCAATTTATTTCACTAATTTAACTCTGAATTTACATTTACATGACATTAAAATAGCTGTTTTCTATTTGTAGAGATTTTAAAATGCAATTTATTTCACTAATTTAACCATAAATTTACATTTACATGACATTAAAATAGCTGTTTTCTATTTGTAGATATTTTAAAATGCAATTTATTTCACTAATTTAACCATAAATTTACATTTACATGACATTAAAATAGCTGTTTTCTATTTGTAGATATTTTAAAATGCAATTTATTTCACTAATTTAACCATAAATTTACATTTACATGACATTAAAATAGCTGTTTTCTATTTGTAGATATTTTAAAATGTAATTTATTTCACTAATTTAACTCTGAATTTACATTTACATGACATTAAAATAGCTGTTTTCTTTTTGTAGAGATTTTAAAATGTAATTTATTTCACTAATTTAACTCTGAATTTACATTTACATGACATTAAAATAGCTGTTTTCTATTTGTAGAGATTTTAAAATGTAATTTATTTCACTAATTTAACCCTGAATTTACATTTACATGACATTAAAATAGCTGTTTTCTATTTGTAGAGATTTTAAAATGTAATTTATTTAACCCTGAATTTACATTTACATGAATTTACAGCCTTATTACTCCAGTCTTCTGTATCTTATGTCAGAAATCCTTTGTTACAACATAAAAGTATTCAGTTTAACGCACCCTTGCTGAAGAAATATTCATTCATTCATTCATTCATTCATTCATTCATTCATTTTCTTTTTCGAATTAGTCCCTTTATTAATCTGGGGTCGCCACAGCGGAATGAACTGCCAACTTATCCAGCATTTGTAGGTGATTTGGGTAAGCTAAAATTGTCCATAGTGTATGAGTGTGAATGAGTGTGTATGGGTGTTTCCCAGTGATGGGTTGCGGCTGGAAGGGCATCCTCTGCGTAAAACATATGCTGGATTAGTTGGCGGTTCATTCCGCTGTGGCGACCCCAGATTAATAAAGGGAATAAGCCGAAAAGAAAATGAATGAATGGAATTTCAGAAAACTTCGTCAAATGTATAATTCAGACCTGATCAAAATGGTCCAGAATATTTAAACCTACATATATTATTAAACAATGCCAAAACAACATGCATATTTTCCCCAAGACTGTCACTTGCATTAACTTTCCATTGTTGTCATTCTCTGTTTTATGCTGAAATGGTTTCTCAAAAGACATGCATGTCCATCAACAAAAATCACCCCAAAATGTGTGTTAGTTTTATAGATTTATGAAAAGTATGTGACTTCTGACTAATTTTTAAAGAATATTATATATATTTACAGTGCTCAGCTTATAAAATTACACTTCTCACAAATCTTTCAAATTCATATTGTTAAATACAAAAGCCAAATCTGGAGCTTATCTAACAAAATAACTTACGATAATGGTCCAAAAACTAGTACACCCAAATTTATATGTTATAGAAAAAAGAGGACAAATTAAGAGAAGCAAAAAAATGTTAACATTTAGTTGAAATTGTATTGGTTGTAATTTCTTTGCAATATTTTGCTTGAGTTTAATTGTATTCTCTTTCAATTTAGAAATATGTTCAGTGACTAAAATATTATTTTAATAAATATATCTGGGCAATGCAGTGGCGCAGTAGGTAGTGCTGTTGCCTCACAGCAAGAACGTCGCTGGGTCGCAGGTTCGAACCTCGGCTGGGCTGGGTCAGTTGGCGTTTCTGTGTGGAGTTTGCATGTTCTCCCTGTGTTCGCGTGGGTTTCCTCCGGGTGCTCCGGTTTCCCCCACAGTCCAAAGACATGCAGTACAGGTGAATTGGGTAAGCTAAATTGTCCATAGTGTATGAGTGTGAATGTGTGTGTGGAAGTTCTCAGTGATGGGTTGCGGCTGGAAGGGCATCCGCTGCGTAAAATCGTGCTGTATAAGTTGGCGGTTCATTCCGCTGTGGCGACCCCGCAAGGGACAAAGCCGACAAGAAAATGAATGAATGAATGAATATATCTGTTTAATAAACCTGTTTTGTTTAATTGCACTAAAATACTTTGCCTATTCACTGAGAAATGGAGAAAAATATTAATTTTCAAAATGGGCTGTACTTAATTATGCTGAGCACTGTATATACATTTACACTAATATAACTTTTTTTATTTTAAACCATATGATCAAGAAATTTGTGCAAAAAAAATAGATGTATACAGTTGAAGTCAGAGTTATTAACACTTATTTAATTATCTCATATATTATCTCTTAAAAATAATAATAAATTAAAAGTTCAGATGCAAAACCCTCTAAATCCATCAGACCTCTTTTCTTGTAAACGAGCATTTTCTATCAGGCTCCTCTGATTAGGTTTAGAAGTTTCATTTATAGGTAATGATAAGGTTATTAGCTAGTAAATATAATAACTTTTTTTTTTTAAATGTTACTTTAGACAATTCTTTGGTCTTTAACAAGGTAGATTTTATTTTGCGTCAAAACCAGCTAAATCCACTTCTGCTTTTCATGCAAAAACCTCTAAATCCACATATTGGGACATACTGCGACAAGACAGTGTAATTAGCTGAAAATCACTAAAGATGCAATTATAAATAAAACACATTACACAAACCCCCTAAAATACATAAATCTGTCAAGTAAGTGGTGGTTCATTCCACTGTGATAAACCAGGGAAAATCTGTCAAGTAAGTGCATTAATCAATAACATTAAAACTGACATTAATTAAATCTTAACAATCTGTTGTCTTTTCTGATATAATGTAAGTAGAGCAATGTAAACATTGTAAACTAAGCTTGGTAGATTCAAATAATGTAGTGTAAAACATTATGAATCATCAATATCTGTGCATTGTCCATTAATATAAAAAGCTTATCAGACGTATAGGTAATATGAAGTAATAAAAATAATGTATAGTTTTACACATTATATTTATCTTTTAAAAATAGCTTAAAGGTGCTGTATGTAAGTTTTTTTACTCTTCTAAAGCATAAAAATACCATAATATGTGTGCAGATATTTAAGAAACATCCCAAGTGAACATACTTGTTTAACTGAAAAACAATGCTGAAGTCAGATATTCTGCTTTGAAAATGTTTTTTCCGTGCCGGAACGCTGTCTTTATTTAGGTAATTTTCACATGCACAATGCCATTTTAGCCAATTATAATTCAGCACTCCGGGTTGCCTTGTTGGAAAACAGCATATTTCATTCATTCATTCATTCAGAAAGGCTCTGAAAGCGTGCGTCCGAGACCGAAAAGGACAGTATGGGAGACAAGATTCAGTTCTACTTGAGGTTATTAATTAGCAAATTACATAAATATTACGAACGTAAACATTAGGTGAGCAGGTTACATTGTAACCGCGTGTCCTAACAACATGCTGTGACGAGAGAGGCAGTGATCAGCTATTTGGCTGTTTGTACCAGACGAAACACGACAGAAATGTAAATACAGCCTTTCAGAAGCACAGAATATGCACTCACTCATGAAACGGTAAGGTTTAAAATCTGTTTAATACATGTTAACCCTCTTTAACATCATTAAATGTAAAATGGCATTCAAACTCATATTGTTAGCATTTAGCTCTGAATAAAGCATACAAGATTTACCTGAGGTGATCACTGTCATAGGTTTCACAAGTTCAGCTGTGAGAAATAGAAGCCATTTCTAATATATCAATTCGAGGTGTTGGTTAGGACAAAAACTCCCTTTAATATGGAAAATATTCCCTCTATCGCGTGTCGTTGCTTTTATTTAGAACACAGTTTAAATCACTCGCTCCTTGTATTCAAACTGGCAACCCACGCTCACGTTTGTTTTGATCCAGGAGTGCAACACCTAGTTTAACCACTGGGTGTCAAACTTACATACTGCACCTTTAAATTAGCAAATAAAACACAAGGTAGGCCTACTGGGCAAAAGGGGATGCCTCTCAGGCAAATTTAAAAGCTGTCATTCATTCATTTATTCTCACCATATTTAAGGTCTTGGTCTCTTGTTTATCCTCATAGCGTCCACATGGGATAAAAGAACGGCATCTTAACTCTGTCTTTTGTGAAACGCAGTTGCCGCCGTTTAATGTATAGTAAATCGGACTCATTCAAAGTAGTGTCACTGGTCAAAACACGTTATGAATGCATGCTACACTTCCGACTGTACAGTGTGTTTTCTTATTCTTATGATGCACAAAGTTTTGAGGTAAGGGACGTTTCCATTTGCCCTTCATTGACAGTCGGACAGCCTCATCCAGTTCATCAAACTTGGAAGCAGAATAAAACAGTCTCCTCATAAAGCCGGCGTATCAGCGCGCTGCTACATTGAAAACATATGATTCGTTTTGCGCCTTCTGATTGGTTCTCAGGATATAGCGGCTTTTGTTGTCAAAGGCAAGTGGCGTTTATCGGCTTTTGCCAACAAACTGTTATTTCTGAATGCACTGACGCTGCGATTTAGATGATTAGAAGCAAATCTATTTGTTGATGGTGTACTACATGCCTAAAGCATTCACTCAAGTGAAGTCATTTTTGGCGGAAGTGGCTTTTGCATCTGAACTCTTCAAATAATAACACGTGTGTTTTTGTGGACTTAAAGCAAAGTGTTGTTCCTTGATTAAAAAATATGCATTTGTGAGAGAAAATGTATGCATCTTTTTTTTTTATGTACCAAACATCTAAGTAAAATAAGTCTGTGTCCCCACAAGTATAGCAATACCAGTACATTTTGAACTCACGGAGGCTTTTTTTTTTAATTCCAATGAGTAAAACGGCCTCTAAATCAGACAGTCTGTACAGTAGAAACATCATTATGAGAAGTCCCCATAAAGATAGCTGCACAAGTGTGTGTGTGAGTGATGAAGACAGAGGTGTGTTTAGTGTGTCCTGCTGTGCTCTCGCTCTCTAATCAGCTCGGGTTCGAGGGCATGTCTGCTCTGCCCAAAGGCAAAGTCTCTGCTCTGGGACCACCAATATCATTTCATTTCTCCTTCTGTCTGCGTCTGCCTCTCAATCTGGGCTGTTTCTGAGCCAATAATGACCAATCGCACAGGCTTGTTTACCTGCGGTCGCTCACCGAGGAAGAAGCGGCCGTCACACAATATCAAACTACACTCCTGTCGTCTGTTTCTCATGTTCACTTCATAGAAATAAACTGAGAAATAAACTGACAATAACTTGTGGTGAGAGATCATTAAAAATACCGAGGCGTCATTGTTTTTGTGTGTGTTTTTTTTTATAAAAGCAGCTTAAATATGAGATGCTGTAATGAATGTGCAGTTGAAGATAAAATGTGTGTATTAGACCAGTGACTTTTTTTTTTTTGCAACCCAGGCTCATTATGTATACATACCCAGATCTACATTTCTAGGAATTGTGAAATACGTAACTGGAGGTACGTCTGCTTGCAGTTTTTGTTTTTGCAAATCCACCAGAGGCCGCGGTGTATGCTTTTTGATGATCTCAAATTTCCCTCGTGAATGCTCTTCTCGTGTATATCCACCAGAGGGCGCAATATACACTTCAGCCGACCAGGGGTGCGTTTCCCAAACAACGACATAACTCGCAGCTGAACTATCATAGTACGATGCATCGGTTGGGAAAAGAACGATGTAGTGACGAGTGTTTCCCAAACCCCTAGTTTCTCTGTCGCAGATCCATCGTTTGAACCACATTAGTTAAAACGTAAAATGCCCATAATGATGCTCTAAACGGGGAGTAACTACTTCTTTAGAGATGAACCCCATTATTTCTTTGTGCAAATTATATTGTATTACATGCACACATAAAAAAAAAAACAATATTAGTTTTGGTAAAAACATGCACTCGTTTTCCATATTAATTGAAATATATGTAAACAGCACATATAGAGCCTGTGTTTCCTTTACAAATATTATTGAGAACATTACATATTCTATTCTAAAACATAAAATCACTTACAAAAGCTAACACTATTCTAATATCAAATATAAATAATTAAATAAATAAAGGCTATTTATTAAGAAAATAAAATGTCATATTTATTATTTATTAGGAAATGAACAAAATCATACTTTAATAATAATTTTAATAATATTAATGATCACGATTATTATTATTATTATTATTATTATTATTATTATTATTATTATTATTATTATTATTATTATTATTATTAAGTAAGATATTGTTTATTTATTTTTTTATTTTTTGAAAAGTCTGCTTTTACAATTTGACACATGCAAACCACCACAGAAATGTTCTAACCAGCAGGCCCATGTCATATACAGTACAGATACTTCATAAATAACCTACTATAAATTAAAAGCATTAACATATTTTGTTTTCACAAGCTTTGGAGACGTAAACCAAATCCCACTTTTAAATAATACGTCACCTATAGCTAGGCATGGGCCGGTATAAGATTCTGACGGTATGATAACCTTGGATAAAAATATCACGGTATCACGGTATTGAGATTACTGCTTTAAAATATATTCTTTTTAAATGTCTGAGTAAAAAACTAAAAGTTTTTTCCCCTTTGAACACGATATATTTTATTTTGAGAAAAATGTATAATATTTTGGAGCAGTAAACGTACCAGGCTAAATAATGAAAATGAATCATTGACTTCTGCTGTCTTCATTAGTTTCAAAAACAAACATTTAAAATGGCATCTCTGGATATTTTTTTCTACTGGAGATGCTGTTGGTAAAAAATAAAAATCTTACACATACCTTAGGAACGGTATAAGAGAAAATGTTGGCGGTATGATAACCTTGACTTTTCCAAACCGCGGTATACCTTGAAAACGGTTATCGTCCCATGCCTACCTATAGCTTTCGTCATGAGGCTGTGTTCAAAATGACATCAATGTTTGTGAAAGCAAATTTCACCTAAGAGAGATGACCTTAATGCTTTTTTATTTTTAATCATTCCAAGATTAAATGTTAGAATGTTCTAAATGAATAGGGCATAGGGGGGGATAAGTGGGAATAGAACACAGCCAGGAACTATGTTTCTAACTACAGCTCCAGAGGTGTTGTTGCAAGTGTAGAAGTTTGCGATGCAGTTTGCGAATGTTAGTTGGAACAATGGATTTGGGGAAACGCCAAATCAGCAAACTATGTTTTACTTTTTGATTTAGTGGCTAATTCGTATGAATTTGTATGCTCTAATTCGTACAGTTTAGTACGATTTGCTCTTCCCCCAGTGACGGTTGGGTTTAGGGGTAGGGTTAGGTGCCACGCCTCCTTTTTAAAATCGTACAATTTCGTACGACTGAACTCGTACAAATTCGTACAAATTAGCCACTAAACTGACAAAACATAAAATACTTACGTTATCAGGCTGCTTATTGCCCGTCACGTTCATTTTAAAGACGAAATGCAGCCAGATGTACCTCTGGGTACATAATTTGTATAAGGTTTGAAATATACTTAGCTGGAATGAAACACACCTTTTACCCATGGCACATAAATGGTTAACTACACGCAACAAACAAAATATAATGTGATTTTTAACAATATTTTCATTTATTATGACACTGTTATACACTTTTTAAAATAAATAAAAATAATTAAAAATAATAAAAAATATCAGACGCGGAACGCGCTATTCGCGTGTAAATAGACGCGTGAACATTTGCGTTTACTCGCTTCATTTGCGCAACAAAATCCGCTTCATTTGCGCGTCAAATCCGCTTCATTCACATGTCAAATTTACTTCAGAACAGACGCGGATTCGCGTGATGGGCATGGCTTCTGTCTGCCCGGTGACTGTAGCTTAGTTGCTAAATGGCTAACATGGATTTTATTGATAAAATAACTGTGTTTATGTGCTTTATGAAGGCTGAAAAACAGCGTTGATACGTTTGGAGCCGTGTCTGAGTCCACTAGATCCTTTCAGAGGTGCACCCAGCTCTGTGAGCTCATAAACTCCTCCAGAAACTGACCTGGATGATGGAAGCTTTCAGTGGTGCTTCTGACTAAGCCGAGCCCAGTTTGATGAACTGTTGTAGGTGTAGGCAGGAGGATTTACCCCGGGACACCAACAACAGGCGCTACGTCATAATCACGCCCCCACAAAAGCACGCTCCTGATTGGTTAACGCAGTGCGTTTGCATCATTCACGCGTATCGCGCCGCAGGATGTCTATTCACATCTTTGCATTGACTTAACTTGTAAATCACTCACGCATGACGCTTCTTCCGCGTCTGGTGTGAACGCAGCATAAGGGGCGATGCAGTGGCGCAGTAGGTACTGCTGTCGCCTCACAGCAAGAAGGTTGCTGGTTCGAGCCTCGGCTGGGTCAGTTGGCGTTTCTGTGTGGAGTTTGCATGTTCTCCCTGCATTCGCGTGGGTTTCCTCCGGGTGCTCCGGTTTCCCCCACAGTCCAAAGACATGCAGTACAGGTGAATTGGGTACGCTAAAATGTCAGTAGTGTATGAGTGTGCATGAGTGTGTATGGATGTTTGCCAGTGTGTAAGGATGGGTTGCAGCTGGAAGTGCATCCGCTGTGTAAAATGTGCTGGATAAGTTGGCGGTTCATTCCACTGCGGCGACCCCTCATTAATAAAGGGACTAAGCCGAAAATAGGAGGAGGCTAATAATCGTGTCTTCAGCTGTACAGTAGGATTATCCTGCAAGTGTTTGTTAGTAGCATCAGTGGTGGTCTTTAGGAGTGTGTGACCCTTCATCAGGACAGAAGCAGGTCAGATTGTATGTATTAGATGAACACAGGCCGCTTCTTCAGACTCAAGCAAAGCCAGATGATCAGAACAGCAGATTACTGCACCGCTCACTGACTACACATGGCTGAGCTCTGCCTTTCTGTTGTTGTTAGTTTTGATCGCAAAAACATGACTTGAGCGTAATAAATGCTATCTGCTCCATTTATTTGAACCATTCTCACACTGTTGAAAAATGCAGGCTTCCACACAATTCCTTCACGTTGTGCCAACACAGATTGATAAAGTTAACTTCATTATTTTTGCTAATGTAAGTGGACTGAACATAAAACAGGTGACCCTAAAAACCCCTTCAGCTCATACTTTAAACATTCATTCATTCATTTTCCTCCGGTTTAGTCTCTATTTCAGAGGTCACTACGTCGGAATGAACCGCCAACTATTTCACTGCGGATGCCCTTCCAGCTGCAACCCAGTATTGGGAAACACCCATACACACACACACACTACGGCCAATTAAGTTTACCCAATTCACCTATTGCACGTGTGTCTGTGTGTGTCTGTGTGTGTGTGTGTGTGTGTGTGTGTGTGTGTGTGTGTGTTATCTCCAGCGTCTTCATAGAGTTTGCTGATAGTGTTTTCTGAGCTCATCATGTCTGTTTCTCTCTCATGTCTTCACTTTTCCATCCTCTCACTCTCCAAGTTTCTCACATGAGCTCAGTGGGAAACTACACACACACACACACACACACACACACACACACACACACACACACACACACACACACACACACACACACACACACACACACACACACACACACACACACAAAATGCATGCATGCATGCACTCTCACACAAACAGACAGACATGCACAGATACACACAGACAAACAGAGAGAGTGAGAGACAATACACTATTTTGAACTGAACGACAAACACACACACACACATCCACACAAACATAGGCAGATAGACACACACACACACACACACACACACACACACACACACACACACACACACACACACACACACACACACACACACACACACACACACACATAGAGAGAGATAGAGACAGACAAATAGACATACAAGGCAAGGCAAGTTTATTTCTATAGCACATTTCATACACAGTGGCAATTCAAAGTGCTTTACATAAACAAGAATAAAAGAAACAAGTATATAAAAAAAAACAAAAAAAACTAATAACAAAAACAGATTAAAATGTGTTAAAAACAGGTTATAAAAGAATGAAAAAGAAAGACATAATAGTATGATCTGTGAGATGTAGCACAGTGCTCATTCGGTAAAAGCACAGCAAAACACATGCGTTTCAGTCTTGATGTGAACATACTTAATGTTGGAGCACATCTGATCATTTCTGGAAGCTGATTCCAGCAGCAGGGGGCGCTGTTAGAAGCTGAAGGCCGATTCACCCTGCTTTGACTGAACTCCTGGAATTTCTAATTCACATGATCCTGAAGATCTGAGTGATCTGTTTGTGTTCAGTGAGCATATCTGTAATGTCTTGAGGCCATTTAGTGATTTATAGACAAGTAATAATACTTTAAAATCTATTCTGAATGTAACTGGGAGCCAGTGTAGAGACCTGAGGACAGGTGTGATGTGCTCTGATTTGCTGGTTCTGGTCAGAATCCTGGCCGCAGCGTTCTGGATGAGCTGCAACTGTCTGATTGTCTTTTTGGGAAGGCCCGAGAGGAGGCCGTTACAGTAATCCACCCTGCTGCTGATAAAAGCATGAACAAGTTTCTCTAAGTCTTCACTGGAAACAAAGCATCTGATTCTTGCAATGTTTTTGAGATGATAGTATGCTGATTTACTAACTGCTTTGACATGACTATTGAAACTCAGATCTGACTCCAGAGTCACACCAAGATTATTGACCTTACTTTTTGTTGTTTGACCCTTAGAGCCAAGGTACGCATTCACCTTGAGAACCTCATCTCTGTTCCCAAACACAATGACTTCAGTTTTCTCTTTGTTTAACTGAAGAAAGTTTTGGCATATCCAACTGTTCATTTCATCAATGCATTGGCAGAGGGTGTCAATGGGGCTGTAGTCATTAGGCAGTAAGGCTAAGTAGATCTGAGTGTCATCAGCATAGCCGTGATAGGAAATTTGGTTCTTTCTTATTATTTGGCTCAGAGGGAGCATATAAAGGTTGAACAGGAGAGGTGCCAGAATCGAGCCTTGTGGAACTCCTCATATCATGGGTGTCCACCTCGACCTATGGTCACCTATACTGACATAGTAACCTCTCCCTTCAAGGTAAGATCTGAACCATTTGAGGACCGTCCCAGACAGCCAAACCCAATTTTCCAGCCTATCCAGAAGTATGCTGTGATCGACAGTGTCAAATGCAGCACTAAGATCGAGCAATACCAGCACTGTTAGTTTGCCTGAATCTGTATTTAGGCGGATATCATTGATTATCTTTATAAGAGCGCTCTCTGTACTGTGACGGGCTCTGAAACCAGATTGAAAATTGTCTAAACACTCCTTGAAGTTTAAGAACGTGTTAACCTGGTTGAAAACAACTTTTTCAGTGATTTTGCTAATGAAAGGGAGATTTGAGATTGGCCTGTAACTGCTCAATAGTGTATTATCCAGATTGCTCTTTTTCAAGAGGGGTTTACCAACTGCAGTTTTACGTGAGTTTGGAAAAATCCCTGAGAGAAGTGAAGCATTTACCACTTTTAGGCCACGTTTACACTAGTACGTTTTAGTTTTAAAACGCTGTTTTAGAATGAAAACGATCCGCGTCCACACTGGCGTTTCACCCAGCGTTTCTGAACAGCTCTCCGTCTACATTACACCGCTGAAAACGCACATCACGTGACCACACACACACTCTGGCATGCACTGCAGCACATCTACCCAGATGAGAGCTGTGCTCGTCGGACTGTTCATCAAGGATCTACCGCTGGATCTAATCTCACTATGTTTGTTAAACGTGATATTTAATTCATCTTGTTGTCTATATCTATCGACATATTCCCCGACTTTGGTCTTTTGAATCAATTACTTGTTCTCAGGTAACGAGTTTTGGCTGAGCGCAAAGATAAGATAATAATTAATGTAAGCACGTACACTGATTCTGCATATTGACTGATCGCTTGCCTTTATTTCCTATAATGTATTAACCTTTTGTACGTTATACCTTTATAATGGCCATTATTGATTATTAAAACTGATATTCAGTGAAAGACAGGGTATGTTTCGTATTTTCAATGAAAATGAAAGGAGGCAGTAATATTTTAGGTTCCATTTTGTTATAAATATTCATACAGTGAAGATGACGCTCGTATAAATATACAGCTACATGACGCCTCAACATGTTTGATGTCTGTTAAGTTGCTAATATCCAAATGAAAATAGGCAGTTCCTCACATCATGTTTTCATTTTATTGTTAAGAAAGTGAAAGAGCATAGCCAGGGTGATGTGAATGAGCTTTTAAAGTACACTGTTCCCTTTGAAGATTTACCCGACGTGTGCTCGTGAGTTTGTTTTCCATATCAAACTTGCGAAGTCTGAACTTACAAGGAGAGAATGCAGGACTGAATTGTGTGTGGGCTACTTAATATTGAGGAAAAGCCCCAATTGGAACTCTGTTTTCAGATGTCTCAGTTTTCCCTAGGGGTGTCAAAATTAATCGTTTCTTCTGTACACCGCCATGCAGATGGGGACAATTCGATATCGGTTCAGTAATAGATCATAACCGGTTATTACGCACTGACGTCATTTATCCCCTATGCACAATGTCGTGGTAGAATACTACGGCAAAGGAGGCGAGGGTGAGTAAAATAAACACTCCTATTACTTAAAAAGCAGATCTTTCACTGACACTGAAGGAAGGTAAAGCACAGGCCGCTATTTCACTACTAGGGAGAAATGCTGTAAAACTCCATCTCTGCCCCCCTCTTTCTCTCTCTCTCTCTCTCTCTCTCTCTCTCTCTCTCTCTCTCTCTCTCTCTCTCTCTCTCTCTCTCCCACACACACACACTTTTTGCATTTGACCCGTTGGCATGTTCGTGAGGAAAAGTTTCCTCTCCTTTCGACTGTTAAAGCGATACTTGTGGATCCAGACACAAGCGTGCCTGTGGTGCGAGTTTATTGTATTGTATTTACTCTATTACGGATTACCTGATAACCGCGTATCATGCGCATATAGACTGACCTGCGGCTGTTTTTCCTGTGTCACTCATGAACAGCGCTTTCGTTTCTAAAGTCAAGCGCAGCCCTTTCTGTCGAGCTGGTGAAGACAATGACCAGTCATAGGGGTGTAAGAACTTGCCAGCGCTCAAAAAGCAAGCGGGATAATATTTACATTAGTTTATTTGTTATAAATGCTCGTGCCGTCTTTTGAGCATGTATTGGAGTTTTCATTCACAAGGAGTGTTTTTTTTTGAGCAGGTCAAATTAAAGGTACAGTTCATATATCTTACTGCATGTATTAAAGGACAAAATTGTATTACAAGTAATATATAAATATAAACATATTTATAGATTTTAATAAAAAAAAATTCTTGTGTTGTAAAGAAAATAATCTAATTATGTATGGAAAGCATCGTCAATGCACCGTGATGCACCGAGATATCGAACTGAACCGAATCGATGACATGATAATCGTAACCGAACCCAACGGTGAGACCAGTGTAGGTTTTCCCCCATCCACACTGACACGGAGCAGCAGCGTTTTAGAATGAAAACAGCCTCTCCAACGTTTTCAAAAAGCTCAGTCTTCAGGTCTCGAAAACTCTGGGGTAGTGTGGACGGATGGCGTAAGTGTAGCAAAACTTATGCGTTTTAAAACAAAATTGTATCAGTGTAAACGTGGCCTTAAAAGATCCATTTCTAAACAGTTAAACACGTTTTGAAGAATGATGTGGCGAGTGTGTCAAAACTGCAGGTTGATGTTTTCATAATCTGAACAATCTCTTCTAAGATTTTACCATCAGGTGCCATGAATCAGACATAATGTCTAATTTCTTAAGTTGTGGTTGAGCTTGTACACACACACACACACACACACACACACACACATACATAGAAAGAGACATACACACAGAGACAGACAGACACACATACACATAGAGACAGACAGACAGACACACACACAGATACTCAGACACACAAATCGAGAGAGACAGACACACACGCAGAGAGAAAATGACACATACACAAGAGAGACACAAACACACACACTTTCAGGAAGAGACACACAAAGACAGAGAAACATTCACACAAACACACACACATAGAGAGAGACACACACAGACGCACATGACACACCACACAAATAGACAGACACACAAAACTCACACATAGAGAGAGAGAGAGAGAGAGAGAGAGAGAGACACATAGAGAAAGATACACACGACACAGACAGACACACACACATAAACATAGAGAGAGACACACACACACACATAGAGACAGACATACGTGACACAAAGACAAACACATAGAGACAGACATGCATGATGTAGACAGACACACGCACGCACACAGACAGACACACACCACACACAGAGACACACACACACATAGAGACAGACACACATGATACAGACACACACATAGAGAGAGACACACATAGACCACACACATAGAGACAGACACACATGACATAGACAGACACACACACACACACAAAGACAAACACACACACAAATAAAGACACACACACACGCATACATAGACAGACACACACCACACACAAAGACAGACAGACACACACACACACACACGCATACATAGACAGACACACACCACACACATAAAGACACACACACACATAGAGACAGACACACATTATAAAGACACACACATAGAGAGAGACGCACATAGACCACACACATAGAGACAGACACGCATGACATAGACAGACAGACACACACACACACACACACACACACCAACACACATAGAGACAGACACACATGATACAGACACACACATAGAGAGAGACACACATAGACCACACACATAGAGACAGACACGCATGACATAGACAGACAGACACACACACACACACAAAGACAGACACACACACACACACACGCATACATAGACAGACACACACCACACACAAAGACAGACAGACACACACACACACACACACACACACGCATACATAGACGGACACACACCACACACATAAAGACACACACACACATAGAGACAAACACACATTATAAAGACACACACATAGAGAGAGACACAGATAGACCACACACATAGAGACAGACACACATGACATAGACAGACACACACACACACACACACACAAAGACAGACACACACCACGCACATAGAGACAGACACACATGATACAGACGCACACATAGAGAGAGACACACATAGACCACACACATAGAGACAGACACACATGACATAGACACACACACACACACACACACACGCATGACATAGACACACACACACACATGACACAGACAGACAGACACACACATAAACATAGAGAGAGACACACACACGCATAGAGACAGACATACGTGACGTAGACAGACACACACGCACACATAGACAGACACACACCACACACAGACACACACACACACACACACACACACACAGAGACAGACACACACAGAGAAAGATGCACATAGACCACACACATAGAGACAGACACGCATGACATAGACACGCACACACACACACACACACACACACACACATGCATAGACAGACACACACCACACACATAAAGACACACACACACACATAAAGACAGACACACATGATACACACACAGACAGACACACCACACACATAAAGACACACATGATACAGACCCCTACAATGACACACACACACAGATACACATAGAGAGAGAGAGAGACACACACACAGATACACTTAGAGAGCCACAGACACACACACACACATAGAGACAGAAAGACAAACACAGACAGACACATACACACACAACACACATAGAGACAAAGACAAAAAGAGAGAGCGATACACCCAGACTCTCTCTCTCTCTCTCTCTCTCTCACACACACACACACACACACACACACACACACACACACACACACACACACACACACACCAGCGGCCAGCAGCCTGACGTCCTAATGGTTTTATCTGAGTGTATATTAACTGTTTTGTCAACTCAAGCAGAGTTCTCATGTTAATTTTAGTTTTTTTTTCTGAGTAAAGCTGAGCATATAGCGATGAAAACCCAAATCTTTAACGCCGTGTGATGTGTGTGTTTTTACGGAGTTATCCACTATTTTGTAAAACGGCTCAAGATTACAGTGTTCACCTGAGATTTGGAGCCAAATTACAGCAGGTAAAGCAATGACTGTAGAAAGATGGCAGCATCATTATTTTATTTTCACACAGGCCTCGCTGACTTTGCCTGTCTTTGTTACATTATTTGCCAATGGCGACAGTTCAAAAAAAAAAAAAAAAAGAGTCGTGTGTGTGTGTGTGTGTGTGTGTGTGTGTGTGTGTGTGTGTGTGTGTGTGTTTTTTCCAAAAATGTGCCAAAAATGTTCTTTTCCAGAAGTTTGCACGCCCGTGACTGTAAAGCATTAATGATGTCTCAAAATGATTTTCAATTCTGGTTTCTACAATTTTTTTCAAGGATCTCTGTGAAGTTACAATGCATTTTGAAACTCTTGGAAGTGGGTGGCACGGTGGCTCAGTGGTTAGCCTCATATCAAGAAGGTTGCTGGTTCAAGTCCCGGCTGGGCCAGTTGGCATTTCTGTGTGGAGTTTGCATGTTCTCCCCGTGTTGGCATGGGTTTCCTCCGGATGCTCCGGTTTCCCCCACAGTCCAAACACATGCTCTATAGGGGAATTGGGTAAACAAAAATTGGCCGTAGTGTATGAGTGTGCGGGTGAATGAGTGTGTATGGGTGTTTCCCAGTACTGGGTTGAGGCTGGAAGGGCATCTGCTGCGTAAAACATGCCTATTCATTCTGCAGTGGTGACCTCTGAAATCAGGGTGTCTGTGGGGTCTTAAAAATTATGAAAAGTTGATAAATCAATTATGAGAAAACTAAGGCTCTTAAAAGAGACCATCCTTCTGCATGCCCACCACCTACAGGGGGAGTCGTAAGGGGCCGGTGCATTGTGGAACGGGTGGTGGTCGAAGGTTAGGGCCACAACAACCTGATCGTCGAGCACAGAAACTGGCTTTTGGGACATGGAATGTCACCTCACTGGGAGGGGAAGGAACCCGAGCTTGTGCAGGAGGTGGAACGGTACCAACTAGAGATAGTTGGGCTCACCTCCACGCACAGCTGGGGCTCTGGAGCTCAACTTCATGAGAAGGGCTGGACTTTCTTCCACTCTGGAGTTGCCCACAGTGAGAGGCGGCGGGCTGGTGTGGGTTTGCTTATAGCTCCCCAACTTACGGTGAATGAGAGGTGAACTTACGGTGAATGAGAGGGTCGCCTCCCTGCACCTTAGGGTCATTAGGGTCACTCCATTGTTGATGCAGCCGTGAGAAGCTATGGCCGTAAGGTCTGTGGTGCCTGTCGAGGCGGCAATCCACAAACCCGGTGGTGGACACCGGAAGTAAGGGATGCCGTCAAGCTGAAAAAGGAGTCCTACAGGGCTTGGTTGGCTTGCAGGACTCCTGAGGCAGCTGATGGGTACCGACAGGCCAAGCGTGTTGCAGCACGTGTGGTTGCGGAAGCAAAAACTCGGGCCTGGGAGGAGTTCGAGGAGACCATGGAGGAAGACTATCGGTCGGCCCCAAAGAGATTCTGGCAAACCGCCCGGTGCCTCAGGAGGGGAAAGCAGCTCCACATCAACACTGTTTACAGCGGAAGTTTACTCACCAGGGTGCTTGAGGGTTTATGGGAGTATGCCCAACCAGTCCACATGTGTTTTGTGGACTTGGAGAAGGCATTCGACCGTGTAACTTGTGGCATTCTGTGGAGGGTGCTCTGGGAGTATGGGGTCAGAGGCGCTTTGTTAAGGGCTGCCTCGTCCCTGTATGAACAGAGTAGGAGTTCAGTTTGCATTTCCGGCAATAAGTCAGACTTGTTTCCAGTGCATGTTGGGCTCTGGCAGGGCTGCCCTTTGTCACCAATTCTGTTCATAATTTTTATGGACAGAATTTCAGAGCACAGCCTTGGGCTGGAGGGGGTACGATTCGGTGACCACAGGATTTCATCTTTGTTATTCGCAGACGATGGCGTTCTGTTGGCTTCATTGAACATGGACCTTCAGCATGCACTGGGGGTTTGTTACCGAGTGTGACATGGCTGGGATAAGAATCAGCCCCTCCAAGTCCGAGGCCATGGTGCTCCTCCGGAAAAAGGTGGTTTGCCATCTCCAGGTTGGAGGAGGCCTCGGGGAAGACCCAGGACATGCTTGAGGGACTATGTCTCTCGGCTGGCCTGGGAACGCCTCAGTATCCCCCGGAGGAGCTGGAGGAAGTTTCTGGGGAGAGGAAAGTCTGGAGTTCTCTCCTAAGACTGCTGCCCCCGCGATATGCGAATGAAAATGACATGACAGGCTCTTAAAAGTTATTAAAAAGTCTTAATCGGGTATTTATGAGGTTTTAAATTTGTCAAGCGTTGTCCAAAGTGTTTGACTCCAAAAAAGCATAAATATATTTATTTCCCTCCTAATATTACCAACGACATGCTTGATTCACGCAATTGGTTCAGTGGGTGCGCGTCTAGCCAAGCTTCTCGGTCTGGGTGATGTCACGTAATTTGCAACAACAAACGCAGGAAGGTGATGTGACGCTTTCCACATGTAGCGAAACCATAGAGCAAAACGGGAGAATGTAAGTTTGAGTACTAGTAAGTTCACGAAAGACGAGTTTAAACAGTGGCTGAAGCCTGTCGCTGAAAACAACCGCGTAATTTATTCTTTCACGCATTGTTTCTTCCGAGCTTATCTGAGTTCTGTGGCACGGTTGTGCTCCATTGATTTATTTAACTTCAACTGTTTATTAACTGTTTATTAAGTTAAAGGTTTGATACTGATCAAAACTTGACGTGTTGATGACGTCTTAAAATATTCTGAGAAGGTCTTTAGAAAGTCTTAAAAATGTATTGAAATTACCTTTAGGATTCCTGCATATACCCTGGAAATAGAGACTAATGCCAAGTTCAGACTGCACAATTTTCAAAGTAGTCATGTCACAGATGTTTTCACACTGCATGACTATCTGGGGTAGCATTTCAACGCTGCTGTGTACACACTGTAGGATGGATCAGCAACAGGGAGTTTCACACTGCATGACTTTACAATAGGAAGAATTGCTGACAACTTTGTTTCTTTGTACGCTTCACAACACACGCGAGAAGTGACATGGAAACAATACGAGGTCACATAGTATATCTTGTGTTATTAACTACATCATGAAAAAGAAGCCTTTAGTGTGCTAGAAAATCTACTTATTTTGCTCACCCTGCTTTGAAGGGAATTAGCCATTTCTCTTTGTTTTTCCAGTTGTGGGTGCTCCTGACGAATTTACACTAGTTTTTCCTCCATTTCTTGGGTATAAATAGACTGAAAAGAAGCGCTTTTAACTTCTCCCCCAACCTCCCGCTGGCCTGCAAATATATACCCATACTAGTGGATGCTATGGGAAAATCCTATGGGGATTTTATCAGGGGAACCAGTTTTATGCTAGCAGCTGATTGGTCGAGAACAGGGATGGGCTAACTTGATCCTGGAAGGCCGGTGTCCCTGCAGACTTTTGCTCCAACCCTAATCAAACACACCTGCATGCAGCTTTCTAGTGATCTTGAAGACACTGATTAGTGTGTTCAGGTGTGTTTGACTAGTGTTGGAGCAAAAGTCTGCAGGGACACCGGCCCTCCAGGATCAAGTTTGCCCATCCCTGGTCTAGAAGGTGATGGCATAGTTCCTCCATTCTATAATTGTTGTGTCCATAGCAACTCTAGAATCACGACAACAGATTTATTCAAGTAAAGAATGAGAATGGCAGTGTCTCAATACCAAGTACACAAATTTCGGAAATTTCGGAAGTTCAGACTTTCCAGATTCAGACTTGGAAGAACGAACTCCCAAGGACATATAGACACAAGTCAGGTACTTCTTCAAATGGAACGGCAGTGTACTTTATAACAGTGGTTCTCAACCACTGGGCTGGTACCGATTTATGGATCAATTGGTACCGGGCCACACAAGAAATCATTAATTATTTCCATTTTATTTATAATCCGAGTCTGAACCATCTTTTATTTTGAAAAAAATTTTATTTTGAAAAAAATGACCGTATTCTCTCGCTTACATCTCAGTCACTTGAGTGCTCAAATTTAACCCACAAGCAGCAAAATGAGTAAGAAACAGGCGTCTTTGGGCCAGTGAAGGACCCACGAACTGCCAAGGAATAGATCTGCAACCCATTGTTCAACAAATCAGGTGAATCCAGCATGCCTGTGCAAGATGATCAACTGCTGGAGATCGCAAATGACGGCGGCCTTTTAGGGGCAGTTCGCGCAAGTTCGTTTTTTTCAATGGGGTGCACGGCTTGCGCACGCAAGCGGCGTGACACATTTGCACCTTCCAGATTCACCCAGTTGAAGGAATGCTGCGAGGAGCACACCGCGTGTCACATGACAAGTACTGACGGTTCAGCTTGTATAGAATATAAACATTTATCTCAGACAAACACAGAACACCCAAACACTGGAGTGCTTTGTAATTTTCTCCATAAATAAAACTTGTAAAAGAGTGACAGCTTGTCATCCTCTGAGAAAGCGGTTGATGGTTGCCTAGCAACCTATGAACCTCCAAGAACCCCCCTCCCCCCTCCCAGAGTCTGCGGTAAAATTGTCAAGTGTTGACCGGTCCGTGGTGATAAAAAGGTTAAGGACCACTGCTGTATAACGTCACTTACCTCGCCATGGATTCAGCGGTTTCACTGTACATAACAATAAAATGATTTAATTATTTAAAGCACCACCTTATAATTAATAATATAAATCAATATGTCTGATTTAAGAAAATGTAAACATAAATCACCATAAAAGTGAAGTGAAATGGGTTATTATACACAGACTCGTGTCTTTGATTATCAGATTTAATAAACTACATGGACATTATACAGGTATAAAGTACAACATGTAACAAAAGGTAATGAAGATAACGTTAAGCAGTTTGGTAATTAAAGACAAACAGCGTATAACATGATAACGTTAGCATAATTAAATTATAAAATGTAACAAAATAACATTGCCAAAATGATACACCTGAGAATACACCTGAGTCCGTTGGATATACACAAGATTGATTAAATATCATGTTTTAACTACAATGGGGAGATGAGATCCAGCGGTAGATCCGAGATGGACTGGCCGATTAAAGCTGCTCTCTGCAGGGGAGGTGATGACGGAGCTCCTGCTGACAGGCTAGGGGTCATGGTCCCAATAAGCTGAAGCACATCATCAAAGATGTGCTATCTCTGTGAATAAACTGCAGATTCAAGTTTAAAACAACTACATTCTCGCCTGAAAAACTCTTTAAACTTTATATTGTGACACAACAGAGGAGTATTTTTAAAATTGCGCAGGTTTTTTCCTCCGCCATTAGCTTTCGCTGGTTGGGCTGCAATGCATTCTAGGATACCTGTGCTTCGCAAGTTCGCACAAGTCACCTCTCGATGCGTCTTTTGGTTTACATTAGAGCTTGTCAGAAAACATGGCGGAACGCAACTTGCCATTGATTCTCATTCTTTATAGTATGGTTAAAAATGTCAATAGTATAAACTATACCTGACTATAGTCTCTAGTTTATGTGGATTGTCATTGTCACCCAGCTTTAATAGCACACAAATTAATGAACATTAATGAACAAACGCACTTGAAGCTTTCCTGAAATCATTATTGATCTAGTCTGTGTACTGTATGTACTGTATTTCTGCACCCCTGTCCTGATTTTACCCACAATGCTTTAATGTGTGTTAAAAGTGTCCCATCCGGCAGGCAGCTGCCATTATGTGGCGCTTTCTCCACTACTGGGCCTAATTCAGCATGCAGCGTTGCAAATGACTGTCAGAGTAATGAGAGCTCGCCGTGGAGAGTGTGTGTGTGTGTCCTGTGTCATGTGCGTGTGTGTGTGTGTGTTTCTGTAAGTCATGTCTCATGCTCAGTGGGGCCCCTCCAGGCGACGGGGGTCTGTAAACACCTCATCAGCTGATTAGCCTCAGTTAACACACACACACACACACATACACACACACACATTGTCATAGAAACAGGATAGTTCATGTCCCGGTTATAATAGTGTGTATTATTGGGTTGCCGTACTGTAAAGTCACATGTTTAAAGCTCCGACTGACCCAAACAACCCGGACCAAACTTTAGTGAGTATGAAAGCGCCCATGGCTATGTTTGGGATGGCGTAGCTTCATATTTATGCTGTTTTTGCATAATGCAATGCTTATTGTGCACTGTATGCAAATTTCATACGTACTTGCAGTATGCAGATGACATAAAATATGCAGTACATAACCTTGACGCATTACAGATCTCACAATACAGTGCATTTGACTTGGACTTGCTTTAAAAAATATTGTCACAAATAGTCATCAAAACTTTCCTTCAAACAGGCTAAATAATTTTAGATTAGATTATTCATTTACTTTCAGCATCAGGAGATTATTATTTGCATCTGTTAAAGAAAAACTCACTTAATTTTGACTGAAAATGAAACCAAATTTTTTAATTGACTAGAAAATGCTTCTTGGTTAATGAACTTTTAGATGTTTGGACCAAAATATCTACACTGCTAAAAATTACATGGTAAAAAGTCATGGACATGTTTGTATTTACATTACTTTAACTTAATTTAGAAAGTTAAGTTAAACTAATTTAACTTGATGTTTTATGTCAGCTTAACTGATGTAAATTAAAATGATTTAAAGTCTACAGTGGGGAAAATAAGTATTGAACATGTCATGTTTTATCCTATTTCTAAAGGAGCTGCTGATGTGGACTTATAGCAGATTTTGGTAAAAACCCAAACAATACAAACATAAAAATAAAACAAAACAAAATGAGTTGTGTGTAATAGGCATGGGCTGGTATAAGATTCTGAAGGTATGATTACCTTGGATAAAAATATCAAGGTTTCACGGTATTGTGATTACTGCTCTAAAATATATTCTTTTTAAATGTCTGGGTTAAAAACCACTACTTTTTTCCATTTTGAACACAATATATTTTATTTTGAGAAACATTTAAAATATTTTGGAAGAGTAAACATGTCAGGCTAAATTAATTATTGACTTCTGCTGTCTTCATTTGTTTCAAAAACAGACTTCTTTGCTATTTAAAATGGCATCTTTAGATATATTTTCTGCTGGAGGTACTGTTGTCCTAAAAAACAAAAAAAAACAAAAACTAAAGAAAAAAAACCTTAGGAACGGTATAGCAGAACATTTTGACGATTTTAAAACCTTGACTTTTCCAAACCGCGGTATACCTTGAAAACGGTTATCGTCCCATCCCTAGTGTGTAATAGCAATGAAATGACAGACGAAGTTTCAGTGTATTATAAATGGTTAGTAGAAAAGTTGGGTTGTAGTTTCTATTCTGCTCTTAAAACTGTTTGGAGTAAAAAGCTAAATTGTACGTTTAGCAATGAACATTGGAAAAAAATTTGCCAAAACTGTAAAGTAATGTCAAGGAATTTAGGAGTACGCTTTATATAATTTAACATTTTTAAACGTTTTTATTGGACTCCGAGTAGGTTTTGTATGCTTGGGTTGAAGGACTCTGCTAAATGCTGGAGATGTGAAAGCGAAGAAGGCGACTTGATGCATGCCCTGTAGTCCTGTTCTAAAATACAGGAATTCTGGGTTAAAGTGTAAAGTGGGTAAAAGTGATCTTGTGTGAAGATGTCTGAGTGGATTAATAAAAAGACCAGCGACGAGATGATCCCAAGGTTTTCATAATCCTGGACCAAGCCGTATCCTGAGCAGCTGCTGTGGTGGTCATGGAGGAGTGGAGAGTATGAGACTGATTCCTGTGACGCTCCAGGGACAGACGAGTCTTCGCTGACGTCCAGCGTTCTTCAGCCTCCAGCGCCTAGACTGCAGCTCTGCACAAGACGTTTGGCCATAGGAGAAATGGTCGTGCCCAACTGAGCCTGGTTTCTCTCAAGGTTTTTTAAATCCTCACTTTCGTAAATTGGTGAAGTTTTTTCTTCGCCACTGTTGCCACTGGCTTGCATGATTCGGGATCTGTAGAGCTGCGCATCGATGGATGTGCTCTTCAGTGTTTGGACTCTCAGTAGTGAATATTAAACCACACTGAACTGATCTAAACTGAACTTAAACGCTGAAAACTGAACTGATACTTGTTTCAATTTACTATAATTTGACACAATCTACACTGTAAAAGCGCTATACAAATAAAGGTGAATTGAATTGGATTCAAATAAGTATTATGATTGGAAGACAAATCATTATGAAGGGATGGCGTTCAGCAGGTCCACCATTATTTCATGAATGGGTTACAGAATTGGGGAAGGTGGCAGCATATGAAAAAAATGACATATAGATTACTAGATAAATTGGATGTTTATCAGAGAAGATGGGGAAATTATTTGACATTTTTGGAGAATGAATAAGGTCACTGTGGCGAGACGCACGGTAAAAGTGTAATTTTCTTATTTGATTTATTTTTGCATTATTATTATTCTTGTATTGGTATTGTATTTCTGAGATTTTTTTTTTTTTTACTATTATTATGTTCTGTATGTGTTTTTTTATTTATTGAGTTTATATTATTCATCTGTATTTACTGTATTTATGATAGCAACATCTAATTACAGCCACTGCTGCTGTTGGGCAGAGGAGGGAAAAGGGGATGTTAAAAGGAGGTAAACATTTGTAAACTGATAGTACTGTTAAATTATTGAAGAAAATAAAAAAATTTAATCCGCAATGAAATGACAGAAGGAGAAAGTGCTGCACATTTGAAATGTATTTAATACTTTATATAAAATACTTTTTTGATGACGGCAGTCACATGCATTGAGTTTCTCGACTTCAACAGAGTGTCAAAATCTTGATGGTTCTGTGGGTCTCGTCTATCAAATTTGAACTTTATTTGTATTCTCTATTGGATTCAAGTCAGGTCACTGGCTGGGCCATTCTATAGCTTGATTTTCTTTCTCTGAAAGCATTTGAGAGTCTCTTTGGCTGTGATTTGGATCATTGTCTTGCTGAAATGTCCACCCTGGTTTCATCTTCATCCTCCTGCTAATGTAGATGTTGGACTGAAGCAGCTGATATTCATTTACATTGAGGAAGGGCAGAGGGTTGCTGAAGAACTACTGAGAGATTTCAGCTACTGTCTGGGCTTTCACTGCCGAACTACACCTCCCTTTCTTCATCTGTTCAATACTTTTAGACATTCCATTTTAGTATGCATACTAAACTAACTAATATTGTTTTCTTTTCATAGGGATTTCTTTGGTTGTTACCAACATCAGGAAAAAATTTTAAGTCAACAGCACCTTTAGAAATACGTTTTCTAAGTAAAATGGTGATGTGTTCAATACTTATTTCCCCCACTTTAAATAGGTTCAACTGAAAAAATCAAGTGAGCAACACATAGTACTTTGTCAAGTAGACAAAAAGCTTTTTTCCAGTGTATTAAAAATATGTAATGGATTAGATTTTTTCTTTTTTTAAGGCCACATTGATCAAAAGTGACAGTGGATACTTTTATAATTACAAAAATATTAGTAAAATTGTATTCATTTTAGGTAAAAATGATATTTGACAGAATCTGAAGGTTGAATGTGAGGGTTTGGTTTAGGGGTAGGGCTGTTTTTACAGTATAAAATATGCCTACACTGTAAAAAAATGCTTGCTTCCACACAATTCCTTTGTGTTGTCCCAACATAAATCGATTAAGTTAACTTAATAGTTTTGGCAAATTGAAGTGGATTGAACATAAAAAAATTAAATTGTCTAAAAAAAAAAAAAAAAGAATTGTGTTGATTCAGTTTCTTTTAAGTAAGTAGTTTGAACAACCAGTATGGATGAGTGTATAGAGAGTCCTCGTAAACCATGAATACCAGCATTTGTGTGCGTTTGTGTGTGTGTGATTTCCCTATGATTCCCATGGCTGTCTTCAACAAACCTGCAAGCTTGGCTTTAGATTGAACTCTAGGGCCCTAGCAAGACGTGTTTGGT
Source organism: Danio kyathit (assembly GCA_903798195.1). NCBI lineage: Eukaryota > Metazoa > Chordata > Actinopteri > Cypriniformes > Danionidae > Danio > Danio kyathit. Next base: position 5,618,104 of record LR812539.1, read on the forward strand.
GTGATTTGTTGCTATTTTCAGACCAGCGCAACTCTAATTTTCACTTTTTGTGCCACGTTGTTTAAATAGCACATTCATTTGCGCCACTTTGTGGACTCAAGTGTGTGCTGGTCTATAAAGGAGGTGTGTTAAGGCGCATTGTTGGTGCGTTGCTATTTTGAGGAACTGAAATAGACTGCATCATTGACCAACTAAAAGCTGCTCTGAAGTCCAGTTAAGAGCGCGTTAGTTAATGAGCCTATGCAGGTCCAAGACTTCAGTTTATTTATGACAATTTGCATTAGTATAACAAGGGAGTGTCGCGCACGTGAAGAGTGTGGTGGGGGGATTTATCGCAGACTAAAGAGAAGAGGCCTGGGGTGGGGGGGGATGTGGTTGTTGAGTTTGTGGGCCCCTAATAACGTCTCTGGTGGTGCCCCAAAATGCAAATACCCCCCCCCCCCCCCCCCCCCCACCCACAAAATTAAATATGTAGGCTAAAGGATGTCTTCAACAGAGTGTGTAAAACACAGTTTCCTTATTCACCGAAGTAAAGGAGTAAAGTAAAGAGTAAAAGTAAACTAAAGAGCAAGTAAAGAGGCTGAATGGAGGAGGCTGGTTCTTTATCCTCGTGCTGCAGATGCTCTGTTTAACTGTTTTCTCGCTAGTGAAGCGTTACACTTATAAAGTCTGCCATGTAAATAGCAAATGCACCATGGCCTGATGCAGCTGACTCTTAAAGGAAATAGAAGATGAGACTCTGATTGGTTCAAAACACACCCAGAACTCATTAGGAGAATAAGCACAGCCTTGTTAGACCATGCACCGCGGCGCAGAGCGTATTTTTCCATCCTTAAAATAGCAAAAGTGGATTCAGACACACCCTTAATGCTTTTTCGCCTGATCTTTAGACTTTGTGCCTAAATCATTAAAATAGAGCTCAATATGTTTGCAAACCATAGTGTGCAGTACACACACAAAAGTTGTGTCTGCTTTGGTTCAAACTACTTATTTATAATGAGATAAAGTTTTTTGGGGGACAACCTAATTGTTTAATGTTCAATCCACTTAAATTTGTCAAAATTAATGAGCTGACTTAATTCGTTCAGGCTGTCCCAACACAAATCCATTGTGTGGACCTCAACATTTTTTTTTTCTTACAGTGTGTTATGCTTTCCATTTCAGTGACTTCTGAACTAGTTTACACTCAAACACTTTTAGAGTGCTGGTACCTGCGCTGTGCGGTTCTTCCAGCAGAACTATATTTGGCAGGACTCCGATTTTCGCCCCCCGCCGGGCCCTAGAGCTCTTGGCTTCTCGGGGCATCGAAGGGTAACGGCAGCATCCGGATACGGCAGGTCGCCACCCTTCAGTTGCCATGGTGTCGGCGCGGCAACCGAGGTGAAAATTAAAGATGGTGGGAGATGTCTCGCGCCTCCTTCGCCACGTCCCAAGAGGGAAAGTAGAGGACAGCAGATGACAGACATCTCAAGGGCCCGAAACTCGCCTTCTTCCTCATCAGACAGACGCATTACTGAAATCTGCCCATTGTTTGCTGGCGACGCTCTGGGTGCAGTTTTCCTGCTTTCACTTTGTGTCTTTGACAACAGTGCATTAAGAGAAGAATAGGCTGGAATGAAGACATAGTGAGCAGGGAGGAGTGACGTTTGTCATCATTCACCCATTCAGACGCATTCAGTGGCTGCTTTTCTGTCTCTCATTCACACTCTGTCAGTGCTAGAACTGGGATTCATTGGCTTGAAGTGTGTGTTGTGTTGATATCTTTTCTGTTTAGAGTTTTTGCTCGCTCTTTGTATTAGGTGGCCTTAGCTAATATGTATTTACACTGAAATTAATCATTTATTACAATCAGTGTTCATGGAAAACCTGGAAAAGTCATGGAAAATGTTCCAGGTCTGGACAAACAGAAAAAGCCACAAAGTTTTAGACATTTGTTTAACAAATATCTGTATACTTCAATATAGGTTAGTTGTCTCCTTTTCTGTCATTGGCCAATAACATGCTCTTACATCATTAGTGCTGTGTAAGCATTATCTAAGTACATTTGCACAGATATTAGATTAGATTAGATTCAACTTTATTGTCATTACACATGTACAAGTACAAGGCGACGAAATGCAGTTTAGGTCTAACCAGGAGTGCAATAGCAGCAAGTGCAGGATACAGGCATAAGTTATAAAGTGCAGTTATAGAAAAGCTATGGTGATATTTACAAATGGATGTACTATGAACATTATATACAGGTTGTGTTAGCTATGAACAGAGATTTACAATAGATGGATATATGTACATGTTGCTATTAATAATCAGAAGTGTGCAGATAGATAAACATAATATGTACAGTGGGTGTGTACAATTACAAATGTATATGTGCAGTGGGTTTTACATTTATTTATATTAAATTAAATGTAAATTTAGTAGGCGGTTCATTCCGCTGGGGCGACCCCTGATAAATCTGGAACTAAGCTGAGGGAAAATGAATGAATGATTGTTGCGTGTTTTACGGTATACTGAAATAATTTGAACGTGCATTGTTTTTCTTATTATTTACCATTCATACGTAGACATTACATGAAACATTAGGTCATGTAAATTTACTTGAAAGTCTTGGAAAAGTCATGCAATTTTAGTAGTGAAAATGTGTATGAACCCTGTACAATGTGCTTATTGTGTAAATACAGGTTGTACTTATTATTGATTAATTACCTGCATGTAAATAATAAATTTCTGTAATTACATCTTTAATTACACTGTTGACCATCCCTTAACACACCTTAACCCACCCTTAAACCCACCCACACCAACAAACCTTTCCCTAACTAGGAATGCACCGATACCAATTTTTTGGAACCGATCCGATCTCGATACCAAAATTCTGAGTATCGACTGATACAGATCCGATCCCGATACTGTGCCGTTTTTTTTTTTTTTTTTATTTATTTTTATTAACATAATACAGTTTCTATAATTCTGGTGATAAACTCAAATAATATATCTTCTTTAGTAAAAATAACAGACCTATAGGCCTACTGTATGTGACAAACGGCACACTCTAACTAAACATGATGCTTGCTGTAAACTATGGGCTACATTATTTGAGCATTCATTATGACTTTGATCAGATCTGCTGTGGTCCAGCTTATGTTTCCTTTTTAATATTCAGATTTTTCTTTGAAATCTGTAATAGGCTACCACTGTTGACACTAATCGTTGGTAAAATAACCAGCCTTTTAGCAAAGCCTGATATTTTCCTGCAAGTTTGAAGCAGACTAAACTAAACCGCTGAGGCCAGTCTTACTTAATAATCCCTCGCCAAATCTCACCATGACTGAGACGGAGAGAAACTGAAAGCATGTCTGAAAAATAATTTTTTGTCTGAAAAATGATCTTTTTGAAACGAATTTCGTTTGGTATAATTTGTTGGTTATTTAATGTATTTTTGTTGGTCAGATATCTACAAAATAAACAAGAATATTCGAGGTTAAGTTCAAAACAAGGTCTGCTTATATGCTTAAGCGCACAAACTGACAAACTGGTCTGTTAAATAAAATGTTAATATACATATATATATATATATCATAGAATATTATAGTATAATACTAATAATAATAGTAAGAAAATGGAGGGGAAAAAAACAACTTTATTTGTGTAGATGCTGGTCTCAAAAACAGTCTGATGTTTGTAATGTAAATCTTGTATCACTTTGTCAAACTGTCTTAACTAGTAAAATTTCTGGAATTAAAAATGAAATGAGATGGTTTAATTGAAAGATGTGGTTGAGAGGCTCTGGAAGGTCATTTCACCACTGAGGAACAGTGAAAGTGAAGGGTCTGGAAATAAAAGTTACTCAGAAGGTTTTTGATATTTTAGAGGCTTTTGAAGATCATTTCCTCACTGAAAGTCAATCTTCTGGGCATTCATAAAATTCTAAAAATAAATAAATTATCAGTCAAATCACAGAATTGATCAACTTTGATCAATTTGATCAACTTTTTTTCAATTAAAAAAATGGCATTTGTCAAGATCAAATTGCATGTTTGAGCTGTCTCAACTCAAAGTAACTTGCTGTGAGATGTCTTAAAATACATCAGTGTCATTTTTTTTCTCCAGGTGCACACCAGTAATATATTTTTCTAAGGCCATTTTTATAAATGTGGCTTAAATAGCCTAAGTTAACTAAGGCCTAGTCCTAGCTTATCTAAGCCCTGTTTGTGAAACTCTGCCTTAATGTTCCAAGGGTTATCTGGCCAATCAGAGCACTCTGGGATTCAGTGGCGGTGTTAAAAAATGTGGGGGTGGGGGGCAAACGCCAGAAAAAAATCTAACTTGGTAAAGTAAGAGTGTAAAAGCCATTTTTCAGGTGATGTATCAAAAAACAAAAATATGACTAAAGCATACAATAAATGCATCACAAATCAGTTCAATTTGGGTTTATTATCAGTAATGAAGTAATCAAGATAATCAGTAAACACACACATAAATGTTGCCTAATCACTGGCCAGTAGCACTACTTAAAAATTTATTTTGCTCTCCTTTCTTTCTGGCTTGCAAATTTCTCAATGACCTTAATGGTTAAAGTCAGTCATCTCAGTCACCAGTCTCTTCTCTATTGACAGCATGGCCAATGCATTCAGCCTCTCTTGCGTCATGGTGTTTGAAACAGCAAACACGGAAAACAGTAAAGGCATGACTTACATCACAACCTGTCAGCCAAGTGCTGAAACCCTCGAGTGTACGCGCGCCCGCGATCACTTGACTACTGCTGAATTTTTTCTTCATCCAAACGCCTTGTGAACTGATATCTTTGCAAAGATACAACGGAATTTTCCTTCATCTCGAGAAATTGCACTTGCTTTCACTATGATTAAAGGTTGGCACAGACGAGCTGCTGCTGAACTGTCTAAGTGAGAATGGTCCAATCACATAAGGCCAATCATATAAAAACAAATATGATTCGTTCTAACAACAAAAATGGGAGGGTTCGGGACGCAGAGCGCTGCGCCCCAAAGACAATTTAAAACCGGCCAATTAGAGCTTATCATCATATCACGTGCATTGCAAAAGTTTGTGTACCTACATAGATATGAAGGTAAATCAGTTGCGAAACTCGAGAGCTTGCAAATCTAAATGTGAGAACTTGTAATAATAATATTTGTATGTGTAGGTTGAAATTTACACTCACAGCTCTGATGTGAACAGCTGAATCCCTCGATTTGCACACACACACAATAATCAACACAGTTGTGTTTTGAATTTGAAGTTGCAGATTAATAGTTGTGCATTTGTGAAATGTCATTCACAAATACAAAATGACAGACACAGATGTGCATGTCAAATTTGATTGCAGTTTCATTGTACAACCACAAGTCGGCACTCACAACCTCTCAGATTTGCCAGTTCAACTACAAATCTCCCGCTCTCTGACTTTTGCTACACATCTGGCGTGATCTCTGTAGCAGAACTGATTTGTGCACTCGTAGATGCAGAGGCGCGAGCAGCGCGGGGCGGGGCAGGGGTAAAGCGGTTTTATTGGCCGATGCCTGACCAATGAACAATGCCGGTAGCCAAAGGGACTCGACTGCAGAAGAATAATTACTATGATTATTTTATTATTTCGTTTTTTTTTTTTCACTAATTTCTCAAAAGATGTTTAATAAATAACATTAACTCTACGAAAATTTATATACCAATAAAAGAGCAGCAAAGTCAGTATTGACTAGAGCCAGCCAATGAGATGGGACGTTTCTGTACATCAGCACTCAGCAATCAGAGGGTAAGTTATTGTTTTTAATAATTATCTAGATGTTCAATACTGTTAGCTAAGTTAAGAACTGTGCTAGGTTCTGTGGTTCTGTAGTTTTTACAAGTAACATATATATTTATATATATATATATATATATATATATATATATATATATTTATATATATATATATATATATATATATATATATATATATATATATATATATATTGATTCATTGGTCAGGCATCGGCCAGTAAAACCGCTTTACCCCTGCCCCGCCCCGCGCTGCTCGCGCCTCTGCATCTACGAGTGCACAAATCAGTTCTGCTACAGAGATCACGCCAGATGTGTAGCAAAAGTCAGAGAGCGGGAGATTTGTAGTTGAACTGGCAAATCTGAGAGGTTGTGAGTGCTGACTTGTGGTTGTACAATGAAACTGCAATCAAATTTGACATGCACATCTGTGTCTGTCATTTTGTATTTGTGAATGACATTTCACAAATGCACAACTATTAATCTGCAACTTCGAATTCAAAACACAAGTGTGTTGATTATTGTGTGTGTGTGCAAATCGAGGGATTCAGCTGTTCACATCAGAGCTGTGAGTGTACATTTCAACCTACACATACAAATATTATTATTACAAGTTCTCACATTTAGATTTGCAAGCTCTCGAGTTTCGCAACTGATTTACCTTCATACATAGACACCCATTAGTCCGGCGCCCCGCACACATATGAAAAAATATTGTTAATACATTTTTTTTCAATAAATGTTAGTATGACTACAATAAATGTTAGAATGTTATAATTAAATCAATTTATTTTGTTAATATTTGTGATAATAAACATTAACATATTAAAGGGGTCTAACTTGAAGGGGGCGGCGCCCCAGCGCCCTCTATTGACCAGCCGCCACCGCTGGGATTATAGGTAGGAGGGAATTTGTACAAATCAGAGACTGGGAATAAAGGTTAACGTAAAAAAAATATCTATAAAGTATCAGTTTTCCGTATTTTGTGATTTTAATTTCTTTTTTCTCCTTTTATTTACACTTTTGAATTGTATTATGGGAGCTTGATCTTTCTTCCAACAACTTTTAACCTTGAAAAGTTAGACAAAGTGACTTTTATGAACATTTTTAATAGTTTAAGGTGATTAATTGTCTTGGTTGGTGTTGTATATTACTCTACAAAAACTGCCAGTACTGTTTCTGCTATTTTACAGACTTATTTATTAATTTATTTACTTATTTATTATACAGTATTTCTGCACTATAGTATTTCAAACTACTAAAATGTCAATAAAAGAGTTGAATTTTCAACACCAAAGTCGACAGAGCAGAGATCAACATCCCATAATGCAATACACAACCAGTAAATAATGGAAAACACTTGTGAATCACAAAATACAGAAACTCTTAATTAACATATGTTTACAGTGTAGTAATTATGTAAAAATACAGTGTAAAAAATTAAACGTTCACCTGTTCAGCCAGTACACTAAATAATGAATAATGGACAATTAAGTTACACCAACTAGTTAAATCCAGGAAGGTTAGTGTGATGCTAAATGTTATGTTTTCATAACTAATTACAACAATCATTTTTCTTACATTGTGGGTCATATAATTCTCTACTTAACTGTGTGTGTGTGTCTTGACTGTGAGTCAGTGTGGTTGATGTGGTCGTCCGTTCTGACTGCTGTCGATCAAACGCTATAATCTTCCTCATTTTCGTCTCTCATCGGAAAAGCCAAATAACATTTACTGCCAAATGTCTTTTTTCCCCGCTGCAGTGCTGATAAAACAAATGTGTGTTTAAGTGCAGGTGTCCAGACTGCAGCAGATCATCCACCAACACACACGTCACGTCAGAGTCACACCGAATGTTATGAAGGATTCTGACACATCCGTCTTTTCACACACACACACACACACACACACACACACACACACACACACACACACACACACACACACACACACACACACACACACACACACACACACACACACAGGGAGCATCTGCATATTCATAGAGCAGTATGGGGTGAGATTAGTTTTATAGTGAATTAATTTAAAATGTAAATCTCAAATTTGGTGCTTGATTATTAGCGTTTGATCCAAAGATCTCTAATAGATGTGGGAATTCCTGATTTTCCATTAAAACAAAGGAAAATGGGTAACACTTTACATTAACAGTACATGAATAATATTGCATTAATATGTCAACTAAACATTACTTTATTATGAATTAATGATGAGTTAAGGCCTGGGCTAATCATGAACTAACTTTAACACGAGTCACATGAGTTCATGTGTGCATAACGGCTACCTCAATGACTTGTTAGTACATTTTGCTAATTAATGTGTTAATTAACATTTAGGTTTAAGCTAAATGTAACCAATATGAACTCATGAGCTGTTAATGTATGCTTACAGTTGAAACCAGAAGTTTAAATACACTAAAAAAAGGAACAAAACCATTTTTTTTTTTAAATGTCAGATGGTAAATGATACTAAACGTTTACTATTTTAGGTCCGTTAGGATTACCTAAATCATTTACATTTGCTAAATGCCAGAATAATGAGACAATTGTTTTTTTGAGAATTTTTATTAATTTCTAGACAGTCAAAAGTTTACACACATTTCCTCTGTATTTTTTTTTAGTTTTGCTTTTAAACTGTATAACTTTGGTCAAATGTTTTGGGTCTCCTTCCACAAGCTTCTCACAATAGTTTGCAGGAATTTTGGCCCATTCTTCCTGACAGAATTGGTGTAACTGAGTCAGATTTGTAGGCTGTCTTGCTCGCACATGTTTTTTCAACTCTGCCCACAAATTTTCTATAGGATTGAGCTCAGGGCTTTGTGATGGCCACTCAAAAACATTCACTCTGTTGTCCTTAAAGCACATCTGAGCTAATTTGGCAGTATGCTTAGGGTCATGGTCTGTTTGGAAGACCCATTTGTGGCCAAGTTTGAATTTCCTGGCTGATGTCTTGAGATGTTGCTTCAGTATTTCTACATAATGTTCTTTCTTCATGATGCCATCTATGCTGCCATACCTCACTGTTCAGAGAGGTGTACTGTTTTCCCTCCTTGTAAATCTCACATTTGATGATGGACCACAGGTTCTCTATGGGGTTCAGTCAGGTGAACAAGGAGGCCATGTCATTAGTTTTTCTTCTTTTAGACCCTTTCTTGCCAGCCACGCTGTGGAGTACTTGGGTGTGATGGAGCATTGTTCTGCATGAAAATCATGTTTTTTTTTTGAAGGATGCAGACTTCTTCCTGTACCACTGCTTGAAGGTGTCTTCCAGAAACTGGCAGTAGGACTGGGAGTTGAGCTTGACTCCATCCTCAGCCCGAAAAGGCCCCCACAAGCTCATCTTTGATGATACCAGCCCAAACCAGTACTCCACCTCCACCTTGCTGGCGTCTGAGTCGGACTGGAGCTCTCTGCCCTTTACCGATCCAGCCACGGGCCCATCAAGACTCACTCTCATTTCATCAGTCCATAAAACCTTAGAAAAATCAGTCTTGAGATATTTCTTGGCCCAGTCTTGACGTTTCAGCTTGTGTGTCTTGTTCAGTGTTGGTCGTTTTTCAGCCTTTCTTACCTTGGCCATATCTCTGAGTATTGCACACCTTGTGCTTTTGGGCACTCCAGTGATGTTGCAGCTCTGAAATATGGCAAAACTGGTGGCAAGTGGCATCTTGGCAGCTGCACGCTTGACTTTTCTCAGTTTATGGGCAGTTTATTTTGCGCCTTGGTTTTTCCACACGCTTCTTGCAACCCTGTTGACTATTTTGAATGAAACGCTTGATTGTTCGATGATCACGCTTCAGAAGCTTGGCAATTTTAAGAGTGCTGCATCCCTCTGCAAGATATCTCACTATTTTTGACTTGTCGGAGCCTGTCAAGTCCTTCTTTTGACCCATTTTGCCAAAGGAAAGGAAGTTGCCTAATAATTATGCACACCTGATATAGGGTATTGATGTCATTAGACCACACCCCTTCTCAACACAGAGATGCACATCACCTAATATGCTTAATTGGTAGTAGGCTTTCGAGCCTATACAGCTTGGAGTAAGACAACATGCATAAAGAGGATGATGTGGTCAAAATACTCATTTGCCTAATAATTCTGCACTCCCTGTATATACTATATATATATATATATATATATATATATATATATATATATATATATATATATATTACCATATTAAATAAGTAATAATTTAAATAGTAATACACTTAAAAATGTTTGACTAATATGGTATAGGGTTGTATGCTAAACTAGCAGTATTCCACTGTATTGTATAGACGTGCAGTCATTTGAGTTCTGAATGAGCCAAATAGGCTCAACAAACCTGTTTACTGTAGTAAAAGTCACTTTATAAGCTAAAGTACAATTTTTGTTTCCATATATTAAATAAATAAAAATGACACTTTTCTAATTAAATGTCATACATATAAAATATATATATTTAACTAATTCACATATTTCATGAACTGAATCATAATATCAAAATAGGAAATATTTTTAATACAAGACAACACATGATGTTTCTATCTCTGTCAGTGACTCTGACAATTAAAATGAGTAGCCTACATTCACTAAGTGCTTCTGTCACTGTGTTTAATCCTTTCTGTGCATCACTGTTTAATAGATAATGCCACATGCACTGGAATGTGATTTATAATGGTAGTTCATTTTGAAATAAAATTAGTAAAATGTTCGTTAAGAGTTACATTTTCGCTGGAGGAAACAGCTGTGATTATGAGGTGAGCGCTGAGGAAACAGTTGATTGGAAACCCGATTGCTCCTCTATGACATTGGGGTGCAAGTGATACAAGTGTATCCATAGCAAAGAACTCCAAATAAGCATATTTTATAACAGTTTATTGATAAACACACACCTTGTTCTCTCGTTCTGCACAGCTGTGGTTTGCTGATCAAATGAAAAACGAAAGTCGGAGAAGAGCCGAATTCAGCCGCCGTCTTCATATCAAAATTAAAGGGGACAGAGACGATAATTTGGTCTACAGTTTATGAGCTAATCGGAAAAGTTTTAGGGGGGCTGAGCAGAAATACAGGGGCTACAGCCCCCCTAAAATAGGCCTAGCGATGCCCATGCTTGAAACGTTAGAAACATGATTCTAAATTACTTTTTAAATAGAGAAATATAATTAATAATTAGCAGAGGGCGGCTCAGTGGTTAGCACTGTGGCCTCCCAGCAAGAAGTTCACTGGTTCGAGTCCAAGCTGGGTCAGTTGGCATTTCTGTGTGGAGTTTGCATGTTCTCACCATGTTGGCGTGGGTTTCCTCCGGGTGCTCCGGTTTCCCCCACAGTCTAAACACATGCACTATAGGGGAATTGATGAACTAAATTAGCCGTAGTGTATGTGTGAATGAGTGTGTATGGGTGTTTCCCAGTACTGGGTTGCAGCTATAAGGGCATCCCCTGAAAAGCATATGCTGGATATGTTGGCGGTTCATTCTGCTGCGGCGATCTCTGATCAATAAAGGGACTAGCTGAAGGAAAATGAATGAATAAATAATTAATAGAAGAAATGTCATCAACATTTTGTTTTTTAATTTAAGTAAATAATTATAAGCTGAGAATTTTTAAACTTTTGCCATAGTCATGCATGTAACAGCAAACCCTTAGTTTACCTTTTATAACTATTTCTGCTCTCAGTTTTGCTCTCATTGGGTGTGTGTAAACCCTGTTTCGCTCTTGTTGAAAAGTCCCCACAAGTATAGCAATACCAGTGGACATTTTTATTTATTTTTGGTCTCCATGAGTAAAATGGCTCCTAAATCAGTCAGACTGAAGTATTTTGAACATGTAAAACTGCAGATTTTGTCCTGTGAGGGTTTGATTTAGGGGTAGATGGAGAGTCTGTACAGTAGAAACATCATTAACAGCTATGAGAAGTCCCCATGATGATAGCTATACAAGTGTGTGTGTGCATGTATGTGTGTGTGTAACAAATAAAACAACCTACTAATTCTAACCTGTACTTATTAAAACATATAAAAGAATATGTGGTCAGACACGGTGGCTCAGTGGTTAGCACTGTTACTCACAGCAAAAAGGTTGCTGGTTCAAGTCCCAGCCGGGTCAGTTGGCATTACTGTGTGGAGTTTGCATGTTCTCCCCGTGTTGGCGTAGGTTTCCTCCGGGTGCTCCGGTTTCCTTCACAGTTCAAACACATGCGATATAGGGGAATTGATTAAATAAATTGGCCGTAGTGTATGAGTGTGTGTATGGATGTTTACCAGGACTGGGTTGAAGCTGGAAGGGAATCCGCTGTGTAAAACATATGCTGGAATAATAATAATAATAATAATAATAATACATTTTATTTTAAAGGCGCCTTTCTGGCAACTCAAGGACACCGAACAGTAAAACAAGAGCAATAAATAACAAGAAAATAACATAAAGTAAACACAACAAAAGTACAAATACAATTAAGTATTAAAAGCCATCTTAAATAGGTGGGTTTTGAGCTTGGATCTGAAAATGTGAGGGAGTCAATGTTTCTGATGGCAGGTGGTAGTGAGTTCCAAAGCCGGGGAGCAGAGCGACTGAAGGCTCTATTGCCCATGGATGATGAGACGAGCAGAGGGAACCGACAAGTGGAGGGAGGAAGAAGATCTCAGGGTGCGAGAGGGGAGCAGCAATGTGGATGAGGGCAGACAAGTATGGAGGGGCGAGATTGTGGATGGCTTTGAATGTTAAAATCAAAATTTTAAAATCAATCCGAAATTGAACAGGGTAACCAGTGGAGCTGCTGCAGGACAGGGGTGATGTGATGAGAAGAGGGGTTCTGGTGATGATACGGGCAGCTGAGTTCTGGACCAACTGAAGCTTACGGAGGGATTTATGAGTGAGACCGAAGAGAAGAGAGTTGCAGTAATCTATACGAGATGTGACAAGGCTATGGACAAGAACAGCAGTGGCATGCGGGGTGAGAGAAGGGCGGAGACGGTTAATGTTGCGTAGGTGGAAGTAAGCAGACCGGGTGATGTTATTGATGGAGAATCAAAAGATAGGGTGCTATCGAGGATGACCCCCAGACTCTTGACCTGTTTAGAGGGATAAATGGAACAGTCGTCAATAACAAGTGAAAAGCTGTCAGTTTTGGAGAGTATTGATTTGGTACCAACAAGCAAAAACCTCAGTTTTTGAACTATTTAATTTGAGAAAGTTAAGAGAGAGCCAAGATTGATTTCTGCTAAGCAGACTGTAAGGGATTGAAGGTGGAAAAACACGGAGAGGGTTTGCCAGAGAGGTAGAGCTGGGTTGTCATCCGCATAGCAGTGAAACTGTATGTTATATTTACGGAGAATATTACCAAGTGGAAGGAGATAGATGATAAAGAGCAGGGGCCCCAGGACTGAGCCCTGGGGTACACCGAAGAAACTGTAAAATGCTGAGAAGTGAAGGATTTGAGTTGAATTGAACTGAGTGCGGCCAGAGAGATAAGATTTAAACCAGTCAAGTGGGATATTGGTGATGCCCAAGAGAAGATAGTCTATTGATGAGGGTGCTGTGACAAATTGGTGTCAAAGGCCGCACTCAGGTCGAGGAGGATAAGAACAGATATTAGTCCAGAATCAGCTGCCATAAGAAGGTCATTAGTAATTTTAATAAGGGCAGTTTCTGTGCTGTGAAGTGGGCGGAACCGGACTGGAACTGTTCATACAGGTTCTGTTCTGGGATAAGTGGGTTTGGAGTTGTGTTGCTACAATTTTTTCGAGGATTTTAGAAATGTATGGTAAGTTAGAAATAGAGTCGTAAGTTATTAAATTAGATGGATCTGAACCAGGTTTTTTTGAGTATAGGAGTGATTGCTGCGGTTTTGAAGGAAGCAGAACAGTTCCAGTGGAAAGAGAAAGAGTGAATAATGGCTGAAATGAGAGGGATGAGAGAAGGGAGACAGGCTTTGACCAGAACAGTGGGGAGAGGATCTAAGTGAGAGGAGATGATTTTAGATTTTAGAAATAAGATTTGATATTTCTGAAGTTGAAGGGAAGTTGAAAAGAGGAGAATAAATTTTCAGGTTGTGAAGGTTCGGATGTAATGCTCGGAAAGGATTGTGAACCAAGATTGCTGGTGAATATTAAAGATTTTTCACTGAAAAGGTCATGATAGAATTACAGAAAGCTGTTGAGTGAAGTGAGATGGTGAGTAAGTCTGGGGGGTTAGTGATAGACTTGTATAGTGAAAACAGAGATGCGTTGTTACCTTCATTGGAGATATGAGATTGGAGAAATAGTTTGATTGTGGTTTTGAGCAATGTGGGTCTTATATTGTAGGATGTGATTTCTATACATGTCTTTGTGAACATTAAGGCCAGTTTTTCTATATAATCTTTCAATTTGTCTGCCTTTGGCTTTCATGAGCCGAAGTTCTGGTATGTAAACCATGGGGCAGACTGAGAAAAAGAGACGGATCTGGTTTTTTTAAGGGAGCAAAAGAGTTAAGAATGTCATGAAGTCCTGTATTATAATGAGATACTAATCATCTGGTGTGGAAAAGTTAGTAATGTCAGAAAGAGAGTCAATACTAACAGAGAAGGATTCTATGTCAATATGTTTTATGTTACGGAAGGAGATAGTACGGGGAGGTTTGGTGGAGGAAAGAGGGAGTGCAAAACTAAATGAGAGGAGAAAATGATCCGTTATTGGGAGTTCATCAGCTGAAAAGTCAATGGGTGAGGACACCAGAGCAACAGATGAGGTCAAGGGTGTGTCCTTTAGAGTGTGTGGGGACCTTGACATGTTGTTGAAGTCCACAGCTCTCAAGACAGGATATAAAGTCTCTGTGATAGAGAGTTATTAAAATTATCCACATGAATATTAAAATCTCCTAAAACAATAATAGTTGGCGGTTCATTCCGCTGTGTGACCCCTGATGAATAAAGGGACTAATCCGAAGGAAGATAAATGAATGAATGTGATCATACAAGATTAGAATTTACCCTTATTAAAACCTGTTCAAATTGGTAAAAAAAAAAAAGTATTGCGACAAACTATAAAGATTTGAGAAAGTATAAAGAGTATAATTTGCGGCTAAACTTAATGTATGAGTGTTTTAACGTCTTCGGATGATTCTTGCTGTAAATATGCCTGACAGGTTGTTTTTTTTCTTCTTCTTCCGTTCAGCGTGTGTGTGTGTGTGTGTGTGTGTGCAGTGATGTGGTGCTCCTGCGGCTTGAGGATGGAGGAAGGTGCAGAGGTCAGTCAGTCAGTGTGTGTGTGTGTGTGTGTGTGTTGTTGAGGGTGGGGATCTGGACGCTGGGCTGCTGATCTCAGGCCAGCCGGGTGGTTTTTCGGAGGAGGATGTGAAGCGTTGAGCTACACCCTTGTGTTCAGCTTTGTTGTGTGACACACACTCAGCCCACCCTAACATTCCAGCTGCTAAATGTGGAGCTCAGTACAATTGCAGGTTAGCAGAGTTACAAATGAGCCCAGCGGCGCAGCTGAGGACACACAAACACACACCACAACACACACAGGCCTCCTTCCACAACCTTACCATGGTAACCGTGTTGCTGCAGTGGTGTTACTAGGGTAAAGTCATGATCATGTAACCTGGAAAAGCATCTTCACATATTCAACTGCTCTGCAAAGCCAAGTAAATGATTGTTTTAGGATCCTTCCTGTTCATTTTTCCATGGAGGAAGTGACTAGGAATAACAACCGGCAGTAAACTTAGTCGACTATTCATTCATTCATTTTTCTTAAGCTTAGTCCCTTTATTTATCAGGTGGTTTACACAGCGGAATGAACCGCCAACTTATCCAGCATATGTTATACGCAGCAGATGCCCTTTCAGCCGCAACCCAACACTGGGAAAAATCCATACACTCTTGCATTCACATAATACACAACTACAGCCAGTTTAACTATTCAATTCCCTATAGCGCATGTGTTTGGACTGTTGGGGGGTAACCGGAGCACCGGAGGAAACCCACACCAACACGGG
This sequence comes from Danio kyathit, assembly GCA_903798195.1. NCBI lineage: Eukaryota > Metazoa > Chordata > Actinopteri > Cypriniformes > Danionidae > Danio > Danio kyathit. The sequence continues at coordinate 5,633,859 of LR812539.1, forward strand.
GAGAACATACAAACTCCACACAGAAAGGCCAACTGACCCACCCGAGGCTTGAACCAGTGACCTTCTTGCTGTGAGGCGATCATGTAACCACTGTGCCAGTGTGACACCCCATGACTGAACTTAACAATTTTAATAGATAATAAACAAATACTAGTTTGCTATGTCAAGCAGCTTAGCTGTTTTTTGAATGGTTAAAAATCAGTGGAAGGGAATGAGAGCGAGATGTTTGGAGACTATAAAGCTGTGGTCACGCTGGACTTTTCGCCCCATAGACTTCCATTCATATGCAAGCGAATGCGTCAGACCGGAAACGCAAACTCATGTGACAAAGGCCCCGTTTACATAAGTTCTGCTACGGTTACTCCATCCGTCCACACTACGCCGGGAGTTTTCGAGCCCCAAAAACGGAGCGTTTTGAAACCGCTAGAGAGAGGCCGTTTTCATTCTAAAATTCATTCTATTCTATTGAGTGGAACTCAGATGCCCGCATACGCTGCAGCGCATGACAGAGTGTGTGTGTGTTCGTGTGTGACGTGGATATTTTCGTTCTAAAATGCCATTTTAAAACTAAGACGTATAAGTGTAAATGGGGCTGTGTGTATTTTTCGCAAGCGGGTTGCTGCTGCGACGAGGGCGAGATGGAGGGATCGTGATGCCGGCTCAGCATAGTGATGATGTCTATCGGCCATTGGCGATGGACAATGGCATCGTCTATCAACCCAACCCTAAATCCCCGCCCCTTCTTGCAGCGCCGTACAGAATTTTGCAATCTCCACTCAAGTGTGATCACGGCATTAGGTTTTCAATGGCTGAACCTGCTGAATGTGAAACAATAGGGTCAAAATCGTATTATTTATCTTTATTATTTAATTTTTTTTTATTATTTTACAAATAAATGACAAGTAACACACTGGGTTAAATGTGAAAATAAGTCAATAGTAAGAGTTCTGTTTAGAACCAAAGTGTCATCAGAACTGTTACTTTGTGTCAGAGTTCAAGGTTCTTTTTCCCGCCTTTAATTATTTTAAATCTGTAACTGTCAAAATCATTCACAGCATGAAGGTCACTGGTTCGAGTCCCGGCTGGGTCAGTTAGCATTTCTGTGTGGAGTTTGCATGTTCTCCCCGTGTTGGTGTGGGTTTCCTCCAGGTGCTCAGGTTTCCCCCACAATCCAAACACATGTGCTATAGGGGAATTGGGTAAGCTTAATTGTCCATAGTGTATGAGTGTAAATGAGAGTGTATGGGTGTTTCCCAGTACTGGCTTGCGGCTATAAGGGCATCCACTGTGTAAAACATATGCTGGAAAAGTTGGTGGTTCATTCCGCTGTGGCGACCCCTGATTAATAAAGGGACTAAGCTGAAAAGAAAATGAATGAATGGTCTAGTATTGGCAGTAACACACACACACACACACACACACACATTGCAAATCTGAGTCACTGAATGTTGGTCAGTTGTTTTTTTCATACCTATTCCCAAAAAACCCACCCACTCATCTCCCGCAAACACACACTCACTCATTAAAAAACCACAACTAACACACACACACCCTTCTCACGGCCCACCACACTCAAACATCTGCCTGCTGACACACCAAACATGAACACACACACACAAACATGTGAATACCCCATACACAACACACAAATAGGCATCCACACACATATACTGCACACATTGACACACACATGCATACTGTGCACACACAAAGACACAGAAATACACACAGAAATATACACACGCAAGCACAGGGGCAAACATACACACACAAGCATGCACGCACAAACAGATATAGAGTACACACATATATACAAATACATAGACACACAGACAGTGACACAAATGCAACACACAGACACACACACAAACACAGTATTGTCATGGCCCCTCCACCCAAACACATACCCACATCCAAACACACACACCCTCAACGACTCTCCAGAAAGAGTGTCTGCCCACAAAGTCAAGTTCAAACACACTTGAAACCCTTTTTGCTCTTTTAGACCAAATTTAAACACACACACACACACACACACACACACACACACACACACACACTTCAGAGAGCGTCCGGCTGTGGTTTGAGTCTGGGGTTTCATGTAAAGTAAGCAAAAGCCTTCAGGTGTTTGGTGAACACACACACACACACACACACACGTTTCACGATGATCTAATGATTGTGTATAAAAGACACCACATCTAGCAGTACACATCACTCAGCTTAATGTGGTATATCTTTCTTTTGGTGAGCGTCTTATTTCTTTTAGTTCAGCTGGAATAAAACGAAATACAAGTAAAATACACATGCATACACACATAGGCTCACACACACACTTGCACAGCTATCTTTATGGGGACCTTCCCATAGATGTAATGATTTTTAATACTATATATATTGTATATTCTCTCCATCTCCCCCTAAACCAACCCTCACAGGAAATAATCTGCTTTTCAAATATTAATTCTGTCTGATGTATGAGCCATTTTACTCATGGAAACCGAACAAATGTCCCCATGAGGTCAAAATTTACTGGTATTGCTATACTTGTGGGGGCATTTGGTCACCAGGAATACAAGGTACACACAAATACAACACATACATACAATACGTATACACACACACACACACACACACACTACACACACACACACACACACACACACACACACCCAACACACTAAGTAAGGCTGATGAAGGAAAACCTTTCCTGACTCGCTCTCCCAAAACACCCCAAAGTGGCTCAATAATGTTTAGATCTGGTGACTGTGCAATCCATATGAGATGTTCAGCTTCACTTTTCAGGTTCATCAAACCACTCTGTCACCAGTCTTGGTGTGTGTATTGGTGCATTATCATCCCGATACACAGCATCGCCTTCAGGATACAATGCTTTGAACCACTGGGTGCTAATAGTCCTCCAGAATGGTTCGGTAGTTCCCATCTAGCATTGCCCATCTAGCACCAGTATGGGCGGGAATGATATGATATTGCAGCCCAAACCATCCTGATCCACCTCCATGCTTCACTCTGGGCATCAACAGTCGGGCGGTATGCTTTTTTGGGGCTTTTCCACACTGTAAACTCTCCTGGATGTGGAAAAGGCAGTGCATGTGGACTCATCAGAGAACAATACGTGTTTTACTTTGTCCACAGCCCAAGATTTTTCACTGCTGGCCACCATTGAAACAGACGTTGGGCATTTGCACGAGTGACCAAAGGTTTGGCTATAGCAGGCCAGTCCATGTATATTGACCCTGATGAGCTCCAGGTTGACAGTTTTGATGGAAACAGGAGAGTTGAGGTGCTCATTTAATTCTGCAGTGAGCTGAGCAGCTAGCCTGTGGTTTTAAGTTTTTTTGGATACAATCAGGGTTCGCATCCCTTTCAGACAGCTTCCTCTTGCGGGGATAGTGTCCAGGTCACTAAGTAAGGCTGATGAAGGAAAACCTTTCCTGACTCGCTCCTCCAAAACACCCCAAAGTGGTTCAATATGTTTAGATCTGGTGACTGTGCAATCCATATGAGATGTTCAGCTTCACTTTCAGGTTCATTCAACCACTCTGTCACCAGTCTTGGTGTGTGTATTGGTGCATTATCATCCTGATACACGGCATCGCCTTCAGGATACAATGTTTGAACCATTGGGTGCTAATAGTCCCTCAGTTATAGAGTAGTTCCCATCTAGCATGCCCATCTAGCACCAATATTGGGCGGGAATGATATGATATTGCAGACCAAACCATCACTGATCCACCTCCATGCTTTACTCTAGGCATCAACAGTCTGGGCGGTATGCTTTTTTTGGGGCTTCTCCACACTGTAACTCTCCCAGATGTGGAAAAGGCAGTGAATGTGGACTCATCAGAGAACAATACATGTTTTACTTTGTCCACAGCCCAAGATTTTCACTGCTGGCACCATTGAAACAGACGTTGGGCATTTGCTCGAGTGACCAAAGGTTTGGCTATAGCAGGCCAGTCATGTATATTGACCCTGATGAGCTCCAGGTTGACAGTTTGGTGGAAACGGAGAGTTGAGGTGCTCATTAATTCTGCAGTGAGCTGAGCAGCTGTGGTTTTAAAGTTTTTTGGATACAATCAGGGTTCGCATCCCTTTCAGACAGCTTCCTCTTGCGGGATAGTGTCCAGGTCACTAAGTGAGGCTGATGAAGGGAAAACCTTTCCTGACTTGCTCTTCCAAAACACCCCAAAGTGCTCGATAAATTTAGATCTGGTGACTGTGCAGGCCATGGGAGGAGATGTTCAACTTCACTTTCAGGGTCATCAAACTACTCCGTCCTCAGTCTCGGCTGGTGTATTAGTGCTTATCATCCTGATACACACCACTGCCTTAACAATACAATGTTTGACCAAATGGGTGCACACATGGTCCTTCAGAATGTTTAGGTAGTCCTTGGCAGTCATGCACCTATCTAGCACAAGGAATTATTGCAGCCGAAACCATCACTGATCCACCTCCATGGCTTCACTCTGGGCATGCTATAGTCTGGGCGGTATGCCTTTTTTGGGGCTTCTCCACACTGTAACTCTCCCAGATGTGGAAAAGGCAGTGAAGGTGGACCTAATCAGAGAAAAATATGTGTTTCACACTGTTCACAGCCCAAGATTTTCACTGCTGGCACCATTGAAAACAGATGTTGGGCATTTGCCTCGAGTGACCAAAGGTTTGGCTATAGCAGGCCACGTCATGTATATTGACCCTGATGAGCTCCAGGTTGACAGTTTTGATGGAAACAGGAGAGTTGAGGTGCTTATTTAATTCTGCAGTGAGCTGAGCAGCTGTGGCTTTAAAGTTTTTTGGATACAATCAGGGTTCGCATCTTGCGGGATAGTGTCCAGGTCACTAAGTGAGGCTGATGAAGGAAAACCTTTCCTGACTTGCTCTTCCAAAACACCCCAAAGTGCTCAATAATGTTTAGATCTGGTGACTGTGCAGGCCATGGGAGATGTTCAACTTCACTTTTAGGTTCGTCAAACCGCTCCGTCCCCAGTCTCGTATGGAGCGAATTTAGTATCTAAAGTAATTCACGCAAAAGACACGATGTACACATGCGTAGTCAAATTCACGTGCATAAAACCAAATTCACGTGCATAAAATATTTATACATATTCACAAAAACAATTCACGTGCACAAAATAAAAATACATATTCATAAAATACGTTTCACAAATGCAAAACACCATTTGCAAATGTATAAGAGTGTACAAAAAGTTTTGAATGTTTAAAATTTGCGAGTTCATCCTGAATAAGAATGTGCAAATCCTGTTTCACGTACGACTCGCTCTGGATACGAGTGTGTGTGTTTTGAGACTTTCTGGCAGCAGCAGCAGGCGACTCGTACCTTTCAGCCAATCAGATGAGAGCTGTACTCGATGAAACCCTCTCTGCTTCTTTTGCGCAGTCGGAGAAACGGAGAGATGCGCAGGCTTCAAACTAAAAAATAAATTCCCTCCCTGACTATCACTGACTAAAAACTTAATTTACATTATATCTAATGAACGTAAACAAGCTGTTGTTGTGCTATAGTAGCCTAATATGCAAAATACAGTAGATATTATCATTCAGTAATAATATAAATATAATAATTTTTTAATGATTCTTATAATGAGTTTATTTTTTCTTTATTAAGCTAGAAACTAAAAAAAATAGACATTGAAAATATGACAACATAAACTAAGTGTTTATTTGCTTATCACGGGCTGTAGTAAACTTATTTGCAATTAAATTAAAGGGAACCACTCCAGTATGGTGATCCACACCATGGTGGCCATTAGCTAGCTTGAGTAATTGTTCATTTAAATTATATTTATTATTTTAAAATACGGATTAAAACAATTAAAAACCACATATCTTGACGTTGTAAAATTATGCTGCATTAATCACTCCTGTCTCCAGTAGGTGGCGCAGATCAGTAATGAGGACCAGTAATGAGACGGTTCAAACGCAACAAAATATTCTAAATATTCCACATTTGATTAAATGAAATGAAGTACAAGTATATTGAATTATGCATATGTATATAATTAAAGTGTAAATGCTTAATAATAACTTCAAACAAGCAGTGTTCTAAATAAACCTTAATCTTTTTTAAACGCAAAACAAATAGGCTACTTTACATTACTTTCCTTAAAAAGTAACACCTTTAGCTCCTTTTATTAAGTGACTTTAGATTGTAATGTAGGCCTATTACTTTTCCCCCAATACTGCAAATAACATCAACATGTCCATTTTTCAGACTTTTGAAACGTAAAACTCCAAACGATCGCCTAGACAAGATTTGGCTACAAAACTACCAAAATAAGACATTGCATTTAATGCTGAAAACGTTCAACACTATAGCCTACTCATTTATTTTATTACGTATAATGTGCTTGACCACCAGCAAATAAGAATGTTCATCTGGACAGAGCTTCTAGTTTTGTTTCGAGCCTCTGCCTCAGTCAATCAAATCCAGTCAAATAAAACTGATCATGTCTGATATTTTAAATCGAGCTGATATCACAGCTGTTCCAACCTATTCTGCATCACCAAAGCCAAGAACTGATGAATCGCGTTGATTTTAATAAATAGATATGCTCTAGGCTAGCCTATATAATTTTTTTTAATAATCTTGAATTATCTTTTTTATTAGACAGATTTAACGTTATTCTTATATCGTGTGCAGATATGTATGACACGTGTAGTCCCGTAAACCGAGAAAGAGTAAGGATTTTTTTTTCAGAGAGAGATAATTGCAGACTTTTTCACACTATAGGCAGTGCAACACTATTGTAGCCAGTAGATATCAGGAATATATTTTTGTCCAAGTCATGGAATGTCAGGCATTTTTGTTTGTCAATTTAAATATTATTTCCATTTACCAGTGTATTTTTCCAGTTGTTTCATTCCTTTCAGTTTCATTTTATTTCTTTCAAAATTAAAAATGAATTTAATTAAAATAAATAAATGGGGCATATAGCCTATAAACGCAAATGAGCCGCTCGTAAGCCTTACAAAACTGCTTATTTGGTTTTGAAATTCCATTCCCTTCCCAATTTGAAGACATTTTGAAGACAAATCTCTCTGTAAAAATCTCTTTCTCTCTCTCTCTGTTTACAGAACTAGACTAATGATTTAATGTACAAACAACAAAAAATATCTAAAATCAGTTTATTATATTAAGCATTTCATTTTATTAGGATACAACATTTTAGTAGGTAACCTTAACGTTATGTGGCTAATTTAACAAATAAATACATAAATAGGCTAAATAAATACTGATAATAAAGCATAAGTATTAAAAAAAACCTTTAAACTTAATTTATTAAATCTGATCGACGCTTCCTAGCTCTTCTCCTCGGCGATGGGGCTGTAGGTTGGAGGGCAGGTTATCAGAGCAGTGATCAGCCCGATTGAAAATCCTGAACAGTATCAAACATGTTTGAAATGATCAGAGAGCCTCCGATTTGTGTTGCAAAAGGTCGCGAAAAGCGATCGCCTTTTTAATGCTATGTTTACATATTACTAGATTAATACTATGTCTGCATATTACTATAGCACAACAACAGCTTGTTTACGTTCATTAGATATAATGTAAATTAAGTTTTTAGTCAGTGATAGTCAGGGAGGGAATTTATTAGTTTTAGTTTGAAGCCTGCGCATCTCTCCGTTTCTCCGACTGCGCAAAAGGAGCGCAGAGAGGGTTTCATCGAGTACAGCTCTCATCTGATTGGCTGAAAGGTACGAGTCGCCTGCTGCTGCTGCCAGGAAAGTCTCAAAAACACACACTCGTATCCAGAGCGAGTCGTACGTGAAACAGGATTTGCACATTCTTATTCAGGATGAACTCGCAAATTTTAAACATTCAAAACTTTTTGTACACTCTTATACATTTGCAAATGGTGTTTTGCATTTGTAAAACGTATTTTATGAATATGTATTTTTATTTTGTGCACGTGAATTGTTTTTGTGAATATGTATAAATATTTTATGCACGTGAATTTGGTTTTATGCACGTGAATTTGACTACGCATGTGTACATCGTGTCTTTTGCGTGAATTACTTTAGATACTAAATTCGCTCCATAGTCTCGCTGTGTGTATTAGTGCATTATCATCCTGATACATGGCTCCACCTTCAGGATACAATGTTTGACCCATTGGGTGCAGGTGGTCCTGCAGAATGGTTCGGTAGTCTTTGGAAGTAGCCCAGCGCCCATCTAGCACCAGTAGTGGACCTAGGGAATGCCATGATATTGCAGCCCAAACATCACTGATCCACCTCCTGCTTCGCTTTGGGCATCAACAGTCTGGGCGGTCCGCTTTTTTGGGACTTCTCCACACCGTAGCTCTCCCGGATGTGGGAAATACAGTGAAGGTGGACTCATCAGAGAGCAAGACGTGTTTCACATTGTGTACAGCCAAAGATTTTTATTGCTGGCATCATTGAAATCGGCATTGGTGGCACGAGTGACCAAAGGTTTGGATAGCAGCTGGCCTTGTATATTATCCCTGTGGAGCTCCCGACCTACAATTTTGGTGGAAACAGCAGAGTTGAGGTGCAAATTTAATTCTTCAGTGAGTTGGTTTGTGTTTTTTTGGATACAATACGGATTAGTATCCGGACACCCCTTTCAGACAGCTTCCTCTTGCATCCACAGTTCCTCCTGTTGGAAGTGGTTCTTCTTCTTTGTGGTTTGCTGAGATTACTCTGGACATTGTGACTCTTGATAATCACAAAGACTTGCTGTCAACTTGCTGAGACATGCACCAACAATTTGTCCTTTTTTGAACTCTGATATGTCACCCATAATGCTGTGTGCACTGCAATATACAAGCAAAACTGTGCTATGCCATTTAAACCTTCACACTCTGCTCTTACTGGTGGAATCAATGAAGATTGGTCAAATTTAGCCATGAAACCTCCAGCACTAAATTGGCCAGTGTTTCAGTTTCACTGCCCTACCCCTGTAGGTGTGACCTATCCAAATCCTTTACTGAAACCCCTGTAAATGTGAAGTAAATAGCAGCTGTTAGTATTGTGTGAGTGATTCCTGTGGCTCAGCACAGTAAAGAAGTAATTAGTGTAAACAGTGTAGTAAAGTCAGACATGATGACGAAGAGCCTCTGAAAACCTCCATTATGTGTGTGTGTGTGTGTTTGGGGCAGGAAAGCAGGCCAGGGGTTTGGTCTAATTAAACATTAGGCTGGTAAAGCCGTTAGTCTTTATGTGGGTTTGGTTTTGCCAGTGTATCCAGTGAGACTTGATTTGATTTTACGCCCCTCTGACACAACAGGGCATGTTTTTCAGACATGAGCGCAGGGTGTGGGGTGATGACATTTAGGAAAATACACACTTTTTAGCTCTCAATTTAGGGATGAAATCGCAGCTGTGAGAAAAATGTCTGACAAGTCTAAATTGTGATGTACTACTTAAAATTTCAAGATATTAACTCACAATTTTCTAAAATAAAATCACATATAATTTTTTTTATTTATTTATTATTCATTCATTCATTCTTTTTCCTTCAGCTTAGTCCCTTTATTAATTAAGGGTCACCACAGCGGAATGAACCGCCAACTTATCAAGCATATGTTTTACGCAGTGGATGGCCTTACAGCTGCAACCCATCACTGGGAAACATCCATACACTCTCACATGCACAAATACGCTATGGGCAATTTAGCTTTCCCAATTCACCTAAAGTATAGCGCGTGTTTGGACTGTGGGGGAAACCGGAGGAAACGCACGCCAACACGGGGAGAACATCATTCTTTAATGATAAAGAGAATTTAGGGATAAAATGGCAGTTGTTAGAAAAATGTCTGACGAGTCTGAATTGTGATATACTAAAAATATCAAGCTGTAAACTCACAATGTTCAGAAATAGTCACATATATTTAAAAAAAATTGTTTATTTGTTTTATTTATACATTTATTTATCTGTTTATTTGTTAAAATTGCAGTTGTAAAAAACAAGAATTGTCTTTTTTGAGAATTGACTCAATATCAAGCTATAAACGGCAACACACAATTTTCAGAAATAAAATCACACACTCTAAACAATTATATGGACAATTAGTCATGGCAGCATATGTTTTTAGTTCATAGTAACTTATTAATCTTAAAGTTAATCATGCTCTAACTTAATTTTTTAAGTTATGCAAGCAGTTTTAGGTCAGTTTAAGATAATATAAGTCCAATGGACTCATACGATTAATTTCATTCAGCTTAAAATTTAAGGCAACCAGGATCTTTTTACAGTGCATACATTATTATTATTATTATTATTATTATTATTTATTTTTTTGAATCCTTTATTCTTTTGTTATATATTTATATATTTATTTGTGTATTCATTTGTCTGTTTATTTGTTTATTCTTTTATTCTTTAGCATTTATAAATTGTCTGTTAGTTTGTTTTGATGTTTTTATGTTATTGATGCTTGACGTTGATAAAGAAAAAACAAAGTAGTCACAAAAAAAACATTTTAACATGTCATAAAATGGCAGTTGTGAGAAGAAAAAAAAGTCTGACAAGGCAGAATTGTGATAATAACTTCAAATTTCAAGCTTTAGAAGTATTTTTAAATAATATTGTAAATCATAATAATAATAAAAAATAATCAAAGAAATTATTATCAAATATTTGGGTTTGAGTTCTTTCTTTTGTTATAAATACAATTTTAAAAAGGTGTTTGTGTGTGTGTGAGCACATGTGACTGTGTGTTGTGGTGTGGTGTGTGGTGTGTGTGTGTGTGTGTGTGGTGTGTGTGTGTGTGTGTTGTGTGTGTGGTGTGTGTGTGTGTGTGTGTGTGTGTGTGATTTTAATTTTCAAATGTGTGTGATTTTATTTTTTTAAATATTTTTATATTTAATATTGTTTATTCAGTCAGCATGCATTCAAATGTCTAAACAAAAATATTTATTGAAAAACATAGAGACATTTTTATGGGAAATATAATGTCTTGTTTTACATGTTCAATAATGAAATGTTGCTTAAATATTTATTAAAGTGTTGTATTAAAAAAAATATTATTAAAAGAATGTTACATTTTATAAGAGTGTGTGTAATTGTTATTTTAAAAATTATATGTATATACAGTAGATATATATATATAGTATAATAAATTTTTTAAAACGTTTAAATAGGAAATTTTGTTTAAAACTGGAATATATATATATATATTGTATTTATATATATTTATACAACTGTATTGTCTGGTTCTTGAATCTGATTGGCTGATAGCTGTGCGATATTCTGCAATATCAGAACTCCTACAGCCTTCTTACCATTCTGCATTACTCTGCACACATAGAGGGACATCAGATCATTGAAGTTTGACAAATATTGCTGCTGTTGGACAACATAATGTACTTTTGAGGATTTTTCAGGCGAGAAGTTGTTTAGATTGCAACTATGCAGTTTATTTATAAGGATAGTACCTCTTATAAATATTTATAATTTCGAAGATACAGCGCCATACAAGATGGCGACAGAGACCGCATAATAAGCCCTTAGAGGAGGAAAACCCAGCATAATTTTAAAGTACAGTTAATCAAATCATTATTAAACTGGTAAGTGACTTTCTAAGTTGATCTCTCTCTTTTGTATGTTGTAGTGCTGTATTTATACCATAGTAATTGTAGTGTATTGAGTGTGAGATGGGACCCGCTATCAGTAAGGTATGTATTTTGTGTTGGCCACACTTTGTATAACTCTGAGTTCAGTAAACAGAAAGAAAGAAGAAATGCCCGCATGTGTTTAGCGTATATAATATAAAGAATATAATTTAATAACTCCTATAGCGGGGCTATTCAATTAGTTTGTCATGGGGGCCAGTTCATGAATAGCATCCCAAAAGAAGGGCCGGAGAGATATGACTATATGACAATATGAGTGATGACATAACTGCATATAAGAGCCCATATGTTGTATTTTTGCTCCTTTAGACACCCACGTTGTATTTTTTTGTTAATATATTGTATTTTGAAACTACATAACATCAGTGCATGTACAATAGGCTTTTTTAACAAACATATTCAAATGTTGTATTTCAAAGCACAACAAATGCAGTGCGATGCTGAAGAAGACTTCTACATTCACACACATGCATATGTTCTGTTTTGAACTACATGACAATTATGGATGCAACAATTATAGATTTTGGTTGTGCGATTATAGTCTGAAGAATAATCAGGGTTTCACAGTTATCATGTCTAATGTAAATTTAAGCTTTATATTAGCTAAGTAGCTATTTAGACTAACTGTTGTTATCATCTGCGTTCATACATACATAATCATTTTAATAGTAGTAATTTGTCTAACATTTGTTTACATTGCACTGAAAGACACGCACAACTCTCACCACTACAGCATGAGATGTTTTCTACTGTGTGCACCCGAAAAGGCGCGAGAGCGTTGCTCCGTTTGCGCCCGCATATTGGCATATATTCTTACATTGGAAATAACAAACTTGCACACGGAAAAGACGTGATATGGGAGCAGCCTGCTGCTATAGTTAATCCGGTGTTGGTGTGTATTAGCCTCGGTGAACAAGATCGGAACTGTAAACTAGCGCACAGTTGGCAACTTTCTTTAATTTCAGCAGTTTCGTTCTGCGCAACAGAAATGCGGCTTAGAGAAGCCTTTACGATTTAACCGTGACGAATTAAAGCGCAGTTAATAGTGAAATCGGCTAATCGTTGCATCCCAAATAATGATATCAGTGCATTGTACAAAAGGCCTTTTCTACAAGCATATCCAAATGTTTTGGGCTGCCCGTGCCACTGGCTTAATGTCAGGTGACTTACACTCTGCGCAGCCTTCAACTGCAGCTCGTGCTGTATTGAACAGACACACGTCACTTCAGAACCATAGCGACCGTTTTTTGACTGAACTAAATTTATTTTTGATGTCTTGGTCACACTAATTGGAGGGGCGGAACTAATTGCCTTGGGGGCCGGGTTCGGCCCGCGCGCCGCCAATTGAATAGCCCTGTCCTATAGTATTGAATTGAGTACATTTAATCTTTGAATAAACTGTCCCTTTGAGGCCTGTGACTGTGTGAACATTTCAATATTTCAGAGTTTAAAACATCCGGCCACAAGAAATTCTTTGTAACTTTAATAAAGAAATAGTATACAATGAAGACTATGCAGTGTTGATTATTCAATATCTGTACCTGAATAGTGAATACCCAGCCTGATCTCACGAGGAAACGTAAGTATTTTACGTTTTGTCAGTTTAGTGGCTAATTCGTACGAATTCGTACGAGTTCAGTCGTACGAAAATGTACGAATTTAAAAAGGAGGCGTGGCACCTAACCCCACCCTTAACCCCAACCGTCATTGGGTGATGAGCAAATCGTACTAATTTGTACGAATTAGATCGTACGAATTCATACGAATTAGCCACTAAATCAAAAAGTTACGAATTGCCGTGAGATTGCATTGGAATACCTGAAAACTATAATTCACTTTTATCTTTACTATATTTTATTATTTATGATTGTCATTTATTTATTATATTATTGGAGATTCACTCCTCCACAAAATCCCCCAATCAATCCAAATAAACCTGTTAAATCATCTGGTGAAATTGTATTCACATCGCAATATATCACAGAAATACTAAATATGGTAATGTCAGATTTCTCCAATATCTCGCAGCTCTAATTCAACTATACAGATTTTTGTTAAACTAATTTCCATGACTTTTCCAAAACTTTGTAGGTTTTGCTGTTTTTCCAAAACTTTTCCAGGCCTGGAAAATGCCATGTCAAAATTCCATGACTTTTCCAGGTTTTCCATGACCGTATGAACCCTGTAGTTATGAGTTTTGCGTTTGTCGTATTTCTTCAGCCTGCTAATGGGTCATAAATAGCTTGATTCATATGCAAAATAATCAGTGTTAAAAGTGAGTTGACTTGTGTGTGAATAAAGGTGATTATTCTTGATCTAACAGCCCAAACGGACAGGGTTTTTTTTTTATTGCTGCGCTGGTTTCATGGGTTTGGCTTCTTCTCTTTTCTTCAGCTCATCTGTCGCCACCTTTTATAAACTCTTAATAGCTTGATAATTCATCATCAGGGTGTGCTCATTGTGCTGTACTCCTAAACCTGCTCTAATTATTACGCCACTTTACTGTAAATTGCTTTGGCGCAGTGAGAGTTTTCGTGCTTTTGTGACGCAAGAATTGTTGTTCTATAAAACAATTTAGGAGTGTTGGTGTATTAGATCACAATTATGAGTCATATTTAATATCATATACAGACGTTTGAGGTCAGTGAGGATTCATTTTAGTAAAATATGCAATTCAAACTGAGCTAAGTTAACAAAACATTTAAGTAAATTTAATCTGAACTTTCTCTGAAAATGTAAATTGTCATATTTCAACATTCATTCATTCATTTTCCTTCGGCTTAGTCCTTTTAGTCATCAGGGGTCGCCACAGTGGAATGAACCGCCAACTTATCCAGCATGTTTTACAGAGTGGATGCCCTTCTAGCTGGAGCTGAGTACTGAGAAACATCCATACACACTCATTTACACTCATACACTACAGCCAATTAAGTTTACCCAATTCACCTATTCACCTTATTCTTTGCGTAGTAGCGGACGCAGCCATTTGAATCTCTTTGGCTCGAGACTTCCAGTCTCATTCTCTTCCATTCATTTTTAGACGTTATAAACAGCTCGTTCTTCTGATGTTGCAAACTGATATTTTCATATTATATTATTCTGCTTTGTCTGTATAATCATGTAAACACAGTTGTAGAGCGAGTAGTTTGACCGTTTTCTGCGGTTTATTATTCCTAGTCATTTCTCCCATAGGCGGCTGAATCAGAAGTTCTAAAACAATCGCAAAAACAAGCGCACTTCTGCATTGAACAATAAGGTCAATAGCGCATGTGTTTGGACTGTGGGGGAAACTGGAGAACCCAGAGGAAACCCACGCCAACACGGGGAGAACATGCAAACTCCACACAGAAATGCCAACTGACCCAGCCGGGACTCGAACCAGCGACCTTCTTCCTGCGAGGGCGACAGTACTGACCACTGAGCCACCGTGCAGCCCCATATTTCAACATTTGAGTGTTAATAATAAAAATTATGTGTTCTGATCATTAAATCGGCATATTGTTTTGTCAGATTTGTTTTTGAAGGATCTCATGAGACTGAAGACGGAAACTCCGGCTTTGACTAAAATACATTTAAATATATTTAAATAGAAAACAGTTCTTGTAAATTGTAGGAATATTTCACAATATTACTCGTATTTTATTATCATTGTTATAAATGCATAAAAGTAAAAATTTAAAATTTAAAATGTAAAATTGTTGCTTTGTATTTATTTAAATATAACCTTTGTGTATTATTGAAGTATTGGTCAGTAGACTGTGATGATTTGTTTTCATAACTCATTCATTCATTCATTTTCTTTTCGGCTTAGTCCCTTTATTAATCTGTGGGGTCACCACAGCGGAATGAACCACCAACTTATCCAGCACACACACACACATATATATATATATATATATATATATATATATATATATATATATATATATATATATATATATAATATATATATATATACAGTTGAAGTCAGAATTATTAGCCCCCCGTTTATTTTTTCCACAATTTCTGTTTAACGGAGAGCAGATTTTTTCAACACATTTCTAATCATAATAGTTTTAATAACTCATCTCTAGCAACGGAATCTGCGCGCGCAGAATTCCGCAGATTTTCCGCAGATTTTTAGCCCATCATTAATTCTGTTTATTTACTTACAGTTAACTATTTACTGTTAATCTAATTGGATTTGCATTTTAAACATTAAATAAAAGTTAAAAAGATATTATTTTTTATTTCACATTTAAGGTTTTAGTCATGAGACTCCTAAAATAATTCTGCAGAAATCCGCAGATTTTTGCCAAAATTTTCTGCAGAAATAGCAAAAAACGTCCGCAGATTCCGTCTGGCCCTGCTCATCTCTAATAACTGATTTATTTTATCTTTGTCATGATGACAGTAAATAATATTTGACTAGATATTTTTCAAGACACTTCTATACAGCTTAAAGTGACATTTAAAGGCTTAACTAGGTTAATTAGGTTAACTAGGCAGGTTAGGGTAATTTGGCAAGTTATTGTATAGCAGTCAATCCAAAAGAAATATTGCTTAAAGGGGCTAATAATACTGACCTTAAAATGGCCTTAAAAAACTGCTTTTATTTTGCCAAAATAAAACAAATAAGACTTTCTCCAGAAAAAA